>JARQOC010000002.1:500316980-500641097 GCA_033576535.1 Allobates femoralis
AGAGAAAGAAGGCACCCACCCTCCAAAAAAAAAAAAAAAAAAAAATACTCATTCAATAATAAGCCTCATTCACACATCACTATTTGTTTAACAATATTTCATCAGTATTTGAATGCAAAAATCAGGAGTGTCTCCCAAACACAGAACAAGGTGTCAATCTTTCAACTATAGTTTTTCTCTGTAAGTTTCACTCCTGGTTTTGACATACAAACACTGAAGCAAAAATACTGAAGTGTGAATGAGGCCTAAGTTAGTATTTGATTCTTAGGATCTGCAGGATGTGATGTGCAACATGGTAATATATTATAGGAGCTGTAGAACCTGGTATTGCCCGGGTTACAATAGTAAATGGGGTGGGGCTAAGCAGAGGGGGTGGAGCCTTATGCATCCAGGCGGTAGGGTTATGAAGGTGGCGTTACCAGGGTTACAATATAATAAAGCATAATAAAAGGGGTGGGGCTAACCAGAGAATAACTGGAGGGGAGGAGCCATATTCATCTATGGGGCTGGGTTATGAAGGGGCGTTGTCCAGGTTACAATACAATACAATGGGGCGTATTAAATGGGGTGGGACAGAGCCATATGCATGTGGTGCATTATAAAGGGGCGGGGCTATGTGTTGACATACGGGTCATTCCATGTCAAGTGATCCAAAAATTAATTATTTTTTTTCCCTGACGTCCTCAGATTTTTTTTAATTTTTTTTCTATATGAAGAACAACTTTAGTTAATTACAAAAAAAAAAAGTTTTGAATTTATCAGTTAATTTTTTACAGATTTTTAAAGTTTTAAGAAAGTGCGAATTTTGGCCTGGTATGGCTTTACATTTTCTATCATATCTCGGGCTAGAAATAAGATAGAGAAACAAAATAAACACCAATCTACTCAGAACTGTCCATGCTTTCACCAGATATGTCACAAGAGGATCTTTGTTAATATTTTACCCATGTGATCGCAAGTGCAAAACTTTAAAACGCATTTCCGAAAAATCGGCGCGCTTTAAATATTTCAAAAACAGCTTATGTGTCTGCTATGCTCTTAGCCACATCTGTACCAAATTTCAAGTTGGGGTCTTGATGGGATCATATTTTAAAATATTTTACTATTAATAGCGTCAATGGGTCATTCCATATCAAGTGATCTAAATATGAATATATTTTTTTACCTGACGTCTTTAGATTTTTTTTTTTTTTCCTTTATGAAGTACAACTTTAGTTAATTACAAATTAAAAGTTTAGAATTTTTTTCTTCATCAGTTAATTTTTTACAGATTTTTAAAGTTTAAAAAAAGGGTGAATTTTGGCCTGGTATGACTTTACATTTGTTTATCTCAGTCTAGAAATAAGATAATGAAGTGGGAGAGGCATCATTTTACTCAGAACGGTAACAGCTTTCATTTGATATGTCACAAGACTATGTTTCTTTATATCAAATTCAAACTATTGACGGGCAATTGTGAAAAAATGACTGATTGTGTTCTTGGTGATTTTTGAATTGACACTATAATAGTTAAATATTTTAAAATATGATCCCACCACGATCCCAACTTGAAATTTGGTACAGATGTGGCTAAGAGCATAAAAGACACATGGGCAGTTTTGGAAAATTTTTATTAAAACATTTTTTCGGAAATGCGTTTCAAAATGTTGCG
Source organism: Allobates femoralis (assembly GCA_033576535.1). Classification (NCBI taxonomy): domain Eukaryota; kingdom Metazoa; phylum Chordata; class Amphibia; order Anura; family Aromobatidae; genus Allobates; species Allobates femoralis. The sequence goes on from JARQOC010000002.1 coordinate 500,318,632, forward strand.
TTCGCATGGGTAAAAAATTAAAATTAACAAATATACTCTTGTGACATATCTGGTGAAAGCCTGTATAGTTCTGAGTAGAATGGTGTTTATTTTGTTTCTCTGTATTATTCCTAGCCTGAGTTATGAGGAGAAACGTAAAGGCAGGCAACAGCGAAAAGCACACTTTTTCCGAACTTTGAAAATCATTTAAAAAAAAAAACTTTTTTTTTTAAATTTTTCTCTTCACATTTTGCATTGTCTGACATGCTATTATCAAATAACAAAATCTCAAAATAATTAAAAATATAGAGGTAATAATCATTGGTTCACTTGACATGGAATGACCCATACATAGATACATGTGCACACACACATACACTCACTCAGCTTTATATAATACCCTAAGGGTATGTGCACATTGGACGGTTCTGCATCATTGCAGACCGTCAGAAAACCGGTTGAGAATTGCAGAAACTGAGTTTTCTGACCTCAGCAGTGTCCATCATTTTTTGAGCGGTTTTATAGCGTTTATACAGCGTTTTATCGGCGGTTTTCTGGCGGTTTTTCTTAGCGTTTTAAAGATGTTTTTTTGTGCACTTGTAAGCTGGAACCGCTGGAAAAACGCTCAAAAGAATTCACATGCTCTATCTTTGAAAACCGGTGGAAAACCGGTGAAAAAAGTGGAAAGGAGACAAAAAAAAACGTTCTAATGTAAACAGAGTTTTCTAAAATCCATTGACTAGCATGTTAAGCCAACCGCTGGTTAGGATTAACATAAATTAACATAAAACTCAGCGGAAAACGCCGGCGGAAAACGCTAAAAAACAGCCCATAAAACGTCCAGTGGGCACATACCCTAAGGCTGGTTTCACATTGCGTTTTTTCCCTGTCCATGGGGATCCTGTTTTCTGCAGGACCCCACGGACAGGAAAGGACCGGATCGGATGTGGCCTCCGGATGCCATTTCTGTGTCCGGGTCCATGATTTTCACGGATCCGGACAAAGAAAGCCCGAGCCTGCAAAGCGCAAACAAGCATGGCACTTTAAGCAAGGGTTAAAATAATAAAAAAAAAAAAAGATCCTCACCTCTCCGATATGTGTCCCGCGATGCGCGCCATCTATCCCAAGCTTAAGGACCAGGCGGGGCTACTTGATCAGCTGATCGGTCACATGACCGCATCAGTTGAGTGGTTTAAATCTGCCGCCCGCCGATCGGTTTTGGCGGGCATGCAATTTAAACTGCTCAGCTGATACGGTCAAGTGATCGATCAGCTGATCGGGTAGCCCCGCTAGGTCCTTAAGCTCAAGACTAGATGGCTCGCACCTCGGGAAACGCCGGAGAGGTGAGGATATATTTTTTATTTTTAACAGTTGCTTTAGTTAATTTTACTTCTGCAATGTATGTATATACATTGTGGAAGTGAAATTAAACAGGAACAGAGCAGTTTTAGTGAGCATGCTCAGTACACTAAAATCGTGTCCGGGAAACGATCAGATTTTTTTCCCGGACCCGTGCTCCATAGGCCCCCCATGTTAATTGCCGCGGATCGGGTCGGATCCGATTCTGTCCTATTTGGTCCGCTGTGCCCAAAATCGGAGCAGTCTCCAATTCTGGGTACAGCAAAAAATCGGACAGAATCGAATCAGTGACAAATCGGACGGCAATAGAGCACCAATCCGTGCTCATAGGGATACATGGGGGCCAAATCGGATCCGTGGCTGTCAAATCTGTAAGCTCCAGATGTGACTATGTCCCAGATTTGCCACATTTATATACTCTATTCTGCAGAGCTGTGGAGTCAGTATGTCAAACCACTGACTCCAACTCAGACTCCAGAATTTCCCGGACTCCGACACTTTATATATGGCTCATTAAGTGACAAATTTATTGTAGTACAATGTGAACATCAGGCTATCATCATGATACAATAATCGAGATATACTGTACCCAACGTATAATATATTTTAGGAGTCTGAGTCGGTCCATTTTCTACCGATTCCAACTCTGACTCCATGACTCCGACTCCACAGACCTGCTAGTCTGGTCTACTGCATGCTGTGACAGGCACATTAAACATTACTGGATCAGACTGCAATCCACTGTGCGCATGGACAGTACATTGACCGAAAATGGTTGTTTGAACCTCATCGTAAAGTATCAACAAACAATGCAGAAAAAGTATGATGGCAGCACAAAACAGTGGTTAAAAATAGGCATGACTGGAAACAAAATTGACCAGTAATTTGGCCATCTCAGTTGGTGTAGTGTCTGACATGTGGCAAACCACATAGTCTGTCCATCCCCTAAGAACTCCTTCTGCCGTTCATATATCATGGTCCAAGTACAGACAAGTAATGGACAGATTGACTGTGGGACTCCTGACCCGAACATGACAGCCTGTTATAGGCTTATAAAGGTGTAATATTTGGGTAAGGAGACTCACAGTGCGTGCAGGTACCAAACTCGCATTCCATACTGGGACAGTAATACAAACAAGTCTGAATTTGGTCCTTGTTTTATAGAAATGCATTGCATGTGGGCTCAGACACAGGGTACCACCACTATTTTCAACCATGATGATGAAATCATAAAAATTTCATCTACTTTGCTGGTACCGCATAAGGGGTAGCTGAAACATTGAATAAATTGCCGAGGATTTTCCATCCAGACGGAAAATCAGAAGCAGAGTGCATAAGCAGCAGAGGTATTGAGATACCAAAATTCTTATTCACAACCTGCGGATAATTTCTATGAAATTTTTTCGCAGTACAGGCACGGTGACTCAGTGGTCAGCACTGGGTTTTTTCACATAACTGAGGTCCTGGGTTCAAATCCCACTAAGAACAACATCTGTAAGGACGGCTTCACACAACGGTTCTTCACTGTCAGGTTCTGTCTGGTGTTTTGCAGGATGCATCGGACAAAACCTGACAGCTCCAACAAACAGAACTGGAGGCCAAATATCTCCTCCTATCCTGTTTTCTGCCGGAATCAGCGGCTGCCGCTGTCCACTGCTGGAGCACAGCGGCTGGAGGAGAGCTAGCTGCGGTGCTGAATTTTGACCGGGGGAGCTCTCGAGGTGCTGAAATTTAGCAGCAGCTGTTTTTATCAGCCACCGCTCTTTCAGCACCCGGGTGTCCGGGTCCATAGACTCCCATGCTGTGGGTGCCGAACCCAGGAGGATCCAGTTTTGTGCGATTTTAGCCCCGGACACAAACAATCCTGCAAGCTGCAATTTTGTGTCCAGTACAAAAAAGGAAATCACCCGGATCCAGTCGGACACACACCAAACCAGATGGCAAATAGCTTCCATCCGGCCCCCTTGAGCACCATAGGGATACAATAGGGTCAAAAATCGGATAATTCATTTTGTCGGATCTTTTTGGTGTGCCATGGTACTACATATAGATATTTGAAATACAATCTGCTCAGTGTATTTCAAATATGGCGTAAGCCGCTATTCTGATTGGCCGCCACGTTCAGCAGCGACCAATCAAAATAGCGGCGCGCGCCATGGCGCCATATCTGAAATACAATCGCTGTAGTGGCAACCAATGAGAGGTGCGGCATTCAAACTGCGCGCCAAGATGTGCTACTTCTTTGATTGGTTGCCACGGCAACCAATTAGAGAAGTACCGCAGCTTGGCGTGTGGTTTGAATGCCGCGCCGGGCACTACCGCTGCCAGCAGCCGGGAGATGACCAGCTACTGCCGGTCATCTCCCGGCTGGCTCGCTGCGGACCTCTGTGGGCAGGTGGCCACGGCTGAGCTACTGCTGCACAGAGGTCAGCGACTCGCCGTTCATCTCCTGGCTGGCTCGCGCATACCTCTGCACATGAGCCGCGACGCAAATTTTGAGCGTGTGCAGTTAATCTTCATAGGCTGCGCTCATTGGCCGCCGCTGGCGCGCGATTTCAGCCTCAGACAGAAGTGGCCGCTAGACAATTATATATTAGATGCCAATTTTTTTTTGTAAATTCTCACTTTGGCTTTTATTCTCTGCAATGAATGGGGTAAGATGTGCAATAAATTGACAATAAAATTCACAAATAATATTTTCAGTTTTAGTATGGAGATACCGATGAACAGCGGATTTTCTGTACAAAACTTCAAGGAACACACACAAAATGTGCATTTACCCAAAAGTACAAATGGAAACAAGTTACCCAGGTGGGCCAATCCCATTAATTGCTCCCTTTAATGAGAATAGGGATTCAAAATTATCCAAATATCAATAACCTGTAAATGAAATGAAGCAAACAGGGTAGATTTGATTTAAATCTAACTGATTTAAATCACGATTTAAATCATCAGTCAGTAAGGCTTGATTTAAAGCAGTGATTTAAATCAAAGTTTCTACCTAAACTAGTTCTTGCTACTTTAACATGCAAGTAGATGAACATTTTTAGAATCACTTTTTATATTACTTTTTTCTCCCCAGTTTAATGGGTTAGGGCCCTTTCACATCAGCGTTTTTTTTCAAATAGCGGCAGATGCGGTGAAAAAACCGCATCTGCCGTGATTACCGCATACCGGCTGCACTTGCGGCGCGGTTGCGGTTTTTGCCATGCAAAGTATAGGCGGACTTGCGGCAGGTGCGGTTTTGCACTTGCGGCAGGTGCGGCCGCGAAAAAAAACGCGGTCAGCCGCGGTTTTTTTCGCGGCCGCACCTGCCGCAAGTGCAAAACCGCACCTGCCGCAAGTCCGCCTATACTTTGCATGGCAAAAACCGCAACCGCGCCACAAGTGCAGCCGGTATGGCGGTAATCGCGGCAGATGCGGTTTTTTCACCGCATCTGCCGCGATTTGAAAAAAAACGCTGATGTGAAAGGGCCCTTAATCATTCATATTTGGACACCACTGTTCTGTTGTACTTAGGGTGCTTTCACATAACGATTTTCGGATTTCCGATGCTGTCCGAAAAAAATCGGACAGCATCGGACCGATTTTCGGACCCCATGTATCCCTATGGGGATCGGACCGAATCGGATGTGCACTAAATGCCATCCGATTTGGTCCGATCCGATTCTGTCCGATTTTATTATCGGTGCTAAAATCGGAGCCTGCTCCGATTTTAGCACCGAAAATAAAATCTGACAGAATCGGATCGGACCAAATCGGATGGCATTTAGTGCACATCCGATTAGGTCCGATCCCTATAACATGGGGCCCTATGGAGAAGGGTCCATGGTGAACCCGCGGTCACATGACTGTGACATCACCGCAGGTCCTATACAGCAGAGGTACACCTCTGCTGACACCGGCAGCCTGCGGGAGCCACCGGGAGCCTAGAAGAAGATGGCGGAAGATGGCGGAAGACGGCGGGGGCTCGGGGGGAGGTGAGAATAACCTTTATTTTTTTTTTATTTTTTTGCAGCCCGGCGCCGATTTTATGCCGGAATCGGATGTCTATTTGGCACCCGATTCCAGGCATCAGAAGGGAGCCGATGCTGTCCGATTTATATCGGACAGCATCGGCTCCCTGAAAATCGTAATGTGAAGGTAGCCTTAGGAAGGAGAAAAATAATCCTGACCTTAATAACAATTTAAATAGATTTATTCAACTGAAACAATAACAACATTACAGCATAAGTTATTTGCCTAAAGGGAACCAACCACCTCAGATCACCCTAATACACAGTTAGTACATGTCCCTGCACCCTAAAGATACATTTCCAGCACTGTTTTTGTGTAAAATCTTGCATTAGTATAAATCATATAAAGAGTTTATAAACTTACTAGCCTGGTGACTTCTGGGCGTATCCCTCCTTCTGTTATACTTCAGGGCTGTGCATTGCATGTCTGTGCTCCCCCTCCCTCCGTGCCTGCTGCCCTGCCCTGATGGGTGTGATCGTTATCTCCTCTGCACAGAGGGAGGGGGAGCACAGCCATGCAATGAATGCACAGCCCTGAAGTATAACAGAAGGAGGGATACGCCCAGAAGTCACCAGGCTAGTAAGTTTATAAACTCTTTATATGAGTTATACTAATGCAAGATTTTACACAAAAACAGTGTTGGAAAGGTATCCTTAGGGTGCAGGGACATGTACTAACTGTGTATTAGGGTGATCTGAGGTGGTTGGTTCCCTTTAAACAAACATCCATGTTTGTTAACTAATTTGGCTAAACAAAATATAAATATATTTTAAGAAACTTAGACTGTCAGCCCAGCCGATACATGAAAAACTTAAATACTACTGTCCCTGCTGTCCTCTGTAGCTCACTTGTCATCATCTTCATCATCATCTTCTTCTTTGTTCCTATTCATAATCTGGAAAAGAAAAACAAGCTTTCCTGTTTTATTGGGTCCCAACCGATTTCTCAATTTAGAATGAATGAGTCCAAAGGAAGAGAATATTCTTTCAACATGTGCAGAAGACGCTACTGCTGTTAAAAGTGAAATCATTACTTGAACAGTCTCTAAATCCAAGCGCTTAAGTGACTTCCACCAGTTTACTGGTGTGACCTTCCTTAAAATATCTTCAGCAAACATATTTCTTGAATGGTTCCCCCTTAGCTCTGAAGTTTATTATAGTTGGCATTAAAGATGGATGATTGCTGGATACCCATGTCATAGCTAACTCCTCTTCCTCAGCACTTAGGTTTTGACCCTGATATTGGATATTGACAATATTTGCCAAAAAATGAGCTGGAGTCAGTGCTTGTCCCATTCGTTTGTTTACTGCTTGTAATTTAATTCTGTCCATGTGTAGTTCTGTTTTTAAGTGTTTACTCAGTTCCTTCCAAATTTCAACAGCATCTGTAATAAAACAGCTATTTTTCTGTATTTTGTTTAAAGCTTGAGAGATGGGTTTCAGGAAGCTCAGCATATGTTCAACATTTCCCTTAAGCCCAATGTTGAGGATTTTGGCCGTGACAGTGCCATCCATTTTATCTCGATTTTCTTCACAAAGTGTCATCAGAATAGGCCAGTTTTTGATATACTGCTCAAAACAGTCCACCACAGAGTTCCATCTAACATCTTGTGGGAGTGTTAGCTTGGTTCCACCCATCCTTTTCAGAGCTGCTGCAGCAAAATGATTATTACGGAAGTATTTAGCAATTTCAACAACATTAGCCTTTATTTCTGGAACACTTAAGTCTTTGGCTAAGAGGTGCAGCAAATGAGCACTGCAACCATATGTTATTAGCAGCTTTGTATTCCCTCCCTGCTCTTCTAAACCTCTTCTCATCTTGGATACGTTTGCAGCATTGTCAGTGACCAAACTGCGTACTAGACATTTGAATTTTTGTTCACATGTCGTTATAGCTTTTACTGCCACTTCTTGTAAGTATTCTGCTGTGTGTGCATTTCCTGACGTATCAGTTGTTTGTGCAAGGAAGACTTTACCTTCTTCTGTTGTTATACAGGCACATACAATAGGATCATTGTGGACATTACTCCACCCATCAATACTTAGGTTAACAATTTTACCCTCCAGAGCTGTTGCATATTGCTCCATTTCTCTGTCATACACTTGATCCAGCAGTTTCCCTGCAACTTCAGCTCTGCTGTATCCTGGTCTCAGTGACTGAACCATATTAGTGGGTTCTCAGTCAGACGGAAAGAAGAGTTCGTTGCATAAATAAACTGGGCAATTTTTTCATCAATCAACTCTTTTTCTAATCTGCTAGTTCTTATCACAAACCTATCTATGGTGGTTCCAGGAGGTAAAGGTTTTTTCTTCCTTTTGGGTGATGGTGATATGTGGCTGTGGGTGTCTGATGATGATGCTGCTGCTAATGAAGCACTATCCTGGATGGATAACTCTGAAACTGTAGAACAGGATGATGGTGATCTTGGAGGTGGATAGTTTCCAGAATCCATGAATTCCCCTAAACAAAAAAAGTCAATGCTGTTATTTTATTGTTTATTATACAATTTCTGCTTATTGTACACAACACATCACTGCCCCTGCCGCAAAAAGGAATATTTGTTTTTCTTCATAACTGTACCAAATGACAGTAACATGCAGTAATAATAAGAAATATAATTTTTCTCACACATGACAGTTCAGTCTTTAGAAATAGGATTCAATAAAAATGTTTACCAACCTGAAGATCCTGCCTGTTCAGAAGTGTTTCTTTGGTCATCTTCATCACCGCACTTCTCATGATGTTGCCTCATTCGCGCCACCAGGCCTTGCATCTCTTTGTTGCATCGTTTGCATTTTGCACGCATGCCTGCCTTACCGATAGGCGAAGGAGCTTCATTAAAATATTCCCAAACTGGGTCTCTTTTACGGCCTGCTGCCATTATAAGGAAAGAATGGAATAAACCTCAGATCGTACACACAAACAGATCCAGACTTGTCTGTCTGTGGCTATGCTGCAGTATTGTGCTCAAAGTTTCACTTTCATTTTCTTGTCTGCTTGCCCTTCCTCCTCCTCACACTTAGATTCACATTCTTCTTGTGTTGTGCAGATCTATTCCACTCCAAACAATCAGAAACATATTGTCTAACTTTTTGGACTTGGCACTGAAGGGGTTGATTCTGTATTCATAGGTTTGTAGAACAATAGGATTAAGGTATTTTTCTCAACTCTGTTCATGTTGTAACATTTTTGCCGTGAAGAAGAGGCTGGGACCTCTGCGGAGTCAAATTCAGTTTTGAGAACTGCGTAAGTAAAGCGAGCGTCTGATAATATAGGAGAGAAACTGCCCACTAATCCTACAGAAACCTCTGGAAGAACATGGCATTGTGAATGTTACACATATATAGCCTTTATTCTACTGAGTTAAACAACTCAGCTTTATCTCATGATGGAAGAACCTTTGGATGGTAAAATATTTTCCTCAAAAAGCAGTTTATTGAAAAAAATCCGATTTAAATCCAAAAAATCCGATTTAAATCCAAAAAATCCGATTTTTTTATTTTTTTAAAAAAAAACATTGATTTTTATCCACCCTGGAAGCAAATAAAATAAGCAAATAAAAGAATTCACCTGCACAGAGATCATCTCTAAATGTCAATCGTGTGATATTCTCACTCTACGGACGGGGACAAATGATTGTAAAACACAGACAACGATCGCATCAAAATGCCGACTGGCCACTGCTCTCCTGTGTGTGAGTTACATAGAAACACATGAAGCTGTCACCCTCAGGTCAAGAAAGCCACAGCCAAGTCTGGGCATTTTGATGCAATAGTAGTCTGTGTTATATGGCTGTCTGACCCCGGCCAATATAAAGAAAAAAACATAAAAAATTGTTCCGAATTACAACTAGAAAATAGGGACAAATTTTGTTTCTCATAAGTCATCCGTGTGCAGTTCAATTTTTTACAACCAAGGCTGTGGAGTCAGCAAGCAAAACGTCAGACTCCTAAATTGCCCTGAATCCCACCACGACTGACTCACTCATACACGGCTCATGTTAAAGGCTGGTTTGACATCTGCATTCGCGACAGAGCGTACATGAACGCAGCCAAAAGCATGCGTACTGTGTTCCTATGTTTAAAACGGGGACGCATGGTACCTGCGTTTGGCTGCATTTGCATGCGATTTTTGAAGCACTCTTTTGACCGCAACATTTTGCATATTTTGTGCGTCTGAGGATGCTTGCCTTGTATACCAGCATCCTTAAGCGCACAGCTCCTCCCAGCCTACTTTCCATTCTGGATTGTGCATAGTCGCTCGCTCTTCCTCTCCTGCTGTATAATGGGCTCCTATGTCTGGCAATATATGCCTATGGAGATTAATTCTGTGAACGCATGCAGATAATCAACAGAATTAACAATGCGTTTTGGCATGCTTTCACGCATGCATATGATCCGCTGCGTTCACGAACGCTAATGTGAAAGTAGCCCAATTGATAAATGTATTGTAGAACAATGTGAACATCAGGCTTTTAATTATTATGATATAATAAAGATATTTATAATAATTCATAATATTCAGAAGATACTGCATTACAACTGTACTCAATTTATTACATATTTTAGGAGTCGGAGTTGGTCCATTTTATACAGACTCCAATGCACTGTTTACAACAGCAGTAATTAATCATTTACATGACTATTTCCAGTATTTTATATTATAGAATTGCATTACCGTATATACTCGCGTATAAGCCGAGTTTTTCAGCCCAAAAATTGGGCTGAAAAGTACCCCCCTCGGCTTATACGCGAGTCAGTGCGGGGGCTGCTGTATACAGCGGTATAAAGCAGCCCCCGCATCCCCAGTAATGCAGGGCCCCCCTCATGCTCCGGTCACCTGTAAAGCAAGTTATACTTATCAGTGTCCCGCTGCCGTCCGCGCCCGCATCTGCCGACATCGCGATCCTCCATCTTCATGCATCTTCTTCCTGCTTCTGTGCGCGTCGCAGGCAATGACGTCATTACCGGCGACGCGCACAGGAAACAGGAAGAAGTCGCATGAAGACGGAGGATCGGGATGTCGGCAGATGCGGGCGCGGACGGCAGCGGGCACTGGTAAGTATAATTTGCTTTACAGGTGACCGGAGCATGAGGGGGGGGCCCTGCATTACTGGGGCTGCCTGTATACTACCACTGGGGCTGCTGTATATAGGGGCCCTGCATTACTGGGGCTGCAATACCACTGGGGCTGCTGTATATAGGGGCTGCAATACCACTGGGGCTGCAATACCACTGGGGCTGCTGTATATAGGGGCTGCTGTATACACCACTGGGGCTGCTGTATATAGGGGCTGCAATACCACTGGGGCTGCAATACCACTGGGGCTGCTGTATATAGGGGCCCTGCATTACTGGGGCTGCAATACCACTGGGGCTGCTGTATATAGGGGCTGCAATACCACTGGGGCTGCAATACCACTGGGGCTGCTGTATATAGGGGCCCTGCATTACTGGGGCTGCAATACCACTGGGGCTGCTGTATATAGGGGCTGCAATACCACTGGGGCTGCAATACCACTGGGGCTGCTGTATATAGGGGCTGCAATACCACTGGGGCTGCAATACCACTGGGGCTGCTGTATATAGGGGCTGCTGTATACACCACTGGGGCTGCAATACCACTGGGGCTGCTGTATATAGGGGTTGCAATACCACTGGGGCTGCTGTATATACCACTGGGGCCTGCTGTATATCATACTGCTGGGGCCTGTATACCACTGCTGGGGGCTGTATACCTGTGCTGGGGTCCACCCTCGGCTTATACGCGAGTCAATAAATTTTCCCAGGTTTTGGGGGCAAAAGTAGGGGGGTCGGCTTATACACGGGTCGGCTTATACACGAGTATATACGGTATATCCATAAAAATCAGATGCTGTACTGTGGCATTATTTTTCTGTCACCATAGACTTGAATGGATTGATTTCAGAGTAAATTTGCAGCACTCTGTGATTGTTTTCTTTTTAGATATTCTCTCAGTGGAAAAAAATCCATCATCTGCACCGCCTCATTGAATAAGATGGGTAAGTGAGCTATCCGCTAAAAAATCCATTAGCACATGTCCAATTTATACGCTCATGTGATCCAGGCCTAACAGGACATGTTACACTTGTTAGAAAGGCAACATGAGCTATGACGTCCCTTCAACAGGTAAGAGGAAGAGGAGGAAGCGGGATGTAGCAGGACTTGGCAGATCATAGCGTGGAGCAGTCATTTGACCTAGGGGAAATCCGCGTTGAATCAGAGGTCACAGGCGATTGTGACATTCTGCCTTTGTCCGGGCAGTACCACACAATCACATTAGGATTCGTCCTCAAACACCCTTCAAAGTTTCATAACTAAAGCTCAAAAAAATTGCAAAAACAAAATAAATTGTGAGAAGTGTTTTTCAGTCAATGAAAAGTTATGCTTGCTCCCTAAATACGCAGTGTTGTAGAAATTCTAGGAAAAAAAAAAAACAAACACATGGAATTGATATGTTTATCCTCAATAGAGGAGCCTCCTCTTGCAGCTGGCTGCCTTACAGCCCATTTCAGGTCTGATCTATCGGACCATGTTTATCCAATTATTAACCCCTAACTGACAGGGCAACTCACAGTTTTTTCCTCCCCTTTAATGAGAGCCATACGTATGCTTTTATTTTTCCATCCACAAACCAGTATTCGGGCATCTTTTGTGGAATGAGCTGTAGTTTTCACTTCAAGTAATGTTTATTGAGTTTTCTTGATAATCAGTGTATTACAATTCTCCAAAACATTATGATTCCAGCAACACAAATATGTATATTCCTCTGTTTTATTTAAGTACTGAAAAAGAAAGAATTGGAAATTTGTATAGAGCAGAAGTATTTAGTCCCCATTTTCTGAGCCCCCGAACTTTCACTTTTCTGATAATGGAGATCGGAGTAGGCTCTTTTTTTACTTGGCAAACTGAAGTTTTATTGGGCAGGCATGGTGGCTCAAGTGGTTTGCACTGCAGCCCTTGCAGCAATGAGGTTCCAAGGTCCTGCGTTCAATTCCTACCAAGGACAACATCTGCAAGGAGTTTGTATGTTCTCCCCGTGTTTGCGTGGGTTTCCTCCGGGCACTCCGGTTTCCTCCCACATTGTAAACACACACTGATAGGATGTTGAGATTGTGAGCCTCAATAGGGACAGCACTACTGACGAATGTATGTAAAGTGCTAAGAAATTAATAGCGCTATATAAATGAACTTTTATATTTTTCCCTTACTTTAACATCCTTCATGTGTCCCTACCCCTAATGCGAGCTCACACTGATCTGATCAGCTGACGTGTACCGATCCGATCAGCACTTAAAATCAGTGAAAGCACACGGGGGTAATCGCGCTATTCTACGCCAGAATCAGAGGTCCCGTGATGTCAAAATATAACAAAAATACATTTGGTATTGTGGTGTTCAGAAATGTCTAACCTGTCAAAATATAAAATCAATTAATCAGATTGGTAAACTGTGTAACGGAAAAAAGAAGTCCAAACACCAAAATTGCGTTATTTGGTCACTGCAACATTGCAATAAAATGTAATAACGGGCGATCAAAACATCACATCTACCCAAAGATGGTATCATTAGAAACATCAGCTCAAGACGCAAAAATAAGCATCATACAGCCCCAGATCCCGAAAAATGAGAAGACTACAGGTTGCAGAAAATTAACCATAAGTGAAATTTTTTTTCTTTTAAAGTCTTCTGAATTTTTTTTCACACCACTCAGATACCAGTAAAAGTATACATGTTTGGTATCTACGAACTCATACCCACCCGAGGCATCACAGTGACAAGTCAGTTTTACCATATAGTGAACATGATGAATGGGAGAGAAAAAAAAAATGTAACTGCACTTTTTTTTTTGCAATTTTCCTCGCACTTGCAATGTTTGTCACATTTTCTTTCCTGTACACTACATGGTAGAAAATTATTTCATTCAAAAGTACCATTGGTCCAGCAAAAACAAGCCCTCCAATGTCTATCTGATGAAAAAATAAAACGTTATGGCTCTTGGAAGAAGGAGAAGGAAAAAAAAAAAAAAATGAAAAAAGGGGTTAAAAAAATGTTTTTGTTTTTTGATGGGTTGAGGAGGCACTTCAACCTGATCACTTGTTCTATATACTGAAAAGTAATTGTATTCCAGTGTATAGTGTGAGATAGCGTACACCTAGGGGCTTGCTTGACAGCGTAAAATGACACCAAAAAATGTTTCTTTACCGTAAATCATTATGGAGTAGTTTATTATCACTCAAACTGACCATCACATATAAAATACATAATACACTCACATAACAGCAAAATCATGAATCTATAATGGTGACTGCACCATTTTTTATTTTTTTGCTCTACCTCCCCCGGCTGCATCGGATCCTGACTGCACCTCAGCATCTCACCCCTGGCGGCCCCTGGCGACCCGCGACTGCACCACCCCACCACATGCTGCGCCATTTCACCACGTACACATGTTGATGGATGTGGATTTTTGCAGCGCCCAAAAATGCAACATGTTGCATTCGAAGGGCGCGGACATTTAATGTGCAGGTACGCATACGCAGACATACAGATCGGCAACATGCGCAGCGCTTGCAAACGCAAGTGTGAAGGCACCCTTATTCCTTCACTTTCAATCCTCCATCTCCAAACAGACATGCCTACCGCGTAAACTCTCCTGCTCCCACCTGATAACCCTCTCCCTGCTCTTCCTGCTTGCTGGTGATACTTCTCCTAATCCCGGCAAACACAGTACCACCACATCCCCACAGTCACCTACACCCCACCCCCACCCCCACGATTATCCCCAACTCTCGTAACCTCACCACCACCCACCTTCGCAACTACATCAACCTTTGACCCATTCCCCCAGCGCCTGCTCCCCTAATCTCCCTGCCAGGCGCACTCTGGAATGCCCGCTCAGTCTGTAATAAACTTCCATACATCCACAAACTATCTCTAAATAAAAAAAAAACTCTCATTCCTTGGCATCACAGAGACCTGGCTCACCCCCTCCGACACGGCCTCCCCTGCTGCACTATCTTATGGCGGATTCAGTCTCTCCCACACACCCCGACCCTCTGACAAACGCGGTGGAGGTAACGGCGTACTCCTGTCCAACACCTGCTCTTTCGCCTCCATTCCACTGCCTCCCTCTGCTACTCTCCCCTCTTTCGAGGCCCACTCTGTCTGCATCTTCTCACCCTGTAACCTTCAGCTGGCCGTCATCTACCGCCCCCCTGGATCCATCCCCACCTTCCTCGACCACTTCACCACCTGGCTACTTCATTTCCTGTCTGTTGACACCCCCACCATCATTATGAGCGACTTCAAAATCCCCATTGACACCGCCAACCCAACTCCTGACCACCTCCTTGGGGCTCTCCAAATGGTCCTCCTCTGCCACCCACAAAGACGGCCACACGGTGGACTTCATCTTTACCCGTCTTTGCTCCCTCACTAACTTCACAAACTCAACCCTCCCCCTGTCCTACCACAATCTCCTGACCTTCTCTCCCTCACCTCCCCTACTACACCAACCCCTCTCCGCAAACTCGATCACCCCCACCGAAACCTAAAACACATTGATCTACACTCACTCTCAGAATCCCTTCTCCCTCTCACCGACAAAACATCCATACGCGACACTGCCACCACCCTCTACACCACATTAACCAAAGCCCTCAACCTAGGCGCCCCCCCTCACACACCACGCTTCACGCATAGGCAACCATGGCACACTACCCTCACTAAAGACCTGAAACGGGCATCCAGGGTTGCCGAGAGGAGATGGATGGGGGGGAAGGGAAGTTGGAAAAAAAAAAAAAAAAAAAAAACACACACTCCACTGAGCACTTTGCACTGTTCAAACAGTCTCTCACCGCCTTCAAAGCTGCACTTGCTGCCGCCAAGCAGACCTTCTCATCCCTAATAACCTCCCTGTCCCACAATCCCAAACAGCTTTTCAAAACCTTCAATTCCTGAAGACTTTGCCTCCTTCTTCAAAGAAAAGATTGACAGAATCAGAGACAGCTTTGACCCATTGTCCCCACAGCCTCCGCTCTCGCCTATATTGCCCTCTCCTTCCACCATCTGCTTCCCCCCCCCCCATAACTGAGGATCAGCTCTCCTCCCTCCTGTCAAAATCACACCACCACCTGCGCGCCCACGACCCGCTCCCATCCCACCTCATTCCCAACCCTACCCCTGTCATCATCCCAGCCCTAACTCATCTTTTTAACCCATCATTTACCACTGGCACCTTCCACCCAGCCTTCAAACACGCTCTGATCACACCCATCCTCAAAAAATCCTCCCTCGACCCCATATCTGTCTCCAACTACAACATGTACACTCAGAGCTGTCCTCTCACCTCTCCTCCTACTCCCTCTTCGACCGCCTACAATTTGGCTTCCGACCCCTCCACTCCACTGAAACTGCCCTGACCAAAGTCACCAATGACCTACTGACTGCCAAAAGCAAACGTCACTACTCTGTCCTCCTCCTCCTCGACCTATCCACCGCCTTCGACACTGTTGACCACTCCCTTCTACTTCAGATCCTGGAATCTCTTGGCATCATGGACCTTGCCCTCTCTTGGATCTCCTCATACTTAACGGAGCGGACCTTCAGCGTCACCACTCCCACACCTCCTCTTCACTCTACCCCCTATCTGTCGGGGTCCCTCAGGGCTCGGTTCTGGGACCGCTACTCTTCTCAACCTACACTCCTGGACTAAGGCAACTCATTGAGTCCCATAGAGTCCCACCTCTATGCCGACAACACCCAAATCTACCTGTCTGGACCGGACATCGCCTCGCTACTATCCAAAATTCTACAATGCCTGTCCGCCATCTCATCATTCTTCTGCGCTTGCTTCCTTAAGCTGAACATGGACAAAACTGAGTTCATAGTCTTTCCCCCAAGCCGCTCCCCCTCACCACCCGACATATCCATCGTCGTCAATTACTGCTCGCTCTCCCCAGTCCCCCACGCCAAGTGCCTCGGCGTTATCCTCGACTCCTCCCTCTCCTTTAAGCCCCACATCCAGGCCCTCACCACCTTCTGCCATCTCCAGCTCAAAAACATCTCCCGGATCCGCACTTTTCTTGACCACGACACTGCTAAAACCCTTATTCACGCTCTCATCATCTCCCGCCTCGACTATTGCAACTTCCTGCTCTCCGGCCTCCCTGTTACCTCCCTTGCAACTCTCCAATCTATCCTAAACACCCGCTGCCTGTCTAATCCATCTGTCCTCCCGCTACTCCCCTGTCTCCCCCCTCTGCCAAGCCCTTCATTGGCTCCCTGCTTCCCAGAAATCCTGGTTTAAAACATTAACCATGACATACAAAGCCATCCACAACCTGTCCCCCCCCATAAATTTCCGACATGGTCTACGGATACCTACCCTCGCGCAACCTGCGATCCTCCCAAGAACTCCTCTACTCCCCCCTCATCTCCTCTTCGCACAACCGCATTCAGGATTTCTCCCGGGCTTCCCCCATACTCTGGAACTCTCTGCCCCAACACATCAGACATCCTCCTACCCTGGGAACCTTCAAAAGAAGCCTAAAGAATCCTCTTCCACCAAGCCTACAACCTCCTATGAGACCCGGTCCACCCACCGTCTCACGACCGGCACCTCCCCCTACTACTGTCTCTCCACCCACCCCTCGTAGATTATGAGCCCTTGCAGACAGGATCTTCTCCCCTCTTGTATCTGTACGACCAAATTGTCCACATTGTACTTGTCCTTGTCTGCCCTCTTAGCATGCAAAGTGCCATGGAATTTAATGGCGCTATATAAATAAATAATAATCAACATAACGTTACATACAACAGTACATTACATTGCACATATACCCTTTTAAAAAGGCTGATATACACGAGAGCACTGGTTACAGCTCCATCAAACACCATGAGCACTAATCATAGCTCTCTATGGCGGTTATGGCCGCCTAGCCTTATCTACACCAGACATGGCCATTTACATCAGAACACATATATAGCAATATTTACATCTTAACCTAGTACATATTCCTATATTTACACTAGACCCTTATGGACCGGTACACAGCAGATACATCCCTGTTGACACAGACCACCCGGTCTTAGACAGGCTGTTACACTGCACACATCTCATACACTGGTCAACGGGACCCTGACGACCTTACAGCCAGTCCCAATGGCGGTTGCGGCCGCCTGGCACTATATACACAGGACAGTCTGTACAACACTCAATATTACAGTGCTTATTACTCAGAACACACGGGTCATTCACAGTCCCACAGGGATCCGGGCATAGTCAGTACACCCCTGTTAACACATAACAGTCTCTGACCCACAGCCAGGCTCTTCCTTGGCTTAGCTCCCCTTGGAGTAGCTCGGTCCATGCATACAGGCTGCTAAGGTGCTCACAGCCACTACACAGAGCTCCTGCTGCTCTACACGGTCCCCGCACACATTCTGGGACACACACCGGCATTGGTATAGGATACCGGTCAGAACCAGGCCCAGACCCGTGTTTAGCTACCTGAGCTCTAGGGCAAGCCAGGCATCCCCAAGGACTCCTCAGCACGTGTCTCCAGGTCGCCAGCCACTTCCAAGTCTGCCATCACAGGCCCAGACCAACAGGCAAGCGGCTGCACCAAACACGCCATCGCGAGCTTCTCCAGGGTCAGTCAGTCTTCCCAACAACAGCTGCAACAAAACACTCTGCCTTCTGGCCTCATGGTTCCACTCATCTCCACATGACATGGACTCCCCTCCCTCAGAGGCTCTGTTCTGCTCTCTCTCTCTCACACACACAGACAATCTCCCAATCTAACAGGTCTGGGTAGCTATTATCTTGCCTGCCAGACCCACCTGACACGCCCACGCCTGGGAACTCTCAGCCATTAGCACACACTGATCTTTTAAAGGCAGATTATTGGTCTCATCAACCCCTTTAGCTGTTACTACAGAGATAACTACCACTTAAACCTGTGTGTACGGCTCAGGGTCCATGTGAGTCATGTCGACCACGTGCCATAGCGCTAGCATGCCTCACAATATATAAAGTAGTCCTGGGATCAAATCCCACTAAGGACATCATCTGTGAGGTGTTTCTATGGTTTCCAGTGTTTGGTGGGTTTCCTCTAGTTTCTCCAGTTTCCTCCCACAATCCAAAGATATACTGATAGTAGGTCTGGGCGATTAATCGAATTAATTCCATTAATTCGCCCCCTGCTGTGGCCACGATTTGGATTTATGACAAATCGTTAAATTCGATTAAAAATGGCGGCCGGAGCGCTGCTTAGAAGATCCGGGCGGCTAAGAGTTAATGCATGTTCGCGGCAGTGAGCGGGGCTGACAAGGAATCTCGCGACATTTGGCATGTTCGGCCGGCGCGATCTCACAGGCAGCGGCGGTCTATGCAGTGTGAGGCGGAGACGCCGGGTGGCGGTAAGAGGGGAACTGGGGGGTCACAGAGGGGGGGGACAGCGCTACTTAAAGATTGCAGAGGCCCAGCAGCTCATCACAATTTGCAGAGAGTACATAGTGGGATTCTGTCCGCCTGTGAGAAGAACCTCACTGACAACTACCAGCTCAACTACGACATGCACAACCCCTTCGACAAATGCGCCGCTTCTTACCGGCCGATATACCAGGGGAAACCGGTGGAGAAATGCCCCCTGAGCGGAGCGTGCTACAGCCCGGAGTATAAAGGCCAGATCTGCAGGGTCATCACGGTGACGGAGATCGGGAAAGATGTGATCGGTTTGAGGATCAGCCCTCAGTTCCGTTAGGATCTCACAGCCTTATACATTCTGTCTTTTGTCCTCCATCTTGATTCTTGGTAGCCTCCGCCGTTCCCTAAGCTTATGAGTCGACATTCAAGGCCGCCTTCTACTAATTTGTAGCTCGGTAAATCAGTCCATGTGTGAAATAAGAATCTGAAACCATATACTTCTTCGAGCATCACTACACCGTATGCCGATCTATGAACTGAAGAATTTATATAAAATCAATAAAAACATTGTAACTGTGAAAGGACAACACAGCGGAGGCATCCTGTTGTGTGTGTATAATTGTGTTTAATCTATGTATAAACTGAGCTCTGTCCATATATAGCCCTCCCTCCGCTATATACTATATACCTGCTGTGTTCTATATCCCATCCCCCTCCTTGTATATATACCAGTGTTCTATATCCCATCCCCCTCCCCTCCCTATATGGCATGTTTCTTAGGATCCCTGAGCGAGACCTTGACTCGCTGCTCAGACTGTCAGGAGCAGGCAGGTCCAAGATGCTATTGATAATGGAGACAATATTGTCAACCAAAGTGTCCCCTTCAGGGATAGATTGAGGCTGTCCTTTCTGACTCGGAGCCAGAGGCAGAAGAGTCCTCTTCCTCATCCTCCTCCAGAGGCTCCCTCGACTGGGATCTGGGCGAGGAGGGAGAAGGGTCTCGGCGGCGTTTCTTGGATCTGGGACCTCCAAGTATCCGTTTGCCCCGGCAGTACTATCTAGCTGGTCTCAACCCCCTAAGGTTGACCCGGCCGTAGCCAGATTGGCTACAAGAACCACGATTTCCATCGCCGACAGCTCCTCTTTGAAGGACTCGGCAGACCGTCAGATTGAATTTATAACCAAGTCAATCTATGACGCAATTGGCACTGCGTTCCCTCCCGCCTTTGCAGCGGCCTGGTCCCTTTATGCACTTTCTGCATTTACAGACGCAGTTCATTCCATGACCTACAATAAAGTTCCTGAGGCGTCTCCCTTCCTCGAACAAATGGCTATGGTATCAAAGTATGCTCTGAACGCTGTGCTTGACTCAGCCGGGCGTTCAGCAGTGGCAGCCGCCAATTCCCTCGCCTTTCGGAGAATCCTCTGGCTCCAGGATTGGAAGGGTGATGCTTCTTCCGAGGAGCATCTTACAGGGATCCCCTGTACCGGGGATCGTCTTTTCGGTGAACGTCTGGACGAACTTATCAAGGACACAACAGAAGGTAAAAGTACACTCCTGCCCCAACAAAAGGAAGCAAACCTACGCAGCAGAAATCTGCCAGGTTCCGTTCCTTTCGTCCATTTCGTTCCTCTGGCTGGTCCTCTAGACAGTCCTCTACCAACAGGACATTTCGTTCTGACAAGTCCCAGCCCTCCCGAGGCCAGGGTTCCTCCTGGCGTTCTCGCCAGCAAAAGTCTTCTGGCCAGAAGCCGTCCAAGACGGCCTCGGCATGACTCGCACGGATCCAGCTCCGCTCCCCAAGGCGGGGGCAGATTGTCCCAGTTCCGGGACATTTGGCTTTCCGACATCCTAGACCAATGGGTGCGAGATATTGTCACTCACGGCTACTTCATAGAACTAAACTCAGTCCCTCCATGCCGTTTCTTCATGACATCACCCTCCTGCCAAGGTTCACGCCTTTTATCAAGCGCTGGAGACCCTAAAGCGGGAAGGAATCATCGCCAGTTCCCCAAAGTGAACGGTTTCAGGGATTTTACTCAAATCTCTTTATTATGCCCAAGAAAGACTGGTCCGTTCGCCCCGTTCTAGACCTAAAGCTCCTCAACACGCACGTCAAAAGTGAGGCATTTTCGCATGGAATCACTGCGTTCTGTGATAGCCTCAATGTCGCAAGGGGAATTCTTAGCATCCATAGACATAAAAGATGCATACCTACACATCCCCATCGCCCCAGCTCACCAACGGTTCCTGCGCTTTGCGATTGGGGACGACCATTTCCAATTCGTGGCCCTCCCCTTCGGCCTGGCCACCGCTCCACGAGTATTCACCAAAGTGATGGCATCAGTGGTCTCCATTCTTCCCTCTCAGGGGCTGTTGGTCATCCCTTATCTGGACGACCTCCTTGTCAAGGCACCCTCGCATCAGGAATGCCGGCAAGCCGTTTCCACTACTCTGTCGACTCTCAGGAAGTTTGGCTGGATCGTCAACCTTCCGAAGTCGATCCTCGTTCCCACCCAGAGCCTCGTGTATTTGGGCATGCAATTTGACACTCGAGTAGCTCTAGTGCGACTGCCTCACGAGAAGACCGTCTCACTCCAATGCGGGAGTTCGCTCCATCCTCCCTCCTCGATCGCACTCCATCAGGTGTCTGATGCAGATCCTAGGAAAGATGGTGGCCTCAATAGAAGCAGTCCCATTCACACAACTCCATTTGCATCCTCTTCAGCTGGAGATCCTTCGAGTCTGGGACAAAAATCAGAGGACCTTGGATCAAGATCTCCCTGTCCCCCGAAACGAGGGAATCTCTCCAGTGGTGGCTGGCATATCCGTCCCTGTCTCAGGGTCGATCCCTTATCCCACCGTCATGGTCGGCGGTCACCACGGACGCCAGCTTCGCCGGCTGGGGAGCAGTGTTCCTTCACTACAGGGCTCAGGGTACATGGTCTCCGGTGGAGTCCTCCCTTCCCATCAACATTCTGGAAATCAGGGCGGCTTATCTGGCGTTTCAGTCCCTCCTGAGCGGCCGCCAGGTAAGGATCCAATCGGACAACGCAATGGCCGTCGCTTACATCAATCATCAGGGAGGTACTCGGAGCACCCAGGCGATGCTGGAGGTCCAAAAGATCCTATCCTGGGCGGAGGCCACAGGCTCCGCCATGTCTGTAGTCCACATTCCGGGTGTGGACAACTGGAAAGCGGACTCTCTCAGCCGTCAAGGCATGGACCCGGGCGAATGGTCTCTGAACCCGGAAGTATTCCAGGCCATTTGCAGGCGGTGGGGGACTCCAGATGTCGACTTGATGGCGTCATTCCTCAACAACAAGGTTCTGGCTTTCATAGCCAGGGCCCACGACCACAGGGCTCTGGCAGCGGACGCTCTGGTCCAGGATTGGTCTCAGTTTCGCCTGCCATACGTGTTCCCACCTCTGGCCCTGTTACCGCGGGTGCTCCGCAAGATACGGACGGAATGTCACTGTGTGATTCTAATCGCACCCAATTGGCCCAGAAGAGCCTGGTTCCCGGAACTGCTCCAACTCGCCGACGGCGAACCTTGGAGTCTTCCAGATCGTCCAGACTTTCTGTCTCAAGGTCCATTCTTCCGCCACAATCTTGCGGCACTCAGATTGACTGTTTGGCTCTTGAATTCTGGGTCCTGACACAATCGGGTCTTCCCCGGGAAGTTCAGAACACCATGAAACAGGCTCGTAAGCCTGCCTCGCTGAAAATTTATCACCGGACGTGGAGAATTTTCCTCTCTTGGTGTTCTGCTAAAGGCCACTCCCCGTGGCCCTTCTCCTTGCCTACATTACTCTTGTTTCTTTAGGCGGGTCTAGACACTGGTCTTTCCCTAAGCTCTCTGAAAGGACAGATTTCAGCTCTTTCTGTCCTTTATTCCAAGAAGCTAGCTAGGCTCCCACAGGTTCGCACATTTATGCAAGGGGTGGCCCGCATTGTCCCACCCTACAAGCGTCCTCTAGAACATTGGGATCTCAATTTGGTTCTCTCGGCCCTTCAGAAGCCTCTATTTGAACCACTATCGGATATTCCCTTGTCCCTTGTTGTGCGAAAGGGTGGCATTTTTGGTGGCAATCACCTCGCTTCGGCGGGTGTCAGATTTGGCGGCATTGTCATGCAAGCCTCCCTTCTTGGTGGTACATCAGGACAAAGTTGTATACTGTCCCGTTCCTTACTTTCTCCCAAAGGTGGTCTCACCTTTCCACCTCAACCAGGACATTTCTCTTCCGTCCTTTTGTCCAAACCCGGTTCACAGGTTTGAAAAGGCCCTCCACAACTTGGACTTGGTCACGGCTCTGAGAGTGTATTTGTCTCACACAGCTCCTCTGCGTCAGACTGTCTCTCTTTATTCTCACGACCGGACGCAGCAAGGGATCTTCCGCCTCCAAGGCCACAATTGCCCGTTGGATCAGGACGGCCATATTTGAGGCCTATTCGGTCTCGCACACGTCTCCCCCGGCGGGACTCAAGGCGCATTCCACCAGGTCCGTGGGCGCTTCTTGGGCTTTGCGGCACCAAGCCTCAGCCCAACAGGTGTGTCAGGCCGCCACTTGGTCAAGCCTACACACATTTTCTAAACATTACCAGGTACATGTTCATGCCTCACAGTTGGCAGCATTTAAACTGAGTTTTTTTTTCTCTCCTGTGTAGCTCCGCCCCTCAGGGTCGGGGCTAACATACTTTCTGGGCCCACCGTTTGGGCCATGGAAACAAGTTCGTTCCCGACCCTTGGCCCAGGGGGTGGGCCATGGAAAGATCGGGCTCCTGCAGGCCGAGTGAGGGTCTCACTGACCTGTCACTCGGCCTGCAAGTACATGGGGTGTTGTACTACACCCCAGGGGGGGTCGATTTGCCCCCACCCCTACCCCCCCGGCTACAGGCGCGGTGATTGGCACTCAAAAGTGAAAGTGAAAATCACCGCGCCTGTCATGCTTCCCTGCCTGCCCCTGCTCTCCCTACCCTCCGATCTTCTCCCCTGTCATCATCTAACTGCCCCCCTGTCCCCCACCTCTCTATCCTGCCCCCTTTTCATCTTTCTTACAACCCCCCCGCTTCCTGTCCCTGCGCCCGCTTCCTGTCCCTGCCGCCCGCTCCCTCTTCCTGCCGCCGCTTCCTGTGAGTGCCCCCCCATCTCCTGTCATCCCCCCTCTTCCCCCTGCCTGCCCCCCCCCCCCCCTCGATCACCGGAGCGGCGATCGCCTCTCCCACTCACCCCTCCGGCGATCGCGCTCCATCCTGCACGGCTGCGTCCCGCTCCTCCTCCTCTTCTCTCCGGCCGCTTCCGCAATCTCACAGCTCTGTGCTGGAGCTGTCAGATCACTTCTACAGCTAGATCCTGAGGATCCAGCTGTAGGAAGTGATCTGACAGATCCAGCACAGTGATCCACAGTGACCATTATGTGATCACTGTGGATCACTGTACTGGATCTGTCAGATCACTTTCTACAGCTGGATCCTGAGGATGCAGCTGTAGGAAGTGATCTGACAGATCCAGCACAGTGATCCACAGTGACCATTATGTGATCACTGTGGATCACTGTACTGGATCTGTCAGATCACTTTCTACAGCTGGATTCTGAGGATCTAGCTGCAGAAAGTGATCTGTCACCCCGGGCGCAGTGACCCACTATGTGCATCACTGCGCCTGGGCTGCCAGATTGCTTTCCGCAGCTCGATCCCCATGCATGGGGATCGAGCTGCGGAAAGCTAACAGCCCGGGCGCAGTGATGCAAATAGTGGGTCACTGCGCCCAGGCTCTTAGATCGCTGCTCTGCAGCCCGATCTCCCTGCATGGGCATCGAGCTGCAGAAAGCAATCCGACAGCCCGGACGCAGTGATGCACATAGTGGGTCAATGCGCCTGTGCTGCCAGATCGCTTTCCGCAGCTCGATCCCCATGCATGGGGATCGAGCTGCGGAAAGTGATCTGGCAGCCCAGGCGCAGTGATGCACATAATGGGTCACTGCGCCCGGGGTGTCAGATCACTTTCTGCAGCTCGATCACCATGCTGGCGGATCGGGCTCCAGAGTAGCGATCTGAAAGCAAAGGTGATCGAGCGTCGTGGGAGCTTCGTTGTGGACTACGTCGGAGACAATCAAACGTCGTGGGACCTTCGTTATGGACTACGTCGGAGCGATCGAGCGTCGTGGGACCTTCGTTGTGGACTAAGTCGGATCTTTTTATAATAAAGATGGAGTCCGAATTGTGTCTGTTTTTTTTTCAAATAAAAAGATTTTTCTCTGTGTGTATTTGACTATTTACGGTACTAGAGATTCCTAATGGCGGGTCTAACATTGGCCCTATATTATGAATCTCGGGCTTAGTGCCAGCTGCCAATAAAAAGCTGGCATTAACCCCTTTATTACCCAGTTAGCCACCGGCACCAGGGCAACTGGAAGAGAGTGGGTACAGCGCCAGAAAATGGCGCTTCAATGAATGCGCCATTTTCTGGGGCGGCTGCGGGCTGCAATTCGCAGCATGGGGGGCCCAGAACGCTTGGGCCTTTCTATGCTGAGGATTCCAGCCCCCAGCTGCCTAGTTGTACCTGGCTGGACCAAAAATATGGCGGAGCCCCACGTAATTTTTTTTTTCTAGAAATATTTCTAGAAATAAAATAAAAATAGGCTTCGCTGTATTTTTGGTTCCAGCCAGGTATGATGAGGCAGCTGGGGGCTGGTGGCAGTCCGTAGCTGCCAAGTTGTACCTGGCTGGACAAAAAATATGGCGGAGCCCTATGTCATTTTTTTTCTAGAAATAATTCTAGAAATAAAAAAAAATAGGCTTCGCTGTATTTTTGGTTCCAGCCAGGTATGACGAAGCAGCTGGGGGCTGGTGGCAGTCCGTAGCTGCCAAGTTGTACCTGGCTGGACCAAAAATATGGCAGAGCCCCATGGGTCCCCTATGCTGCGAATTGCAACTACTAGACTAGTATGTTTTTTCACAAAAAGTTTCTTTATTCATTTATACGTCTCAATTTGTGAAGCACATGGTGGTTCAAAGTGCTCACTGTGCATCTAGATATGTTCCCTGGGGGGTCTAGTTTCCAAAATGGGGTCACTTGTGGGGAGCTCCAATCTTTAGGCACACAGGGGCTCTCCATACGCGACCTGGTGTCCGCTAACAATTCCAATTGTTGGCAAACACCAGGTTGCGTATGGAGAGCCCCTGTGTGCCTACACACTGGAGCTCCCCCACAAGTGACCCCATTTTGGAAACTAGACCCCCCAAGGAACGTATCTAGATGCATAGTGAGCACTTTGAACCCCCAAGTGCTTCATAAATTGATCCATAAAAATAAAAAAGTACTTTTTTTTCCACAAAAAAATTATTTTTTCATTTTTACAGATCAATTTGTGAAGCACCTGGAGGTTCAAAGTGCACACTATGCATCTAGATACATTCCTTGGGGGGTTCTAGTTTACAAAATGGGGTCACTTGTGGGGGAGCTCCAATGTGTAGGCACACAGGGGCTCTCCATACGCAACCTGGTGTTTGCCAACAATTGGAATTGTTAGCGGACACCAGGTCGCGTATGGAGAGCCCCTGTGTGCCTAAACATTGTAGCTCCCCCACAAGTGACCCCATTTTGGAAACTAGACCCCCCCAGGGAACTTATCTAGATGGATAGTGAGCATATTGACCCCCCAGGTGCTTCACAAATTAATGGAAAAAATTTTTTTTTGCGGAAAACAAGTACTTTTTCATTTTTACAGATCAATTTGTGAAGCACCTGGGGGTTTAAAGTGCTCACTATGCATCTAGATACGTTCCCTGGGGGGTCTAGTTTCCAAAATGGGGTCACTTGTGGGGGAGCCCCAATGTTTAGGCACACAGGGGCTCACC
Source organism: Allobates femoralis (assembly GCA_033576535.1). NCBI lineage: Eukaryota > Metazoa > Chordata > Amphibia > Anura > Aromobatidae > Allobates > Allobates femoralis. The sequence goes on from JARQOC010000002.1 coordinate 500,345,299, forward strand.
AAACGTGACATGGTGTCCGCTAACAATTTGAGCTCATTTTGCATTCAAATTGTTAGCGGACACCATGTCGTGTTTGGAGAGCCCCTGTGCGTCTCCACATTGGAGCTCCCCCACAAGTGACCCCATTTTGGAAACTAGACCCCCCCCAGGGAACATATCTAGCTGCATAGTGAGCACTTTGAACCCCCAGGTGCTTCACAAATTGGTCCGTAATAATGAAAAAAGAAATTTTTGTGGAAAAAAAAGTGCTTTTTCATTTTTATGGATGAATTTGTGAAGCACCTGGGGTTCAAAGTACTCACTATGCATCTAGATACGTTCCCTGGGGGGTCTAGTTTCCAAAATGGGGTCACTTGTTGCGGAGCCCCAATGTTTAGGCACACAGGGGCTCACCAAACGCAACATGGTGACAGCTAACAATTTGAGCTGATTTTTATTCAAATTGTTAGCGGACACCATGTCGCTTTTGGAGAGCCCCTGTGTGCCTAAACATTGGAGCTCCCCCACAATTGACCCCATTTTGGAAACTAGACCCCCCAGGGAACATATCTAGATGGGTAGTGAGCATATTGAACCCCCAGGTGCTTTACAAATTGATCTGTGAAAATGAAATAGTACTTTTTTTTTCACAAAAAGTTTCTTTTAGCCTAAATTTTTTCGTTTTCACATGGCAACAGCATAAAATTCATCCTAAAATTTGTTGGGCAATTTCTCCTGAGTACACCTATACCTTATATGTGGTCATAAACCACTGTTTGAGCACACAGCAGGGCTCAGAAGGGAAGGAGCGCCATTTCACTTTTTGGATGTAAAATTAGCTACAAAATTCAAATTGCGCTCCTTCCCTTCTGAGCCCTGCCGTGCACCCAAACAGTGGTTTATGACCATATATGAGGTATCTGTGTACTCGGGAGAATTTGCACAACACATTTTAAGATCCATTTTATCCCGTTGCCCATGTGAAAATGAAAGAATTGAGGCTAAAAGAGCATTTTTGAGAAAAAAATTAAAATATCCATTTTTTGTTTCCACTTTGCCTTAGGTCCTGTGAAGCACCTGAAGGGTTAATCATCTTCTTGAATATAGTTTTGAGTAGCTTGAGGGGTACAGTTTTTGGAATGGTGTCACTTTTGGGTGTTTTCTGTCATGTACACCCCTCAAAAGGACTTCAAATGTGATGTGGTCACTAAAAAAAATGGTTTTGTAAATTTTGGTTGAAAAATGAAAAATTGCTCATGAACTTTGAACCCTTATAACGTCCTACCAAAAAAATTTTTTTTTTCCAAAATTGTGCTGATGTGAAGTAGACATGTGGGAAATATTATGTAATAACTTTTTTCTGTCACATATCTCTCTGGTTTATCAGAAAAAAAAATAAAAAATGTGAAAATTGTGAAATTTTCAAACTTTTTGCCATATTTTTGATTTTTTCACAAATAAACACAAAAATTATCGACTTAAATTTAATACTAGCATGAAGCCCAATATGTCACGAAAAAACAATCTCAGAATCGCTAGGATCGGTTGAAGCGTTCCAGAGATATAACCTCATAAAGGGACACTGGTCAGAATTGCAAAAAATGCCAAGGTCTTTAGGGTCAAAATAGGCTGGGTCCTGAAGGGGTTAAATGCTGCAGACAGGGAGAGAATGATTGGCAGCGGTGGGCAGATTACACATGCAGGGGGTGTGAATCTGCCCTTGGCTGCAGCCCCTAGCCACCTCCTTAGTGGCTGTAGCATGTAAGTTTTCTAACTGTATTATCTCGGGGTACAGGGCTGCTCAAGTGCTTATGGACCCCTTGCCTGCATGCTGCAGACATGCTGTATCCAGTCAGTGCTGTAATTAGATCACCATGCCTGGTTTGGTGACAGGTCCTCTTTAAGGTAAATATAAAAGAATCAATGCACTGAGCAGGAAGAGATGGTGAAGATTCCACTTGCCAATGCGATGCTGGACAGATACAACATGAGATTGATAATGCAAGGAGAAAATAAAATATGATGAAATTTGGCAATCAATATGGAGGCTGAAAAAAAACAAGTGCAGACTGTGATAATCAGTGGGGAATGCTGGGATGAGAAAAAGAATTACGGTAGAATGGATGTTTCAATTGAATTGCAAAATGTTGACAGGATGTAAATTACGAACTGTCAGTATTTTGCAGCCTAGATACACACATGAATTATACCAAAAGCCCGGACAACCCCTTAATCATTATCTACCTAGACTCTTCCCGATGATAGCAGACGTCTCAAGTCGCCAAACACACTAGATTGTCAGTCAGGACATCTGAAGTAGTCAGGATCGGCTAGCATATAGTCATTACTTGACACCACCTGGTTCATGTACTAAAAATGACTGACTTTAAAACACGCTGTCCCAATTTATATCCACCAAGTAGGTGATAAGCTTCTGATTGCTGAGGGGTCTCATCAATTAAAACCAGCACGGATACAGTCACTGCATCAGTAGGTGAGCATGTATATACCACTACACTGTGCACGTGCATGGGCGGCATATTGTTTGAGGAGCAGGCTGGGGATTTAAATTTCCAGCCACTTTCTTCCCGGACATGCGCAGAGCGGACCGCAGAACATGCGCAGATGGCATGTTGAAGGTTGCCGCTCTGTACCCACTACACCGGGCGCACTGCGCATGACCAGGAATGATGCGCCTCTGGCGTCGCGCGTCATAAACCTGGATAGAGGTGGGAAATTTAGATCTCCAGCCTGCTCCTCAAACAATGATGCCGCACAACAGGGCGTAATTTCAGCTGCAAAGTGGTGCTCCCTGGACCTGGACAGCCTGCCTACCTGTCGCCAAGGCAAATAGGAATGCCCACCCGTCACGGAGGATCTAAGTTTATAAACCGCTGTATTCAGGTATTATAAATCACATATAGGTCATACAGAGATAGATAGTAAAAGTAATTATAACTTAAAAATGGACTCAATTGTCCGACTGGATCAGAAGCTACAAAAACCTAAAAACACCCACAATAAAAAAACTACACCCTCCCCTAGTTCAGGAGGTATGGAGCAGTAGGTAGAGATATCCAGACCATTATCAATACAAGTTCAATTAATTAAGTACAGAAAATTACAAAAATACAAAATTTTACACCAAAGTGACAAGCAAGTGACTAGAAGTGGCAAACCACAACAAAGGAACAATAAAGGTACCATTACACAGGGCAACATCGCCGGCAACTCAGGGACATGGCGAAGTTGAAGCAAGATCGCTAGTGCGTTGCTACGTGTAACAGAGTGATTTTAACGGCGATAAGTTGCTTGAGCGGAGTTGCCAAGTTTACCAGTATCTTGGTAAAACAGGCGATGTTGCTCAGGCGATCTATCATCGCTCTGTGGGACACCGCAACAGCGATGTTGAACGCAACTTCCCCTATTCACTGCAATGTTAATGATCACTCGCTGGGTTGAGTTTAACCATGGCAGAGAAAGTTGATTTCAACATCGCAGCTGCGTTGCTGGTGATGTCTCTGCGTGTAACATCTCCATAGCAATCTTGGCTAAATGCCCATCCCGTGAGTTGCCGGCGATGTTGCCCCGTGTAACGGTACCTTAGGAGACAACTGCGGGACTTGTTGGGAGTGACTACAAAACTGTCAAGCACAATGTGCTAGTAATAAATGCTGGATCCTGGGCAGTATGTTTACTTAATCAGGGTGGCACAGAATTTATGTTAAGATATACAGACACAATATCCATAAAACTGCTATGGCTGTTACCCAGAGATTTTATCACTATGCATGGAGATCAACAAATCCCCTACTGTTATTCTATCACCTCCTGCCATTATTCCAGGGTCCACTCTGACCTATACAGTTATTGCTAATCACACACCGCACATTCCCTGGGGAATAAAACTTCCTCCAACTCTATAGACCTCCCCTGGTACATCATAACCCTTAAAGGGAACCAACCACCCCAAATGACCCCCCCGGACTGTTAATATGTGTCCCTACACCCAGCACACACATTTGGGGCAATCGCTTTTGCTAAAAAAAAACTGTTTATAAAGCTATATCTTAGCTTCTACTAAAGTTTAAAAAATGTTGCCGACTGGGTGTTTGGGCCTCTCAGGTTTGCCTTCTGTTATCATAAACAATGAGACTCTGTGCAGCAGCCTGTGACGAAGCTGAAAGGGCAGGGCTTTACTGAAGGTAGGGGGGGGGGGGGGGGGGGGAGAGGAGGCTGACAGGCACATGAACACTGCAGGAGGACAAGCTAGGTAACACCCAGTCGGCAACATTTTTTAAACTTTATAAAGCTGTATCTCAGCTTCTACTAAACAGTTTTTTTTAGCAAAAACGATTGCCCCAAATGTGTGTGCTGGGTGTAGGGACACATATTAACAGTCCGGGGGGGTCATTTGGGGTGGTTGGTTCCCTTTAAGGCATTAATCAAAGTACAACTACATTACAATTGTAAGTAGACATACCTTGAGACATGTTAGCAGTCAGGTAAATGGGGAATGAAGTACACCCCAACAGTCCCTCAGACCTCACCCTCGATGCATTTCACCACTCATTGTGGTAAAACGCGTTGAGGGTGAGGTCTGCGGGACTGTTGGGGTGTACTTCATTCCCCATTTACCTGACTGCTAACATGTCTCAAGGTATGTCTACTTACAATTGTAATGTTGTACTTTGATTAATGCCTTAAGGGTTATGATGTACCTGGGAAGGTCTATGGGGTTGGAGGAAGTTTTATTCCCCAGGGTATGTGAATGGCAATAACTGTATAGGTCAGAATGGACACTGGAATAACGGCAGAGGATGATAGAATAACAGCAGGGGCTTTGTTGATCCCCATGCATAGTGATAAAATCTCTGGGTAACAGCCATAGCAGTTTAATGGGTATTGTGTCTGTATATCTTAACATAAATTCTATCACCCTGATGAAGCAAACATTCTGCCCAGGATCCAGGATTTACATTGTGCTTGACAGTTATCTATTATTGTTCCTTAGTTGTGGTTCGCCACTTCTAGTCACTTGCTTGTCACTTTGGTGTAAAACTTAGAATTTTTGTAATTTTCTGTACTTATAATAAATTGAACTTGCATTGATAATGGTCTGGATCTCTTTATCTACCGCTCCATAGATAGTAAAGTAGTTGGACACTGCATGGACAGATATTTATAGGATAGGGGGGCTAAAAGACCTGACAGTTTCCCTTTAAGTACATTTAAAACTTCTAATACCTTGTCCGAATAGTTTCCTTCCAGACTTTTGTGTTGCATTCCTCTATTACACCAGGGACTGTCTCCCCTTTTGGCCCTGTTCCTTCTTTAGACAACAAAGTTCTGTACTCCTTTGAACTGTTAGACATGTTGCACCTCGTGAGCACAACACACCATGTCCGGTCTGTTTTCTTTTATTTCTATTACACCTTATGTTCTCTTTGTTTCCCCTTACACAAAGAGATTACATGGTCGAGGAATTTACTGTATGTATTTGCAAAAATTCTGCTTCTTTGTATCCGAAAATTAATGACCAAAAAAAGTTGTCTGTTTAATATTTTAATTCATCGAGAAAAGGGCTGTTCATGTACCCACTGTAAGGGGAGGGTCAAGCATGTGTGTATATATGCATATGCACCCCAAGCATGTATATGTAAAAATATTTTTATTACCGTATATATATATATATCTTCTTCTCACGGCCCCACCCACCCAATGGGGTGGTTCTTTTTGTCAGGCTAGACTACAGGACGTGCTGGACCATATGGTGTTGCCAGGTTTTAGAGGAGGAAAATAGGGGGGGGGGAAATAAAAACTTTAGCAAAAAATGAGGTCCTGACGCACTGTTATATGGTTGGGATGGAGGAAATCTGCTGCTAACAATATAGTGAGGTAATATCCTCCATACTGGTATACATGAACCCCCCCAATTCTGGTATATATTATCCCGCCCCATTCTTGCTTATACGATTCCCCATCCTCAACCTGGTAAAATAAACGATTATACTCGCCTCCCATCGCTCCCACCTGCAGCAGCTACATCCTCCTATCTTCCCAAGCCGGACATTCATCAATGTGTAAGCGTGTCGCACAGCGATATCACTGTCCTGCACCCAGCTCCACACACTGATCAATGTTTGGCATAACACAGGAGCACGTCGCTACTGCAAGGGAGTTCACACTGGACGTTTTAGATCCGCTTTTGGTGCTGCATTTTTTTTTAAAACTTGCACCATAAACGTTTTAAGTCAAAACGTCTGGCAGCAGAGTGAACGGTATTTTCAATTTCCTGTGCGGAAGTCAGAGTTTTTGACTATTGCCTCAGTGCAGCAGAAAATAATGAGCATGTCAACTTGTGCTCTGTTTTTCTGGTGCTATTTATGCACCACTAACATCCAATTACTTACCTTTCCCGGTGATCCCACGGTTAGCCCCGCCGATGTCTTCCTTCCGGGCACTGACCGGACCTGTGGGTAAGGTCCTATCAAGACCTGCCCATGTGACTAAGCCCGAGAGTCACATGGCCAAGACCCTGACGTACTGGTACAGCTCACAGATAGGACCTACTGATGCCTGGGACTGATGCCTGGGAGAAAAATTATCGGAGATCCCCGTGGGATCTCTGGGGAGGGTAGGAAAAGTGTGTGTCTGTCTGTGTGTCTATGTCCCAAAAAACAAACCAAAAAAGCAGCACAAACAGATGATGCATTTGTGATGCTTTTTTTTTTTTTTGCAAAAAGAGGATATGTTTTTGGTGCTGAAACTGCTCCAAAGACGGATCAACAAAAACGGAGCACAAACGCTCTGTCTTAAAGGAATCCTGTCACCTCCAGAACACCTCCTAAGCTACCAAAACATGTCCCTGCAGCATATTATCACTAATCTCACACTCCTTTTGTCTCTTTAGTCCTTAGGGTGTGTTGTTTTGTTGCCTCGAGGATTCACCATGTCTGTGTTGCTCTGCTTGTGCAGGCTTTGCCCTCCCCCTCTCTGTCACTCACAGAATGCAAATCATTAGCCATACCTTCAGCTCCACATCACAGCAGAAGCTGCACAGAGAGAGCTAAATTATTCAGGCTGCAAAACAACACGCCCTAAGGGCTAAAGACTATAGCCCCTGCTAATTATAATCCCTAATGAGTATTAAAACGTTTTTATGCACTTTCACAGGATGCTTTTGGGAGACAAAAGGAGTGTGAGATTAGTGATAGGATGGTGCAGGGACATGTTTTGGTAGCTTAGGAGGCGTTCTGGAAGTGACAGGATCCCTTTAATGAGGCCTTTAACTCATACATCAATGGACCTTCTTTGCAGGGGGAGGATATTGAGCTAATTTTTATTGATAACATTTTCAAGCTCATACACTGTTTTGATTTTTTTATTGCATTTGTTCGAGGGAATTGTAGCAGCTGAAAGATACTAATTCTAACAGCACCCACATTGCATGGTCTGGGCTCATCTCTCGACCCTTTCAGTATACATTGGCCAGCGCTAAGGGAACCGGACTTTAATGTTTGGAGTTTGTACAAAGCACAGACTTTTAAAAAATCTTCAATGTCTGGAGTTTGGGTGCTTTACGTACACAAATGACTGAAACGGGCATCACTGTGCTCTGGTACACTCAGTGTTCGGCCCCGTGAGAGCAGCTTGCAGTGTTTGAATGGCTCACACTTGGGGAAGAAGCATCCGTTCACATACTGTTCATAGATCCGATCATGCTTTATGGCCCGGAAGTAAGGATCCAACGGGATCCATACTGTCCGTGGCTTTCCGTGCCCTTTGGCACCTGTTCTTGTGTTAAACGTGGTGCCACGGATCCATGGCATGCTTTTTCCAAAGACAAAAAACGTATCATGATACGCTTTTGGTCTCCGTGAAATGTAATGTGGTGCCGCAGATCCATGTCAATCCATGGCACCACATTACATTTCACGGAGACCAAAAGCGTATCATGATACGTTTTTGGTCTCCGGAAAAAGTAATGTAATGCCATGGATCTGTGGCAGTGACACTAGGATGCCCACGAGTGTTTTCTGTCCCCATTGAAGACAACGGGGTCGAAAACTGATCTGTGGGCATCCTGTTTATCACAAATTCACACTGATGCAGGAATCTGCCAGTGTGAAAGCAGCCTAAGAATTCATGGAATTAGATGATCAATGAATTATATAATTTAATGTGGGGGGAAATAAAAACTAAAATCCATTTTATAATGCATTGGTTTTTTGAAGGGGTTAGATGACAACACACCTTAAATCGGGAAAGGACAAAATTTTGAAGGCTTCCAGTTGACACTGGCCCTAAAATGAAATTTCATGGAAAGTATCCTAGAACTGCACAACAGTAAGAAATGTTTCTTGGGATTTGTCCAGCCCTGAACTAGACATCATCTTATTTCATAGTTTTTAAGGTTGAAAGTAGACTTTAAAGGGAACATGTCAGGTCACTTATGGCCCCAAACCTATCACTACCTGTCCCTGCAGCTTGCTACTACATCCCTAAAGGCCCCGTCTCACGCTTCAATGGTCGAACAATCCGATCAACGATCCGACTTGACCTAGCTCGCTAGAACGACGTTCAATGATCGCTAGTGAAATGTCACACGTATAGATATTGTTAACGACTCAGCAACAATTCCGTTCAAGCAAACGATACTTGTGGTCGTTAGCTCGCCTACGTCCTTCACTTCTCAATAGGCGAGGTCGTTAACGACATCGTTATCGAGGTGTCACACACACCCATGCTGCAGGTTGAACGAACGCTCATCAGTTGGTTTATGGTCCGGTTCACAAACCTCCCATCAACTATCTGCCCGATTATCGTTGATTGGATGTACATGTCACACTGAAGGACGTCGCTACGAGGTCGTTACAACGAATGAAAACCCGTGACGTTTCAACGATATCGTTAACAATATCGTAGCATGTGACGGGGCCTTAAGGCCGAAGGCACACTGTCTTGCATCAAACATGGCGCGTATTTGATGCATGACAGTGATGCAAGTGTAATGCGTGATTTGTGTGAGTGTGCATGGCTGTATGCATGCGAGTGTGCTGCATGAGTGCGTGTGTGTGATGCTGTCCGCGGTCCTGAAGCAAACTTCAGGACCGTGGGCAGCATTTGCAGGTGAATTTAAAGAGGTCCTGTCACCAAACCAGGCATCGTGATCCAATTACAGCACTGGATGCAGCATGTCTGCAGCATCCAGGCAAGGTGTCCCCCAGCACTTGAGCAGCCCTGTACCCCGAGATAATACACCTAGAAAATTACATCCTGCAGCCGGAAAGAAGGTCGCTAGGGGCTGGAGCCGAAGGGCAGATTCACACCCCCTGCATGTTTAATCTGCCCACCGCTGCCGATCATTCTCTCCCTCTTCAGCAGCATTAAACAGGGGTTTATTTTTTTCAGAACTTGCTGTTTGCCCGCCCCTCATCACGGTGGTGACTTCCTTGGACCAATGGAGAACTGAGTGTCAGAGAAAAGGACACCTTCCAGATGAGAGGTCCAGAGTGAATGTCAGACACCCAGGAACATCCACAGAACGGGTGAGATTGTTCCCACTTCTACTGCTAGATAGGAGTTATTGCCACCAGACCTTTGTACCTCAGATAGAGAGTGGGTTTTTGGTAAGGTGATACCCTAGCATTTTTAAAGGGCAGCAACCTGTTGATCATTTGGGTTAAAATTCAACCAGGGTTGGCCCTCACTGTTTTTGTTGCACTTGTTTTTACTAGGCTACTAAGCCTTTTTAATTCAGTACTGAGTAAAAGTTACATTTTAGGTCTTTTTTATTCACTACTATTACCATTATTTTCTGTTATTGCAAATATGTAGCAGCGCTGAAGACAGAAGACCTTATTACGTTGGAGCGATTATTTTTTTTTCGAATAAAGATGGAGACCCTAAATGTGTTTTGTGTTTTATTTCTAATACAAAAATTCAGTGTTGTGTTTTTTGTACTGTTACTACAAATTCATGATGGCTGGGTATAATTTGGCTTGACATCATGAATTTCGGGCTTAGTATCAGCTAATAATACAAAGCTGGTATTAACCCCTTCATTACCCAATGTGCCAATGTCACCAGGGCCGCTGGTAAGAGCCGGGTAAAGCGACTGGAAGAGGCGTTACGATGAATACCCCATTTCTAGGGGCAGCTGCAGGCTGCGGTTTTCAGCACGGGGGGAGGGGGGGATCAGAACACTTGAGACATCTTTATTAGAAAAAAAATCCTCCTTCAGATGTAATCCGCGGATCTGCTGTCCTCGGCTCTGCTACATCTTTGCCATCAGACAAATACGTCTGCTCACAGAGATGAGCAGGCACAGAATGACACCGGAGCACAGTTGTAACAGAAGAGCTCACTTTACGTTACCCAATGAACTGGGATAACCCCAGCAACATCAGGCACTCAGCTACCCCACTGCCACGCCTTCAGAGCATGAGCAATTTGCATGATGAAGCCGGCAATGAGCACCCAACTAGACTGCGCAATATGCAGAACAGGAAATGATGCCACCACGCGTCATACCCGGAAGAGTGGACGAATCTCAAAAACCCTGGCGGTGCGAACCAGCTTAACATTATTAAACCCACCAGGGTGCCACACAGAAGGAGCAACGAGACACTCATAGACCTAGAGTAGACATGTCTGGGAACGCCCCCCCCAGGGCAGGGGAACATGTAAATTAAAATGGTTTATTCAACATCTATAATGCACATTTAGGTCAGACAAAGATGGTTAGAGATGTAGTAACAAGCTGCAGGGACAGGTAGTTATAGGTTTGGGGCCATAAATGACCTGACAGGTTCCCTCTAAGGCCCCTTTCACATCAGCGTTTTTTTCAAATCGCGGCAGATGTGGTGAAAAAAACGCATCTGCCGCGATTATCACATAACCGCGACACTTGCGGCACACTTGCGGCAAGCCCCATGCAATGTCTATGGGGCTTGCGGTAAGGGTGCGGCAGGTGCGGCAAGTGCTGTTTCGGCACTTGCGGCCGCGAAAAAAATCGCTGCCACAAGTGCCGAAACCGCACTTGCCGCAAGCCCCATAGACATTGCATGGGGCTTGTCGCAAGTGTGCCGCAAGTGTCGCGGTTATACGGTAATCGCGGCAGATGCTGTTTTTTCACCGCATCTGCCGCGATTTGAAAAAAACGCTGATGTGAAAGGGGCCTAAGTCCATCTAGCTCACCCCATAGCCTAACATGTTGATTCAGAGGAAAACAAATTTAAAAAAAAACCCATATGGCAAAACAAAGCTCGATAAGATTCCTTCCCGATTCCACATATTGAAATCAGACGGCAATTTTGTCTATGAAAATATTCACAAGGTCGAATGTTAGATCCGTGCACCTTCTACATATTTCTGGTAATATGTATCCTATCATATAAAAGTCGGAGAAACTCTTCTCCTTATCTTGGAAATTTGTGTATAGACCAGGGTCTGAAAATCTAGCTGATAAACCTGACCTAAAGGAATGTGAAGGTGGAAAAGACTCATGAATTCATTTTCTACATTATTTGTAAGGTTATGTGTACATGGAGAAAATAAGTGAAGAATTTTCAAAGCGGGAAATCTACGGTCTATCACAATATCAGCATTGTGGAAGGGATTGCAGAAAATCAAATCTACAAGAGGCAGGGAATAAACATCCTAAATAGGCAGCATGTGAACATGTGCTGGAGAATGCACCCAAGGGAAGGAAGGCAAATAAGTTTTATATTTCCATACAGAAGATGACCAGTTAAAACGAGTTATCTTCTTGATAGGCAATAGATGATCTGTTGATCATTGGGGGCCAACAATCAGTAGAATAAGGAACGGCATTTCTCCCTATTAGAATAGTGCGGCAGTGCACATGCTCGACCGCCACTTTATTAATTGCCTATGGGGCCTTCGAGTGCAGCACTTGGCTTTTTCTGGCAATCCTATAGATAATGGATGGAGTGCTCTGCCATCCTATAACAGTGGCAAAAGTGTCATCGGTGATCAGTGGTGGGACACCCAGCCATCAGGTGGTTGTCACAACTTATGGACCAGATGTACTCCTCTCTCTTGTTATCCTATAGACAGTACATGAAATGGAGGTAGCCACTTCCCTCACAATGCAATGGGTTTTATATGCGGATAGTCTGTAGCACTTCTACAATAACATCACAGCAGTAACCTTGTGGAAAAGGCCAGCATACATATACCCTTACACAATTAATATTTTCTGTATGTCTTCATAGACATCACCTCGAAAACAGATAAGCATTCAAAAAATGAAAAAAGAGGCCTATTAGTTCAATTGTAATATGATTGGACTATACATCTGAAGCAGATTATTATTTACAGCTATTCCTATGTAAGGCCTATCTTTAAATGCCCAGCCTGACCCACCATGCACGCTGACATTTTGATGCCATTAAAATGGCATACTATACAGGAGTAGTAGTCTTTTTATTGCACTGCTGGAGTTGTGCATTAAATGTAGCTCCCCTGTCTCTACTGGTATGGGGACTTCACACACATCAATGTCACCAGCGATCTCACCGCTGGATACATTGAAGGCTGATCGCTGGTGAGCTGTCACACAGGCAGACTCACCAGTGATCAGTACCAGCGAGATCGCTGGTAACCATGTAAACAAGCGGGTTACCCGCTGTTTACCATCGATACCAGGCCCCAGCGCTTGATGAGAGATGCTGGGAACTGGCTTCTCGCTTGTCTCCCAGTGTCACATGCAGCGATGCTGCGTGTCCATTGGGCAACCATCGCAAAGTTATAGAGCAGGTTCTAAAACCTGGCGACCAACAACCAGCGATTTATCGCTGGTTGATGCGTCCTGTCACACATGTCAATATCGCTGCAACATCATGTGCAGCAGCGATATTGCAAGCGATATTGACGTGTGTGTCGTCCCAATTATACTCACCTTCCGCCGTCTTCATCCTTTTCCAGCGGCGCTTCAGTCAGTCTATGGCAAAAAGTGACCTACTGGCTACTCCAGTGTTTCATGGAGGTCACTTTTGAATACATCTCTATCGAAGCCTCATTCTGGCTCTCATACAGATGCGTTGAGCGCTTGCGATGTACTTTCTGGCCAGTCAAAAGTTAGAGATGGCACCACGTGACTGTAGAGGTGTAAGTAAGAGATGAGGAAGGTGAGTATATGACGGGGCAAAGGATGTACATTTAAAGCCTCATTCCATGGTTTAAAAAAAAAATAAAAACTCCCCAAATAGATCACCGTGCACAACCCTGGTGTGTAATACAACTCCAACTCTGCAACAGACACATTACAATTACCAGCTCATATTATTAAGAAGAGACAATATACAAACCGCAGAAATATACAATGTGACTCAACGGTCAATTTGGGTTTCCCCAACACCAAAACAAATGGCAATGCCCCTGAAAATTATCCAGCTTTTCTTTCTGCACAAATAGTCTGGCAACATGAGGCCTCAATCACATGATTCGTATAGCATGTACATGTTGTATCCTTTTATTCAGATTTCACACATACCCACTGCAGTCTATAGTGCTAATCACATGTCTGTTCTTTTCCGGAAGCACAGTTAACAAAGGCCAATACGAATTCTTTAGAACCATGAAAAACACGTACAGTACACGTATGGTATCAGATTGCCCTCTGTACATCAGAGTGCTGCATGTCTGTAAAATTGAGAAGTATAGGAGTAGCTTTGTCTTTTATTTCATTAGCCATATCAGAAAATCACTGATGATACTGGTGGTAAAAACGGACACACAGAGCAAACACTGACACCAGTACCATTTTTTTTTTTCACGTACCTGGAGTAAATGTCATTTTAATTTTTATTTCATAAATCAATAGAACACATGAAAATAAGTAACTTTGGAATATAGCTTATCAGGCAAATCTGTTTCTTTCTCTGAGGATTGATAAGTCATTATAAAAAATTCTCAATTCTGATGTAAAATCTGTATTCAGGGAAGACTTTCCCATTACTGAGATAGGAGATGGCAGCTGTTACTGATGAGATTCTATGCAAATAGAAAAGGGAGAAGGGGCTGAGCTCTGCCTCTAGCTCCTCCCTCTAGAATCTCATTAGTAACATCTGCCATCTCCTATCTCAGTAATGGGAAAGTCTTCACTGAATACTGATTTTACATCAGAATTGAGAATTTTGATAATGATTGGTCACTTCTGACAGAGAATAAAAAAGCACATTTGCTTGATAAGAAATATTACAATGTTGCTCATTTTCATATGTGGTATTGATTTATGAAGTATGAATTTAGGTTACACTTTAAAGAGGACCTGTCACCTCCTAGTGCAATGCTAAATGAATGCAGCACTGAATGCAGCGTGTCTGTAGCATTCAGGGAAGGTGTCCACCATGTCTCAAACCCCCCCCTGTAAGTTGTAAAAAAAGACTTTATAAATTGTATGGATAAGGAGTCTGGAGGGACTTACTCAGTAATAAGTCATCGCTGTTGCTGGTGTCCCCGCTTTCAGCCCTCTCTTGTTCAGCCTCCTGTATGTGTCATTGCTTCTGCTGGTGTCCTCCCCACCTCCAGCCCTCTCTGGACCTCCTCCAGCCCTCTCTTGTTCAGGCCTCTCTGGTCCACCTGGAGGCGGGGAGGACACCAGCAGCAGCGATGACACATACTGGATGCTGAAAAGAGAGGGCTGGAGGTGGGGAGGACACCAGCAGAAGCGATGACTCACTACTGAGTAAGTCCCTCTGAACTCCTTATCCATAAACTTGATAGGGTCATTCCATGTCAAGTGAACCAATGATTATTACATCTATATTAATTATTTTGAGATTTTGTTATTTGATAATAGCATGTCAGACAACCCAAAATGTGGAGAAAAAAAAATTTCTAGAAAATTTTTGATAATTGATTTTCAAAGTTCAGAAAAAGTGTGAATTTCGGTGTTGCCTGCCTTTACATTTCTCCTCATATCTCAGTCTAGAAATAAGATAGAGAAACAAAAACAGAAACAAAAACACCATTCTACTCAGAACTGTACAGGCTTTGACCAGATATATTACAAGAGAATCTTTGTTAATCATTACCCATGTGAACGCAAAATTTTAAAACCGCATTTTTGAAAAAAAAAAAAAAAAAAAAAAGTATAATTTAAAAATTCCCAAAAATGCCCATGTGCCTGCTATGCTCCTAGCCACATCTGTACCAATATTCAAGTTGGGATCGCAATGGGATCATATTTAAAAAACTATTATAGCATCAAGAGATCCAAATATGAATATATTTTTTTTTACCTTATGTCTTAAGATTTTTTTTTTTATTATATACGGTAAATATATGAAGTACAACTTTAGTTAATTACAAAATAAAAGTTACAATTTTTTTTCATCAGGTAATTTTTTTTACAGATTTCTAATGAAATTTACCGGTATATGAATTTTTACATTTTTATGAATTTATGGATTTATGTGAAACATCCAATGTTGTACTGGCCTAAGATTTTTTCTTGTTGTGTGTCCAGTTTTTTCAAAAGGATTCCAACAGCATATATGATAAAATATTGTTCCTTGAGAAGTAGCAGACATTGGTGTGTGAGAAAAATACAGTTAATATTAAGTAAGGAAGATGGGTAATAAAAATAGAGATTTACAGTACGCCTGAGACAGAACTGTGTTGCTATAAAGTGAGCATTAAGGCTAGAGCATACGCAGCTTTTTCTGTCTGCGGATAAACGCTGCAGTTTTGGCAGTTTTTTTCTACCAAGTTCTTACCACATCTGCATTAGTTTTTAACCGCTAGTGAAAACGATGGCAGCTTTTTTTTTTTTTTTTATAGTGATAAATTCTGAGTTTATTGCAGCGTTCAAAAGTAGTGCAAGCAGTGATTCACTCACTGAGTGTTTCAAAAACACTGCATGTGTTTAAAGAGGACCTGTCACCCATTCCCCATGGACATGAAGCTAAGGCAGCACTGAATGCAGCATGTCTGCTGCATTCAGGCAAGGGGTCCCCCATGTCTGATGGTGGCTGGTACCCCGAGATAATAGTTTAGTAAAACTTAGGGCCCTTTCACATCAGCGTTTTTTGAAATTTGCGGCAGATACGGTGAAAAAACCGCATCTGCCGCGATTACCGCATACCGGCTGCACTTGCGGCGCAGTTGCGGTAAACGCCATGCAAAGTATAGGCGTACTTGCGGCAGGTGCGGCAAGTGCGGTTTTGCACTTGCGGCAGGTGCGGCCGCGAAAAAAAACGCGGCTGACTGCGGTTTTTTTCGCAGCCGCACCTGCCGCAAGTGCAAAACTATACTTTGCATGGCGTTTACCGCAACCGCGGCGCAAGTGCAGCCGGTATGCGGTAATCGCGGCAGATGCGTTTTTTTCACCGCATCTGCCGCGAATTTCACAAAACGCTGATGTGAAGGGCCCTTACAAGCTGGAGCCAAGTAGGCTGTCCCTGGTGATGCAGCCTGTGTCTCTGTGCCGCCTCCCTGCTGCCAATCACGTCCTCCTCGCTCTGTCTCTGCTCCCTGTGCTGGTGACACAGGCAGAGTGAGGTAATGCTTATCCCTGCCCCCTGCTGTGATGTCAGAGCATTTCCCTGCCCAGCTCCATAGGATAACATGCAGCTGGGCGGGGAAATGATTTGATGTCACAGCAGGAGGCAGGACAGGCAGCCGAAGGCTGAGATAACATTACCTACTGCGTCACCAGCACAGACAGAGCAAGGAGGACGTGATTGGCAGCAGGGAGGTGGCACAGACACAGGCTGGCACACCAGGGACAGCCTACTTGGCTCCAGCTTGTAAGTTTTACTAAACTATTATCTCGAGGTACCAGCCGCCATCAGACATGGGGGACCCCTTGCCTGAATGCAGCAGACATGCTGCATTCAGTGCTGCCCTTAGCTCAACATGAATGCAGCAGACATGCTGCATTCAGTGCTGCCCTTAGCTCAACATGTATGGTTGGTGACAGGTCCTCTTTAACACCATTGAAATGAATAGGGGGGTGATTTTCTGAACGATGATCACTCAGAATAGCGCTGTGTGTTTATTAGCCCTTAATAAGAAAAGCATTAAACTATTAAAATAAATTTACTCAAACTTTAAGGCCATTTCACACACACCAATTTCTGTGTCCAATATCTGAACAGATCTCTGGTTGCAGAGAAATTATGGACACATTGCTCCATGTTGTACACAGCCAAAAAATGGAGCAATGTGTCCATGATTTCACTGCAACCAGAGATCTGTTCAGATATTGGACACAGAAATTGGTGTGTGTAAACCCACCATCAGGCTACGTTCACACATTGCATATTTGTTCTGCTTTTTCTGGCACTTGATTTTTGAGAAAAATGCAGCTCCATTCACACACTGCGTTTTTTCCTGCGTCTTTCTCTGCGCTTTTTCAAAGCCCATTTTATTATGTGGGCAATGGAAAAGCGCAGACAAAAAAGCAGAACGAATTGACAAGCCTATTCTTTTTACACGCGCATTTTTGCAGTGAAAACGCGTGCGTAAAAAAAAAAAAAATACGCAGCATGTGAATGGATTTTTCTAAAACCCATAGGTTTTAGTGGACTGCGTATCTAGAATTGCGTTTCACTGCAAAAAAGCGCACGTAAAAAATATGCAGGGAAAAGCATTAAATGAAGTAAGGCTACGTTCACACATTGCGCTTTTTTGCGCAGGCACTTTTACCAGCGCAAAAAAAGAAGCAGTGCTGTTCAGACAGCACACTTTTTTATGGGCCAGGGAAGGAGTGATGTCACAGAGGGGAGGAAGAAACCTGGTTCCTCTTCCCCTCTGTGCCATGTGTGACTGCCCCATCTGACATCACGGCAGGTCTTTTTTCATCAGTACATGGCCTTCGCATAGCTTCGGATGGCGCCAACAAGCCGGCGGAGAGGTAAGTATGAAATCTTTATTATTTTTAATACTTCTGGCTTTGTTTCATTTTGATTTCGCAATGTATATTAATACATTGCAAAATCAAATGGGGGCTGCCAGACATGGCACAGAGGGGAGGAGGAAGCAGGATTCTTAATCCCCTCTGTGACATCAGTTCCAGCAGCGCCGACCCCTATGTGAGAAAACGCAGGAGCTGATGTGTAAAGAATTGACATATCAATTCTTCATGCAGCTGCGTTTTTCTCCCATAAAAGCGCTGCATATTTTTATGCAGTGTCTGCACGGCAAAGTGAATATCCCATTCACTTTGCTGGCAGACACAAGGCACATTGCGTATTTTTGAAAAGTGCGCGTAAAAAAGCGCACAAAAATATGCAATGTGTGAATGTAGCCTAAAAAGCGCAAATACACAGCAAAAATCGCAATGTGTGAACGTAGCCTTAAACACACTCACCAATATTGTAGTACACTGACGGCTTTGATGCTTTTGTACAGACTATTGCTTGTTCAACAGTGAACATGTCCAGGTATGTCAGAACATCAAAGCTCTGAAGCTCTGTCTTACTTCCTGACTCTGCAGTGGCAGATACTTAGCATGATTGACAGAGCTGCTGGCCTGTCATCTACTCTGCATTCAATGTCTAGCGCTGTTCATTCTCAGATTGAGACCTAACAAAGCTTTCTCCTCTGTCCTCTTCTGCTTCTAAGCTGTAACATAATAAAATAATACAGTAATATCTAAAAATCATGGATTATTTGGTAAATATATAGACCCCACACTTTTAGACCACAGGCTGAACAGATCTGAATTCAAGATTTTCGAATTGACACTATAACAGTTAAATATTTTTAAATATGATCCCATTGCGATCCCAACTGTAAGTTTGGTACAGATGTGGCTAGGAGCATAGCAGACATGTGCATTTTTAGAAATGTTTAAATGAAACATTTGCGGAAATACGTTTTAAAATTTAGCGTTTACATTTGCATGGGGAAATATTAACAAAGATACTCTTATGACATATCTGGTGAAAGCCTGTACAGTTCTGAGTAGAATGGTGTTTATTTTGTTTCTTTATCTTATTTCTAGCCCGAGATATGATGAAAAAATTTAAAGCCATACCAGGCCAAAATTCGCGCTTTTTTAAAACTTAAAAAATCTGTAAAAAAAATTAACCGATGAAGAAAAAAATTCAAAACTTTTATTTTGTAATTAACTAAAGCTGTGCTTCATATAGAAATTTTTTTTTTTTAAAAATCTAAAGACGTCAGGTAAAAATAATATTCATATTTAGATCACTTGATATGGAATGACCCTATAAAGTCTTTTTTACAACTTACAGGGGATAGAGACATGGGGGACCCCCTTCCCTGAATGCAGCTGACACACTGCATTCAGTTAGCATAGCACCAGGGGGTGACAGGTCCTCTTTAACCCCTTCACAACCTATGAAGCATAGGAATGTCACACATCACCTCCTCCCTTTGATGCATGCTCATGCACTGAGCTCGCATCATCCCCTGCACATGTCTGCTGACCTGATCAGATGACATGTGTAGCCAGCAACAGGGCTGTGAAGTCGGAGAGTCGGAATGAAACGGACAAACTCCGACTCCTAAAATATAATGAACTGGAGATGACATGTGTAGCCAGCAACAGGGCTGTGAAGTCGGAGAGTCGGAATGAAATGGACAAACTCCGACTCCTAAAATATAATGAACTGGGTACAGTAGTTTAATGCAATATATTATAACTATTATTAAGTTCTATCTAAATATATTGATTTTATTTAATGATTAAACTCTGATGTGCACATTGTACAACAATAAATTTATCACGTACTCATGAGCCATATATGAGGGAGTCAGAGTCAGTGAAATTCGGCTTACCGACTCCACAGCGCTGGCTAACAGACACTGTTACCGTCTTTTCCCGAAAATAAGACCCCTCCCCCCCCCCGAAGTAAGACAGGGTAGGGGGACCAGGGGGGTCTGCTAATATAAGGCCCCCCCCCCCGAAAGTAAGGCCGCCTTGGGGGGCGCTGGGGAATATAGGGCCGGTACCTGTCCCCTGGTGTGTCCAGGCTCCTCCAGTGTCCTGCAGGTACAGCCGCTTTGGAGTAGATGGGGTTAATCACAGCCTAACTTGCTGTGTGCCCCTGCTCAACACTGCACAGCCCGGCTCGAGCTCTGATTGGCTCCCAGGAACCAGCGGGCGCAGCCAGATGACGTCCTGAGCTCTGATTGGCTCGTCATCTGGCCGCGCCCGCTGGTTCCTGGGAGTCAATCAGAGTTCGAGCCGGGCTGTGCAGTGTTGAGCAGGGCACACAGCAAGTTAGGCTGTGATTAACCCCATCTGCTCCAAAGCGACTGCACCTGCAGGACACTGGAGGAGCCTGGACACACCAGGGGACAGCGAGGACAACAGGGAGCCGGTAAGAAGCAGTGTGTGTATGTGTGTGTATGTATATGTGTGTGTGTGTATGTGTGTTTGTATTTGTGTGTGTATATGTGTGTGTGTGTGTGTGTGTGTGTGTTTTTTATGTGTGTGTGTGTGTGTATGTATGTTTGCATGTGTATGGGTGGGTGTGTGTGGATGGGAGGCTGCAGTGGCTGGGGCTGCCAATATAAGACCCCCCCGAAAGTAAGACAGGGGGCCACTTTTGGCCCCCAAAAAAATGTAAGACATGGTCTTACTTTCGGGAAAACACGGTAACCCTTTGGATCCAAAGCACTTCGACAGGGATCACGCTATTCCCCACCAGCATCAGCAGCCCCATGATGCAATAATGGGACGTTGATGCATGGCTATGAAAGCCCAGGGCTCTTAGTGGACTGATGATGCTGATGCACAGTGTCATGAATCACTTCCTGTGGCTGCTTGGCGAGCAATGGCATCAACAGAAAGTGATCATTTTGAACACCAAGATAATGCACGTCTGTTCACAGGAGAAGCAATTGCACTGTGTAATGCTGAGACATCCGAAGGCTGGGAACACACTGGCGAGTGCAAAAACGGTCCGACTGACGGATCCGAGAGTCGGACGAGTGTCATCTGACTTTTGGTCAGTGTGGCTTTTGTGTGTTGTCCGAGTGCAATCCGTTTTTGTAGTCAGCAGCTATTTAATGTATTCACATTTACAGAAACATTTTTACAGTTGTCTAAGCTACAGAATGATAATGTATCAATGAAAAATCGCATCCGACTCAGATGGTCCGTGTGCATTCCGAGTGTGGTACGTCTTTTTAGTCGGACCCATAGGCTTGCATTGGTGAGTGTCGTCCGCCACTCTCATGAAATCGCGGCATGTTGCGACTGAGTCGTCATCCGAGTGTCAGACAAGGAATAAAACGTCCAACACTTGAAAATGTACTAGCATTGTATTCGTCCGAGTTTCATGCCCGTGTGTCCGAGATCTAAGAGGCCAAGTAAAATAGAGTAACAGTTAAAAAAAAAAAAGTTATTAAAAATATGAAAAAAAAACATAAGTTCAAATCACCCTCCTTTTGCCCCCATTGGAAATAAAACTATTTAAAAAAAGAAATAACATAACACACTCGGTACTATCGTGTTCAGAAAAGCCCGTTCTAGTAAAATATAAAATCAATTAGTCAGATCTGTAAATGGCAACGGAAAAACAAAAAGTGAACGGCAAAATTACGTTTTGTTTTTTTCGTCTCTGCAACATTGCAATAAAATGCAGTAACATGAGATAAAAACATAGCATCTACACAAAGATTAAAAACGTCAGCTCAAAGTGCAAAAAATAAGCCATCACACGGCCTCAGATCCAGAAAATGAGAGCGCTACAAGTCGCGGAAAATGGCACCAAAAGTGAAATTCTTGTTCTTTAAAAACTTCTGAATTTTTTTTCACCACTTAGATAAAAGTAAAAACAACATGTTTGGTGTCTACAAACTCGTGCTGGCCTGAGACATCATACTGACATGTCAGTTTTACCATATAGTGAACATAGTGAATAACAACAAGAAAAAAAATCATGTAACCACTTTATTTGCAATATCAATGCACTTGGATTTTTTTCTCATTTTCCTGTACACTATATGGTAAAATAAATGATTTCATCTGAAAGTACAACTCGTCCCGCAAAAAAAGAAGTTCTCATATGTCTATATTGTCTGAAAAATAAAAAATGTTATGGCTCTAGGAAGCAGGGGAGGAGAAAATGGAAAACAAAAAAACACGATATCGCCTGGGGGTGAAGGGGTTAAATTGAGACGTCTAAATAAGGCCTAAAGGACACTGAAGTCATCCAGCAGACAGTCCCCCACATCAGCATAACAGGAAGGAGAAGCAGCTTACAATATCTCCCAGCACCGGTTCTCTCATAGGAATGTCAAGCTGAAGTTCAACATACCCAATTCTCCCCCTTTTTCTCTACCATTTGGGAAAAGCAAGAACCCCAATAAACATCAGCTGCTAGAAGGACTTGTGTAAGGTTGGTTTCACATGGCGTTTTCTGGCATCAGTGTGAATCCGGTTGAAACTGGGTGCACCCGCATCCATTTTCGGCCAACTGACTTTAAATGGGGCAGCAGACACTTGCGAGTGCATCCAGTTCTTGCCGTTTTCCCCTGATCCGGGTGTCACAGGTTTTTCAACTGAGACCAAAAACGCATTTTGTTGTGAATTTGGTCTCCGTGCCAAAAAAAACAGTAACACATGGATCATGGGCACTCCGAGTTGAATTAAAATGTGTCCCCATGTAACCCGGATCAGGCAGACTCATGGTCCCATTGGATCTGGATGCCGGATCTGGGATTTTTGGTTAGAGCATGCCCAGAATGCATTTCTAAATGACACTCCCCCTAGGGGTCATGTCATTTACAACTGGATCCGGCATAAATGGGTACGCAACTGGATGCTCACGCAATGGTATCATCACTGATCCATGAGATGGATAAGAGATAATACCGATGCGGGGGTATCCAGTTTGTCAATACCAGGGGGATGCAGGTTTAACCTGCATCTACCCAGATTAATAGAAACAGCAGTGTGAAACCAGCCTAAGGCACCTTTCACATCAGCATTTTTGCCAATTTGCAACAGATCCAGCAGGTTTGCCACATCTGCTGCGTAGCGGCTCACTTGCAGCAAGCCCCATTCACTCCCTAAGGGACTTGCTAGCATCAGTTTTTTTGCTTCGCCGCAAGTGCCAGATCAGGCAAAACCGCACCTGACCGCATGTCCCACAGGGAATGAATGGGGCTTGCCGCAAGTGAGCCATTACGCAGCAGATGCAGCAAACCTGCCAGATCTACCTCGAACAGGCAGAAATGTTGATGTGCAAGGTGCTTAACCTTAGTAAACATTGAGGACTTCCAGGTATAGCTGCATGTTGGAACCTCCATGACATCACATGGAGAATACAGCGTCCTGAAGACGTGCTGTCAAGATGTGGACATGTAACATCTGCACTATCCCATTTCTTATTTTAGGAGCTCAGTCAAAATGGCAAAGCGCATTTCACAGTCCAAATAAGTCTACATCAAAACAGAATCCTCCTAGGAGCATCTGTGGCTATATGTTGAGGTAGGGAGATCAGTACAGGCACTGCAGACCATATACAGACTGGGATATTCACCTTCAGACCATAGCATAATACAGACAACCCTTTATTAGGCTCCATGGACATTTTTCATCTTTTCGACCCATTTTTTCCGACTTGGAAAAAACTGCCATGATCTTCATGCATTATTTACAACATTTTGTGCACATGCATTTTCTCTATAGAGAAAACAAACCAAACTCCCCCATTGTATACAGTGTGGACTATATTTTTGTAATGACTCACAGCTAAACATATGGACGTGGGTTTTTTCATAGTAAATTAATTCAAATAAACTGCTGCAAAGAAAACTTTTTTTTTTTTTTTTAATAGAAAGGCACTGAGTAACAAATCTTTGGGGCACATTCACTCATTTAGGCTAGGTTCACATTTGCACTTGTGTCTGCATGCTTATGGCATGCAGACGCATACGCAGTGCAAACGCAGCCCATACTGATGTGAACACAGCGGAGAATCTCCGCATGCATTCACATTAGTATCGGCCCGGCCAGCCAATCAGCTTTTTCGGGGGCGGCCAGGAGGAGGAGATCAGCGGTGGAGATCTCCTCCTCCCAGCCACAGCTGATCTGCCCGCGGTGTCAGCGCGGGAGATTTGAAGACACAGTTGAATAGGGTGATATCGGTGCAGGAGATAAAAAACAGCTGATCGCGGTTTCAAATCTCCTGCGCCGACGTCACCTATTCGGTGTCGGCGCAGGAGATTGAAACAGCTGTCAGATCAGCTGTTTCTTCAAATCTCCAGCGCTGACACCGGCGGGTGATCAGTTGAGGCTCTAGCTGATCTCCCGGTGAGAGATTTCAATGTGGTCCGCAGCGTTCTCCTGCGCTGTCATGTGGAGGACACTGCGGATCCATTGACTTCAATGCATGGTTTGTGTGCTTGCAGATAAAACAAGCGCCCACAACCGCACAAAAAATGCAACATGCTGCGTTCTGAGGGCGCTCGGAGGGCACACAAATTGTGCGCATGCAAACGCAACCGAACGCAGCCAAACGCAGGCACATGCGTTCCCATGTTAAACATAGGAACACAGTGCGCAAGCGTTTGGCTGCGTTCGGTACGCGTCGCTCGCAAACGCAAGTGTGAAGCCAGCCTTAGTATTTTATCTGCCGCAATAACCATAGTGTTGGCAGGAACCACACTGGGGAAGAAAAACTGCAAAAATGCTGAAAGAATGGAAAATCTGCAGATAGGAAACTGCTCCAGATCTGCAAGGAATAAAAAATAGGCAGCGTGGACAAGATTTCAGACCTTTCCTTCATTCACACTACTGGTGCAGTAAAATGCTGCATTTTTCATCATTAAAAACTAGATGGGTGCCCGATGCACAATGCATCGGGATTCTAGCAGAGCGAGTCTCTGACTCGCAATGGCCGCTGCGCGGCCAATGCTTCGCGCTGCTAAGGCGACTCGCCATGCCCGCTGCGCGGGCATAGCGAGTCGCCTTAGAGCTGCTCGCAATGGCCGCTGCGCGGCCAATGCTTCGTTGGTATCCACATGACCACGCTGACTCGCAGCGAGAGCGGTCTCAAAAGGGGCAAAAAACCCATTCGTGATTATATAATACATGTGTAGAAAAAAACAAAATGTGACCAAGTCCTTTGACCGGGGCGACACAGCGGCTCACAGAAATCCAGAGACCATAGATCACTGTGTCGAGGCTAGTTCGCAGCATAATGTAGCTGAATCGGGGCGATACATACAAGGTATCAGGACGAAAAAGCAGCAAAAAGTAGGACCCAGACACGCTACTTGTCCCAGGACCATACAGGTCACAAGGTGACAACATTCACCTGCATTACACAACAATGTAGTATCAGAATGTGGCAATATTTGGATACGTGACCTGTAGCCCCAGTCATGGGCTTCATGCAGGCGAACATACAATATGGGCACAATGATTTCTGATTGGCTGCACAATGACATGTTATTCAATAGGACTAATCAGATCAACGATTTCCCTCAATGTCCCATTGACTGTGAGAATAAAAATCCCACCATGCACTATTCTCATCCAAGACTCGTCCGTTCAAGTCAATGGGAGCGTAATAAAAATAAAATTAAAAAAAATGGATCCCAGACAGAACATCAAGGATACAACTGATTCTGACAGATACATCTCTATTATTAATGGTGGGTTTACACACACCAATTTAAATGTTCAATCTCTGAACCAATCTCTGGTTGCAGTGAAATCATGGATACATTGCTCCATGTTGTACACAGCCACAAAATGGAGCAATGTATCCATGATTTCACTGCAACCAGACATTGGTTCGGAGATTGAACAGATAAATTGGTGCGTGTAAACCCACCATAACTGAGAAAACCTGAGATTGAAGACATTTCTGAACATAGATGTACAAATGTGAAGAAACAAACATGACGAAATTCAGACAACTTTCATCTGCCCCTTAAGGCCCGTTACACGGTACAAGATCGTGAACGATATCACTGGAACGTAACAGGTTTGGAGTCGTTGAGACGACATAATTAGTATGGCGTTGCGCTTGACACCAAGATACGACTACGATAAATTGTTGATCACAGATTTGAGAACATGTTATCAAATCAAACAATCCACGATCAGCCAACCTGGTGCATCGTTGTGTGTGACACCGCGATAACGATGTCGTTAACGACTTCCCCTATTCACAACAGTGAACAAGTATCATTCGCTGGGTTGTGCAAACGATAGCTGCTCGCTACATCGTTGGTGCGTCATCCACAACATCTAGACGTGTAACATCTCACCAACGATGTCAAAAAGACGTCCTAACAACCGCACGCCCATGAGATCGTTAGTGATATCTTAATGACATTGAATCGTGTAACAGTACCTTTACACTGACCCTACAAGTAAAGACCACATAACCCTTCACCATACAACAAGGACATCACGAATCTGAAAAGATGAAAAGGGCCCAAGCCCTTCGCTCTTCTCTCATAACATCCAACCCAGTGGCACCGGTCGCCCCTGAACAACTGTCGTGGCCATAGTAAAGGTATGTGCCCACAGGATGGTTTTTACAGCGTTTTTGCTGCGTTTTCTGTATGCAGTTTCCCATTGGTTTTATGGTAATTTATGCTAATTTGTTCCTGCGGTTTTGATTCCCAGCAAAACCAATGTGTTTCACAGAAACGCTGTGCCCACACATTGGTTTTGCAAGTGTCAAGAACTGTCAAATCCCTGCGGTTTTGGTGCGGATGGGAAAGAATTGACATGTTCTATTCTTCCTGCGTTTTTGCTGCTGTCGATAGAAAAAATGCAGTGAAAACAAAAAATGTGATAAAAACGCAAGATCTGAATGCAGCAAATCTCCTGGCAAGAACTCTAGGATCCTCAGGTTTTGCTGCATTCAGGACTACTTAAAAAACGTTCTGTTGGCACATAGCAGTGGGTCAGACATGTCAGGAGACCCAAGACCTGGAGAACACAGCACATCTGTGTGAAGGCGAACAGGCGCACTACAAGAACCAGCAGTGCCCACCTGTAGCTGTCAGGAGGGAGCTCATCCTGGCCCCTGACCCCCAGGGCCCCCCAGTCCTGGCCCCTGACCCCCAGTCCTGGCCCCTGACCCCCAGTCCTGGCCCCTGACCCCCAGTCCAGGCTTCTGACCCCCAAGGCCCCCCAATCCTGGCCCCTGACCCCCAGGGTCCCCAGTCCAGGCTGCTGCCCCCCAGGGCTCCCCAGTCCTGGCCGCTGACCCCCAGTCCAGGCCCCTGACCCCCAGGGCCCCCCAGTCCTGGCCCCTGACCCCCAGGGCCCCACAGTCCTGGCCCCTGACCCCCAGGGCCCCACAGTCCTGGCTCCTGACCCCCAGGGCCCCACAGTCCTGGCTCCTGACCCCCAGGGCCCCACAGTCCTGGCTCCTGACCCCCAGGGCCCCACAGTCCTGGCTCCTGACCCCCAGGGCCCCACAGTCCTGGCTCCTGACCCCCAGGGCCCCACAGTCCTGGCTCCTGACCCCCAGGGCCCCACAGTCCTGGCTCCTGACCCCCAGGGCCCCACAGTCCTGGCTCCTGACCCCCAGGGCCCCACAGTCCTGGCTCCTGACCCCCAGGGCCCCACAGTCCTGGCTCCTGACCCCCAGGGCCCCACAGTCCTGGCTCCTGACCCCCAGGGCCCCACAGTCCTGGCTCCTGATCCCCAGGGCCCCACAGACCTGGCTCCTGACCCCCAGGGCCCCCCAGTCCTGGCACTGACCCCCTGGCACAGCATA
The DNA here is from genome assembly GCA_033576535.1 of Allobates femoralis. Lineage (NCBI taxonomy): Eukaryota > Metazoa > Chordata > Amphibia > Anura > Aromobatidae > Allobates > Allobates femoralis. Next base: position 500,372,985 of record JARQOC010000002.1, read on the forward strand.
CAGCAGCTGAGCGCCGTCTCCTCCATCATCTTCCTCCATAGCAACCCTCCATCCCTCCTCCTCCCGGTACCCACGGCCCCATCACCATTACCTGCTCTTCGAAGCGGTTCACCACGGCCTGCACCCATTCTACCGGCTTGTGAGCCGCCATTGCCCCGGCCTGGGGTCTCCCCCGTCCTCCTCTTCCCGGGGATCACAGGCCGCCGGAGGGGAGGTGATGATGATGACAGGAACCGTAACAGCTGCTGGTTATTCCACCTCCTCCGCGTCCCCCTTCCTCCACCTCCGCCGCCACCACCGCCGCCTCCACCTCCTCCCGCCGCCCCCTCCTCTCCTCCTGCCCGCTATCGCGCTCTCCCCTCGGCCATCACCGCAAAGACGCCATGACACCAGACCGGAAGTGCGATCACTCTGCTCGGCCCCGCGACTGCTGAGGAGAATGCGCGCATGCGCAAACCACACTACAGCGACGGCCTGCCGATCAGGGAGTGGGCGGGGCTTCAGGCGTCAGGCGGGGACGGCATTAACCCTCCGTGCTCTGAAGGGCTTCTGGTTCCCAACTTTCTATGACTGCAAATATGTACTGAAGCTCTCATAGGGAAAGTATAATGAGTCACTGTAACCAAGGTGAAAAGAGGTTAATTGTAGAGTTATCCATGAACGGATGTTCACAGGTTTGATAACCTAGACTTTCATTTTACCTGGACCAAATTCAGGGGTGGCCCAAATCTTGTACAGACACTTGCCAGGAACACTAATAAGGCCACGACCATTAAAAAAAACACACCCACTAATACAACCACACCCACTAACGCAACCACACCCCCTAATAAGACCACACCCACTAATAAGACCACACCCACTAACACAACCACACCCACTAATACAAACTAATAAAACCACACCCACTAACACAACCACACCCACTAATAGAACACACCCACTAATAAAACCACACCCACTAATACAACCACACCCACTAACGCAACCACACCCCCTAATAAAACCACACCCACTAATATAACCACACCCACTAATAAAATAACACCCACTAATAAGGCCACGACCATTAAAAACACACACCCACTAATACAACCACACCCACTAATAAGACCACACCCACTAATAAAACCACACCCACTAATAAAACCACACCCACCAATAAAACCACACCCACTAATACGACCACACCCACTAATAAAAACCACACCCACTAACACACCCACACCCACTAATAAGACCACACCCACTAATAAGACCACACCCACTAAGACCACACCCACTAATACAAACTAATAAAACCACACCCACTAATACAACACACCCACTAATAGAACACACCCACTAATAAAACCACACCCACTAATAAAATCACACCCATTAATAAAATCACACCCACTAATACAACACACCCACTAACACAACCACACCCACTAATAGAACACACCCACTAATAAAACCACACCCACTAATAAAATCACACCCATTAATAAAATCACACCCACTAATACAACACACCCACTAATACAAACTAATACAACCACACCCACTAATACAACCACACCCACTAATACAACACACCCACTAATACAACCACACACACTAACAAAACCACACCCACTAATAAAATCACACCCACTAACACAACCACACCGACTAATACAATCACACCCACTAATAAAATCACACCCCCTAATAAAATCACACCCATTAATAAAATCACACCCACTAATACAACCACATCCACTAATAAAATCACACCCACTAATACAACCACATCCACTAATAAAATCACACCCACTAATACAACCACATCCACTAATAAAATCACACCCACTAACACAACCACATCCACTAATAAAATCACACCCACTAACACAACCACACTGACTAATACAACCACATCCACTAATAAAATCACACCCACTAATACAACCACACCCACTAACACAACCACACCCACTAATACAACCACATCCACTAATAAAATCACACCCACTAATACAACCACATCCACTAATAAAATCACACCCACTAATACAACCACATCCACTAACACAACCACACCGACTAATACAACCACACACACTAATACAACCACACCCACTAATACAACACACCCACTAATAAAACCACACCCACTAATAAAACCACACACACTAACACAACCACACCCACTAACATAACCACACCCACTAATACAACCACACCCACTAATACAACCACTCCCACTAACACAACCACACCACTAATAAAACCACACCCACTAACACAACCACACCCACTAATACAACACACCCACTAACACAACCACACCCACTAATACAACACACCCACTAATATAACACACCCACTAACACAACCACACCCACTAATACAACACACACACTAACACAACCACACCCACTAATAAAACCACACACACTAACACAACCACATCCACTAACAAAACCACACCCACTGATACAACCACACCCACTAATACAACCACTCCCACTAACACAACCACACCCACTAATAAAACCACACACACTAACACAACCACACCCACTAATACAACCACACCCACTAATAAAACCACACCCACTAATACAACCACACGCACTAATACAACCACACCCACTAATACAACCACACCCACTAACACAACCACACCCACTAATACAACCACACCCACTAACACAACCACACCCACTAATAAAACCACACACACTAATACAACCACACACACTAATACAACCACTCCCACTAATACAACACACCCACTAATAAAACCACACCCACTAATAAAACACACCCACTAATACAACCACATCCACTAACACAACCACACCCACTAATACAACCACACCCACTAATACAACACACCCACTAATAAAACCACACCCACTAATAAAATCACACCCACTAATACAACCACACCCACTAACACAACCACACCGACTAATACAACCACACACACTAATACAACCACACCCACTAATACAACCACATCCACTAATAAAATCACACCCACTAATACAACCACATCCACTAATAAAATCACACCCACTAATACAACCACATCCACTAACACAACCACACCCACTAACACAACCACACCCACTAATACAACCACACCCACTAATACAACCACACTCACTAATAAAACCACACCCACTAATACAACCACACCCACTAATACAACCACACCCACTAACACAACCACACCCACTAACACAACCGCACCCACTAATACAACCACACCCCCTAACACAACCACACACACTAATACAACCGCACCCACTAATAAAATCACACCCACTAATACAGCCACATCCACTAATACAACCACACCCACTAACACAACCACACCCACTAATACAACCACACCCACTAATAAAATCACACCCACTAATACAACCACATCCACTAATAAAATCACACCCACTAATACAACCACATCCACTAATACAACCACACCCACTAACACAACCACACCGACTAATACAACCACACACACTAATACAACCACACCCACTAATACAACACACCCACTAATAAAACCACACCCACTAATAAAATCACACCCACTAATACAACCACATCCACTAACACAACCACACCCACTAATACAACCACACCCACTAATACAACACACCCACTAATAAAACCACACCCACTAATAAAATCACACCCACTAATACAACCACACCCACTAACACAACCTCACCGACTAATACAACCACACACACTAATACAACCACACCCACTAATACAACCACATCCACTAATAAAATCACACCCACTAATACAACCACATCCACTAATAAAATCACACCCACTAATACAACCACATCCACTAACACAACCACACCCACTAACACAACCACACCCACTAATAAAACCACACCCACTAATACAACCACATCCACTAACACAACCACACTCACTAATACAACCACACCCACTAATACAACCACACCCACTAATAAAATCACTCCCACTAATACAACCACATCCACTAACACAACCACACCCACTAATACAACCACACCCCCTAATAAAACTACACCCACTAATACAACCACATCCACTAATACAACCACACCCATTAATAAAACCACACCCACTAATACAACCACACCCACTAATTAAACCACATCCACTAATACAACCCACACACTAATAAAACCACACACACTAATACAAACTAATACAACCACACCCACTAATACATCCACACCCACTAATAAAGCCCCACACCACTAATACAACCACACCTACAAAAAAAAGCATATCAATTAATAAAGCCCCGACCACTAATAAAGCCACACCTGCTAATAAAACCACACCTACTAATAAAGCCACACCTGCTAATAAAACCACACCCACTAATACAACCACACCCACTAATAAAACCACACCCACTAATAAAACCACACCCACTAAACAACCACACCCACTAATACAACCACATCCACTAATAAAGCCACACCCACTAATATAAACCACACCCACTAATACAACCACACTTACTAAAAAAGCATATCAATAAAGCCCTGAGCACTAATAAAGCCACACCTGCTAATAAAACCACACCCACTAATAATGCCATGCCCACTAATAAAGCCACACCCATAATAAAATCACACTGACTAATAAAACCATACAAATAAAATCACACCCATTAATAAAAACACCCACTAACACCCATTTAAAGGACACAAACTACTAATACCACACCCACTAATAAAGCCACATGCATGAAATCTTCCAGCGTGCAGGCTAGCGGCCTGTTTGTAGAAAAGACCTTGCTCCTTTCCTCTAGTTAATTATTGTGTCTTCTCCTTCATCCTCCCCTCCTCTTCAATTCTTCTGTCTTTATTGTTTTGATTTAGACTTAGCAGCTCTTATCAGAATGTCTCCGGACCGAATGTACTGTACTAATCCAAGGCTGAATTGAAATACTAACACACAGAATATGATTGAATGTTCTCTTCTGAATAAAATGCAACACCCCGTTAATATCCCTTTAAGGAGCCGTATAAAACTGGCTACCCCTCCCTTAATAAGGGTCTTTGTCATTAAGCTCTACTTTGACTTGTTGTCAGCGTGGTTCTTACCGGTGGCGTGCACACACTTAAGACAAAGCATCAATTTGGCGGCAGACACTTAAGACAATAGCCCACCTGAAAGGTGTGGAGGGCTCCCATTACACTACTATTAAAGCGACATCCATTCATACAGTTGCACCAATTAATAAAATAAAAGATTTTTCCAGGAGCCAGACTGAAGTTATTCACCAACAATTAAGGGGGTTCCCCGAAACACGTCTGGTGTTTCTGCCCCCCCATGTGGGATTGTGTGATGTTTTTATAAAAACTTACACCGAATAAAGAAGGATCTGAATAACTTGAGTCTGGCTCCAGGAAAAAATCTTCTATTCATGTTGATCAGTGGCGCCAATCCACTTCACCTGGAAGCCATGGAGCCTTGAGTAATTGTGGTTGAGCAGCTATTCCCCTCACCGTGACCCTACTATACATCCATTAATAAAGCCACACATACTAATAAAACTACAGCCACTAATAAAACCACATCCATTAATAAAGCCACACCCACTAATAAAACCACATCCATTAAAGGGATCCTGTCACCCCCAAAACGCCTCCTAAGTTATGAAAACATGTCCCTGCAACATCCCATCACTAATCCCACACTCCTTTTTGCTCATAAAAGCATCCTATGAAAGTGTAGAAAAACGTTATATAACTTACTCATTATCGATGTTAATGAGCAGGGGCTATATTCTTTAGTCACCCAGGCGGGCCATGTTAGTAATAATAGCACGCCTTAATAGGCGTGATCTTCAATGCCTATTGTAATTAGCACCTCCTAGCTCTCCTCAGCGCTGGCGAGGCTGCAATGGGGCTGTAATGACGCGAATTGCGTCATTTCCGGCATCGGGTGACGTATGTACACCCGCGCCGCTCTATAGGCTTCAAGCACCGCATTGCGCATGCGTGCTTGACGCCTAATAGAGCGGCGCGTCATTACAGCTCCATTGCAGCCTCGCCAGCGCTGAGGAGAGCTGGGAGGCACTAATTACAATAGGCATTGAAGATCACGCCTATTAAGGCATGCTATTATGACGAACATGGCCTGCCTGGGTGACTAAAGAATATAGCCCCTGCTCATTAACATCGATAATGAGTAAGTTATATAACGTTTTTCGACACTTTCAAAGGCTGCTTTTATGCGCAAAAAGGAGTGTTGGATTAGTGAGGGAATGCTGCATGGACATGCTTTCATAGCTTAGGAGGCGTTTTGGGAGTGACAGGATCCCTTTAATAAAGCCACACCCACTAATAAAACCACATCCATTAATAAAGCCACACCCACTAATAAAACCACACCTATTAATAGTGCCACACCCACTAATAAAACCACATCCATTTATAAAGCCACACCCACTAATAAAACAACATCCATTAATAAAGCCACACCCACTAACAAAACTACAGCCACTAATAAAAACACATCCATTAATAAAGCCACACCCATTAATAAAACCACACACATTAATAGTGCCACACCCACTAATAAAAACACACCACTTTGCAGTAGTTACAGACCCATATCCCTTATGAATATAGACATTAAAATTTATGCTAAGCTGCTCTCAAATAGATTAAGAAAATCTCTTCCATCCCTAATAAATACAGATCAGGTGGGTTTTGTCCCGGGACGTGAAGCACGCGACAATATAGTCCGGTCCATTGCGGTCATTGATGGAGCAAGGAGGGGGGGGTTCCCATGTGCATCCTGTCGATAGACGCCGAGAAGGCCTTCGACAGGGTGCGATGGGACTTCTTATTCACCACCTTAGAACATATTGGATTAGGAGGGGTGATGATAGACAGAATTAAGGCCCTTTATACTGCCCCATCAGCTCGAGTGCGGGTTAATGGATCCCTTTCGGACCCCTTCCCCATTCATAACGGTACACGCCAGGGGTGCCCTTTATCTCCTCTGATATACATATTGTGCATGGAATCCCTGGCGGGAGCTCTACGGACCAATAAGTCAATTTGGGGGTTGAAGACAGGAGACACGGAGCAGAAGCTCGCATTATTTGCGGACGATGTGCTTTTGTTTGTGACAAATCCCCTTATATCTCTACCAAACATAATGGAGGAATTAAACATATATGGAGACTTGAGCAACTTCAAGATGAATGAGTCCAAATCGGAGTTGCTCAACATCTCCATTCCGGAATTGGTAGCTAAATTAATAAGAATACAGTTCCCATTCATATGGAAACAAGATGAGATTAAATATTTAGGCGTAAAACTGACTAGGGACCCCTCGAAACTATATGCCAGAAATTTCATGCCCTTACTGACTACCTTGGAAGCAGACCTTAGGTCTTGGAATAGACTCATGATCTCTTGGTGGGGTAGAATCCACTCAGTTAGAATGGACCTACTCCCTAGAATTTTGTATTTTCTCCAGGCCATCCCGATCCTTCTTCCGGCATCCTTTTTTTCTAGACTCAAGACTCTCCTGACCAGATATATCTGGACACATAAAAGAGCTAGGATAGCATTTAGCATATTGTGTAGAAGGCCGAAGGAGGGAGGAGTGGGCATGCCTAATTTCTTAATCTATCATAAGGCTGCTTTAGGTAAATGCATCTTGGATATGTACAGGCAAACAGCCACACAACGTTGGGTTGAAGTAGAATACGCACTTGATAATGTATGTCCTTTGGCAAGGGTTTGGCTCCCTAATCCTAAGCCTCCGACTCCCCCCTCCTTTATAATATCCCAATTATCACTATTCATGAAGAAACATAATTCGTTGCTACATATGACCACGAACCCTGGCCCTCTAACCCCAATATTTAATAACCCGGCTTTTGGCATGGAGAGTGGGGAACATTCCTTTCTGGGTGTACACAGAAAAGCACATCCAACAATTCACAATTACATCACTCCACGGGATGTAAGAAGTCTGGAAGACTTGTACCACACGTCACCTGTTCCCCCGGGTGCATGGCTCCAGCACGCCAGGTTGCGTAGTTATATTAAGTCCCTGCACTGGTCAGATATCTCTAGACAACCAACAGTTTTTGAAAGACTTTGCCTTGAGAGAGGTCCGGTCGCTCATGCGATTTCAGCTCTACATGTCATATTTCAGAACTCTATGGAGATAGGTGACAAATACTCTGTCAAATACAAATTGAAATGGGAAAGAGATTTCCATAAAGAATTCTCGCCAGTCGATTGGGACAAATTAATATTGTTCACACATAAATCAGCTACATCAGCGGCGCTCCTGGAAAGGAACTTTAGATTATTGGCGAGATGGTACAGGTGTCCGGCAGACCTACACTCAATATTCCCATCGGTGTCAGACCGTTGTTGGCGTTGTCATGAGGATTGTGGCACCTACCTACACATTTGGTGGGATTGTCCTCTAATCTACCCGTTTTGGGAGGAGGTGTTTGACCTATATAACATGGTCACACAATCCAGTGTCCCCAAGACGGCTCATGTAGCCATGCTAAATTTATTAGATATGTCTATTTCAAACTATAAGACTAATATGATCAGATATTTCCTTTCAGCGGCTAGAACTTTAATAGCCAGAAGATGGAGGAAGGAGGAACGTCCATGCCGTACTGATTTGATAACCGAGCTGAATCACGTGTAGATTGGAGGATATCGTTAGCCAGAGCTCTCCTGATCTAAAAGCAATAGATAGACATTGCCGCTTGTGGTCTTCCTGGATCCTCTTCCGAGAGTCTGAATCATTAAAGAGATGGTTAATACTGGATAATGGGGGAGGCAGAGACGACAGGGGCTCCGGGGGCCCGCAGACGGGGAAGGACGGTCCCTCACTTCTCCTGTAGTCCCCACGGGGGAACTACTGTGGACATCCCCACTTGGCCGCCCACCACATGATGTCCTGGCGTAAACTTCCCCCCGCATGCCACTTAGATACCCGATCATAGCTAATGTCAACTGCGTACGACTAATTCCTTCCCTTAACGGGATATTTTCTACTTCTCTTCTCTTCTTCCTTGTCTCTACTCTTCTTTTCCTACCCACTTTCTATTCTCTACTGCTATTACCATCTTATAGCGAATTAATGAGTATATATCTATACTATTAAAATAATTCTAGGTCCCAAGAGGACGGGGTAGCGACAGAGATAGGGGTCCGAATGTAAGACCCGAGGAAATAATCCTCTACTTTAGAGATTGGTTTGGAATAAGTATGGGGTAACATAAGAGATTAAAAGTAACCAAAAATATGTGGTACAGCGATTTCATGACAAAATATGTTTATTTCGTTCTTTATTGTTCTATCCTACCATACTATAAGTACTGAAAAACAAATACGAAACATGTCAATATCGTGTGTATAATGTTTATTGTGTTCCTCACATGTATATTTGATACTTTCCAATAAAACTTGATTTAACATAAAAACACACCACTAACAAAACCACGCCAACTAATAAAGCCACACCCATTAATAAAACCCAAAGCCACTAATAGAACCACACCCACTAATAAAACCACACCAACTAATAAAGCCACACCCACTGATAGAATGACACCCACAAATAGAACCACACCCACTCAGTGGCGCACCCAGAAATTTCCTAAGGTAGGGGTCCAAGAAACACACACCGGCCCTGAAAGGGGGTGTCACCCCCCAGCGGGGTTCCGAGGGGCAAAGCCCCGGTGGGGGGGTTTGGGGGAGCTGTGTGCTGCCTCCTCCTGGCTCCTGCCTGTATACAGAGTGAGCTCTGCTCCCCCACAGCTTGCTCTGCACTGCCTGCCCTGTACTGACTTTCTCCAGCCCTCCACACTAACGTATGAGGCGGTGCTGCGTGCCGATGCGGTAATAATAATACCGGGGCGGGCGGCGGTGGGCCCCCCCAGCTTCTCAGGGCCGTCCAAAGGGGGGGGTCCAGACAAGTAGACACTGCACCCACTAATAGAACCACACTCACTAATAAAATGAGACCCACAAATAGAACCACACCCACTAATAGAATGACACCCACAAATATAACCACACCCACTAATAGAATGACACCCAGTAATAATAGCACACCCTCTAAGATTTACTTAATAATACACAATAATAGGACATACTGAGTAAATATTCTTCATCTCAACCAATGTGTCATTGTCCAAAGGAGGATTCAAGGAGAGCGATATGGTGAGAATCCAGCGTTAGACAAAAAGTACAAGAGGAGAGAACGTTCAGCATGTCGTACGGTTGATAAAAGCAATATTTATTAGGTAAGATGAAAACATCCAAAAAGTGTAAGGCTACTTTCACATCTGCGTTTAGTTTCAGTACAGGCAAAACCTGGACTTTTCAGCTTCAGGTTTTGTAAGTACTTTCACATCTAGGTTTTTTTCAAATTCGGCAGAATTCAACCTTTTTTGAAAAAAAAATGGATGCGGCAACATTGCGTTCTGGCTAATGCATTTGTATAGTAGCTCCGGACATGTGCGGTGATTTGCGGTTTCCGGCACTGGACAAAAACTGCTGCTAACATCGTTTTAAAACAAGCCTGAAGTGCCGGATTTGCCGGATCTCATACTAATGTTGTAAATTACCATGCAATGACTTAGTCTGGCCACTAGGGCTCACCAAGAGATAAGTAAAGAAAAAACCCAGGGATCTGTAAAAAAAAAAACAGGAAACTGAGAGTGCAGAAAGCGAAGCAGATCAAGGAGGGACAGATCCAAAGAGACCTCTGAAGAAACAAGACATGTCTGAGGGCTGAGACACTTGGAGCTTGCAGAGACTTGAGCCAGATGGTGTGATAAAGAAGAAGCCGTTCTTTGTGAGTAACTGAGAAGCGTGATCGGTCACAAACTGTGTAGTTAGTTAGGGGAAGTTAGTAATTGCAGTTGTGCAGAGAACTGACCTATGTATATTCCTGTTGATCAGGCTTGCACCAGAGATTGTGAAGGATTCTGTGCACTGAGACTTTGAGCAAGTGTATAATACAGAGGAGCCCTGTGGTGAACTACACAGTGAAACTGAGAGCGATTATAATTCATGTTTTCACCTGGCTGTGCTGGAAAGCTTGGTGAGAGAAAAAGCTGATTCAACCCTATGGCCGGAGATCAGGGTAAAATAAAAAGGAAGTGTGTTATCTGTTTATGTAAATAACGTGCTGGTTAGATTTATATAAGTGGCTAAAAAGGAGAAAGAATGGTACCCGGAATCCTTTGAATTAGTGTGGGAGGGGGGTGTAACATTTTATGTCCGAGAGGAACATTTGTCGCAGCTGCAATAGAACCCTGGCTAGGCCCTGTACTGAGTAAGGGTGAGGTGGTATAGCCCAGAGGTAGTCGTGTCCCTACTTGCGAAACTGGCACTTGGGTTCTCTCAGGCTGCATAATTTGTATTTTGTGTTTGTGGCTGTTGTGGCCCATGTCTTTGTAAGAAAGTTTAACCCTGTTATTTGTTTGACAAATAAAAAAAAGTTAATTTGCACTATACTGAGGTTGGAGTTATTCATAGTAGCGCCGTATCCCACATATACAAACGACTGGCATCTCTGTTATTACAACCGCACATGTCCGGAACTCCTTTAGCAATGCTTTGTACAGAGTGCAATATTGCCACGTCCGTTTTTTTCAAAAAAGGTGCAATTCTGTCTGACTTCAAAAAACACAGATGGGAAAGTAGCCTAAGAGATTGTAAGTGTAAGGACACTGTTCAATACCCCATGGGGCTGTTTATGCATTTCAGACAATTAGTCCTGATAGCTATGATCAGGGGTGGATTAAGGGTAGCCAAGGCCCCGGGCTGTTTAGACTCTGTGGGACCCCAGTCATGTGATATGTCACGTGACGTTACAAATACTGAGGTAAAACCTCACCAAATACTCAGCATGTGCATGAGGCTTTACAAACACTGAGGTAAAACACCAAATACTCAGTGTGTGCACGAGAAATTTCAAACACCCACAGTCCCTTAATCTTGGATAGACACATGTGAAATGTGTCTACATGCTGTGTGTGTCCTGCCCCTCTATGTGGATATTTTGCTTGAATCATGTATGTATGGGCTCCATACATACATAATCCTAGGAAAATATCCACATATAGGGGCAGGACATGTCGAGCCCATGGGGACGGGGTACTCGGTACCGGACCGGGTTTGCTACTGGGGATGTGTCACGCTGGGAGCGGGAGAGACACCCAGCGTAGGACAACGACGGGGGGGGATAAGGAGTCCCTAAAGCTATGGGCACAAGAGGGAGAGGGTGACCCCTAGTCTTCCTGGGGCTGACCCTGTCTGCCCTGACGTCCCTATACAGTTTCCTCAACTGTCGCCGACCACGAACCTCGTCCCTCTCTGATCCTAGCACTACCTTATCTAAGGATCAGATGGGGAGGTTCACTAGACCCCTCCACTAACAACTAAAGACAACACAAGGAAAACAGACAATGGGGAAAGAAAACACTTATCTTGCAGCAGAGCACAGCAACCTCCACAATCTCAGCTTCTGCTTGGAGCAAGGATAATGAGTCCACAAGGAAATATCACCTGCACCGAGGGAGGGCAATGAAACTCCTTATAAAGGAGGGAAGAACCTGCTGGGTCCTAGAGACCCAGAATACTGGTGTAGAAACCAGACCGAGCACAAGACCTTCCCAGCCGTCCTCCCATGATAGGGAGATCTTATCATACCTTCTCTTTATCTACACAGAAGGTAAATGCCCCTGAAAGACGGACCGTCCTCAAACCTTATGGCTGATTGGCCAAACGCTGGGACCGTCTGCGCGTGGCCTCTACCCTGTCATCCGTGCCACCCGTGACAGTACCCCCCCGTCCACGAGTGGCCCCCGGACACTCAGGACCAGGCTTATCCGGATGGGAACGGTGAAAAGCGCGGACCAGCCTAGCGGCGGAGACTTCCGACGCCGGCACCCACATCCGTTCCTCCGGACCGTATCCCCTCCAGTGCACCAAATACTGAAGAGAACGGCGCACCCTGCGAGAATCAACCACCTTTGAGATCTCAAATTCCAAATTCCCCGCTACGCAGATGGGCTCCGGGGGCAAAGGAGACGGGTTAGACGACGGCACATACGGTTTGAGGAGCGACCTATGAAATACATTGTGGATCTTAAGAGCGGGAGGCAACGCAAGACGAAACGCCACGGGATTGATAACGGCGGTTATCTGATAAGGGCCAATAAACCTGGGCCCCAACTTCCAAGAGGGCACCTTCAACTTCACATTCTTGGTAGACAACCACACGTAGTCATTCACACACAGGTCCGGACCTGGCGCACGCTTCCTGTCAGCCATACGTTTGTACCTGTCGCCTAAGAGCTTCAAGCTACTCTGTACCCTCCGCCAAACCGAGGAGAGGGATGAGGTAAATCGGTCCTCCTCAGGAACTCCGGAAGGACTAGTACCACTAAAAGTACCAAACTGAGGATGAAACCCATATGCACCGAAGAACGGTGACTTGCCAGTGGACTCCTGAAGACGATTATTAAGGGCAAACTCGGCCAAGGGCAGATAACCCGCCCAAGTCTCCTGATTGTCAGAGACAAAACACCTCAGATAAGTCTCCAAATTCTGATTCATACGTTCGGTCTGCCCATTAGACTGAGGATGAAAAGCAGAAGAGAAGGACAAGGCAATTCCTAAACGTGCACAAAAAGCCTTCCAAAACTTGGAGACAAACTGAGTACCACGATCAGAAACCACCTCGGAGGGAACTCCATGAAGCTTCACGATCTCACTTACAAACACCTGTGCCAGTGTCCGAGCATTAGGAAGCGCGGGCAGTGCCACAAAGCGAACCATCTTACTGAACCTATCAACCACTACCAGCACTACCGTCTTGCCTGCAGACGCCGGAAGATCGGTGATAAAATCCATTGACACATGTGTCCATGGCCTCTCAGGAATAGACAATGGCAAGAGAGAACCAGCCGGACGGGTATGCGGAACCTTAGCCCGTGCACACACACTACAGGCAGATACGAATTCCGCTACGTCCTTCCTCAACCCCGGCCACCAAAAGCGACGAGATAAAAGATCGAAGGTGGCCCTACTGCCGGGATGCCCTGCCAATACGGAGTCGTGATGCTCTGACAGCACTCTGAGACGCAAAGATGATGGCACAAACAGTCTCCCAGAAGGACAGGAGGCAGGGGCGCCCCCCTGGACCTTCAACACCTCCCCCTCCAGATCAGGGCAAAGAGCAGAAACAACCACCCCCTCCTGTAAGATGGGAACGGGACTTTCATGAGCACTACCACCCGGGAAACTACGCGACAATGCATCAGCCTTCACGTTCTCAACCCCTGGACGGTAAGTGACGGTAAAATTAAATCTCGTGAAAAACAAGGACCACCGGGCCTGCCGGGGATTGAGACGCTTGGCGGACTCAAGGTAAGACAGGTTCTTGTGGTCGGTAATAACCGTGATGGGATGGACAGCCCCTTCCAACCAGTGACGCCATTCCTCAAAAGCCAATTTAATAGCCAATAGCTCCCTATTACCGACATCATAATTCCTCTCGGCCGACGACAACTTCTTGGAGAAGAACGCGCAGGGCACCCATTTCCCAGGCGAAGGGCCTTGCGACAATACAGCCCCCACCCCCACCTCAGACGCATCCACCTCCACAACGAAGGGCTGAGAAAGATCGGGCTGACGGAGAATAGGTGCGGAAACAAAACAACGCTTTAGGGAGGAGAAAGCCTGGCGAGCAGACTCCGACCACTCGGAAAAATCGGTCCCCTTCCTAGTCATGTCCGTAAGAGGCGTCACCAGCACCGAATAGTTCCGAATAAATTTACGGTAAAAGTTGGTAAACCCCAAAAAACGTTGCAATGCCCGTAGATTGTCCGGTTGTTCCCAGTCCAACACCGCCCGGACTTTTTCCGGATCCATCCGAAAACCCAATGGCGACAGGAGGTACCCCAAAAACCGTACCTCCTGAACGGCGAAGACACATTTCTCGAGTTTAGCATACAGCTTATTGTCTCGTAATACCTGTAACACCTGCTTGACATGGGACTGATGCGTCTCCAAATCGGGGGAATAGATCAAGATATCATCTAAGTAAACAACCACAAATCTACCCACCAAATGATGGAATATGTCATTGACAAAGTGTTGGAACACCGCAGGGGCGTTAGTGAGCCCGAACGGCATTACGAGACTTTCAAAATGGCCGTCCGGGGTATTAAATGCTGTCTTCCATTCATCCCCCTCTCTGACCCTAATCAGGTTGTAGGCCCCCCTCAAATCCAACTTGGAGAACCATTTAGCACCCACTACCTGACTGAATAAATCAGGAATCAGAGGGAGGGGGTACGGATCACGGACAGTAATCCGATTCAACTCCCGGAAATCCAGGCAAGGACGGAGGCCCCCATCTTTTTTCTTAACAAAAAAGAAACCAGCCGCAACCGGCGAGGTTGAGGGCCTGATGTGACCCGACTGCAGACTCTCAGAAATGAAATCCTTCATCGCCTGTCTTTCCGGACCCGATATAGCAAACATCCTAGCTTTGGGCAGTTTAACTCCGGGAACGAGGTTGATTGGGCAATCGTATGCCCGATGGGGGGGCAGGTCTTGGCACCCCTTCTCTGAGAACACATCCTCATACTCCGATAGGAACGGGGGCAGAGATACCGCAGACACCACCGAAAACGAGGTAACCAAACAATTCTCAGAACAAAAATCACTCCATTCCACAATGTCCCGGGACTGCCAATCCACTACGGGATTATGTTTAATCAACCATGGCAAGCCCAGGACAATGGGAGCGGGGAGACCGTCTAGAACATAGCAAGATATCGTCTCTTGATGTTGGGATCCAACCGTCAACTTAATGTCATGTACGATATGTGTGAGACTACCTTGAGCAAGAGGTGCTGAGTCGATGGCATAGATACGGATGGGGCGAGACAATAAACAGCAGTTAAGCCCATGAGCGTCTACAAACTGAGCATCCACCATGCTGACCCCCGCACCACTATCCACAAACACAGAAATACCCTCCGTTGTGCCCTCCAGCGCCACCTCCGCACTTAGGAGGAAACGGGAAGTACAAATGGAGGATACACACACCTCCCGCTCGACCACCTCCACACCCCCCATAGTCACAGAAGGTCCAGGCCCCCCAGTCCGTGTAGGGGTGTAGGGACAGGCCCCAATAAAATGGTCCCCTTTCCCACAGAAAAAACAGACCCCCTTCCCCTTGCCCCGGGAGGTACCGGCGGAGAACCTCGAGGCCGCCGCACCTCCCAGCTGCATCGGTTCCTCCGCACTCGGGAGGAATGACTCACTCTCCGCGTGACCTCCCGGTAACCAGGAATCACCACGAGAATGGCTCCCAGTAACAGGAGGTCTCCCCCTCCGCTCCTGGAGGCGTCTATCCATACGAATAGCTAACGACATAGCCGCCTCCAGGGACGGAGGGGTCTCATAAACCGCCAGAGCGTCCTTCAGCCTCTCCGAAAGACCCTGACAAAAGTGACTCCGGAGTGCCGGATCGTTCCACTTCGTGTCCGTAGCCCACCTGCGGAACTCAGAACAATATGATTCCGCCGACCGAGTCCCCTGGCGGAGATGGCGTAACCTGGATTCAGCCAAAGCGACACGGTCAGGGTCATCATATATGAGGCCCAGGGCGTCAAAAAATTCATCCACAGAGCGGAGACAAGTAGAGTCCTGTGGCAGAGAGAAAGCCCAGGACTGGGGATCTCCCTGCAGTAGCGACATAATAATTCCTACACGCTGCTGCTCATCACCAGTGGAATAAGGCCTAAGCCTAAAATATAATTTACAGGCCTCTTTGAATACAGTAAACTTATCTCTACCTCCTGAAAACCTGTCAGGGAGGGCAACCTTAGGTTCAGGTCTGGCCTGACCCAATGCTTGATTCCCCAAGACACCATTTTGCGGTTGCGGGCCCTGTAAAGCCGACCGAAGGTCCGCAACCTCCAAAGACAGAGACTGCAGCTGCTGGGCCAAAGCAGACACAGGATCCATAAGGAAAGGAAGAAAATTCGGTTCCTCCCCTGTCCTTCAGTTACAGTATTGGCAGGTGATAATGTCACGCTGGGAGCGGGAGAGACACCCAGCGTAGGACAACGACGGGGGGGGATAAGGAGTCCCTAAAGCTATGGGCACAAGAGGGAGAGGGTGACCCCTAGTCTTCCTGGGGCTGACCCTGTCTGCCCTGACGTCCCTATACAGTTTCCTCAACTGTCGCCGACCACGAACCTCGTCCCTCTCTGATCCTAGCACTACCTTATCTAAGGATCAGATGGGGAGGTTCACTAGACCCCTCCACTAACAACTAAAGACAACACAAGGAAAACAGACAATGGGGAAAGAAAACACTTATCTTGCAGCAGAGCACAGCAACCTCCACAATCTCAGCTTCTGCTTGGAGCAAGGATAATGAGTCCACAAGGAAATATCACCTGCACCGAGGGAGGGCAATGAAACTCCTTATAAAGGAGGGAAGAACCTGCTGGGTCCTAGAGACCCAGAATACTGGTGTAGAAACCAGACCGAGCACAAGACCTTCCCAGCCGTCCTCCCATGATAGGGAGATCTTATCATACCTTCTCTTTATCTACACAGAAGGTAAATGCCCCTGAAAGACGGACCGTCCTCAAACCTTATGGCTGATTGGCCAAACGCTGGGACCGTCTGCGCGTGGCCTCTACCCTGTCATCCGTGCCACCCGTGACAGGATGTCACGGGTGGTCCTGGTCCGGACCGTGTCCCGGGCCCTGGCAATAATAAAGGGAATATTTACAGGGCATAATGTCAGTCGTGACGCCACCAACGGCTTGTGGTCAATATTGGGGACCACCGCTGCTGCAGAACCTCCGGGGATGATGTTATAGCAGCTTGGGATGGTTTAGTTCTCCGCAGGTAGAACTTGGTTCCCCGTGGCAGTGATGATAAATTCTATGGTGTAGTGTATGGTGCAGGCTTGTGCTGGGTGCAGTGCACTTACTGTCCTAATGCTGCAGAAATCCTCAGGGTTCAGAACTGGCAGGCTGTGGCTCTCCAGTTGCAGGCTGTGTTCCTCTGCAGACCTGTTTAGAGGGAATCATGTGCAGGCAGAAACATGCAAGGGAGTCAGAGTCAGGGTTCACCGTGTTTACTTCTTAACCTTCTCTCAGTTACAGTTCACAGTCACAGTTCACAGTTTACAGTCTTTACACAGTCATAACTCTCCCCTCCGGGTTCCTTTACTCCCTGCAGCCAGGTTGTTCCTTCTATGACCCCTCACTCGTTCTATGTCCTTTCCAGGCTTTTGACTCTCTCCTGCTCACTTGGTGTGTGTGACTCCGGACAGTATGGAGGTGGCTCAGACCCCTGTGAGCCCTCCGGGGTTCCACTGAGCTGCCTGTCCTTTGGGGTGGGAACCCTAACGTGTAGCTAGAGTCCCCCGTCGGTTGTCTGGGGATGCCGGGTGAATCAACGGTCCCCTTCAGAGCCGACACTCTGCTGCCAGCCTAGCCTCCAATAGTCCTCCTGGTGAGGCTCTACCAAGCTCCTTTTAATCGTGTCTTTGGGTTCAATAGGAGGGCTACTCCGCCTGCAGTCTGCCGTCTCAGCCGTAGTTCTAGGACCCAGAGCTACTGGTCCTCTCGTCCCTCACACTCCTGGGGTGCTGGCTCCGGATGGACTTTCTCTCTGTGGCTCACACTGGCTCTCCAGATTCTGCGCTCCTTCCACCCCACTCTTCCAGGACGTGTGCTTCTGTCTTTGCATCTCAGCCTACCTCGGCCTACTGACTCCTTTCTCCTCCTCCTGCTCCATATCTACCCTCTGTCACCTGACCTACTTGTTGGCCCACCCACTGTCTCTAAACCCACCACCCCTTGCCCGCCTAGAGTTCCTGGGCTCCGGGTTGGGTGCTGCCCTCTACTGGTATGTGGGTTGTGTGGGCTATCTGTGAGGGTGTTGGGGTGCAAATGTCGTTCCTACCTTCGTGGCTGTAGTTCCCTTTGTGGCCTCCTGGTCGCAGGGGCGCCACAGACACACACAACATATAGAGGCATTTCACATGTGTCTCTATCATGTTAATCAAGAATCTTGATTAATATGATAGAGATGACAAGCCCACTCCAGGGTCAGGGAATACTCGGGATAAAAGCAGTTACTAGCTGTTCTGTCTTCTTCACTTCTCGGTTCTTTTCACAAGGACAGACGGGTGCCGAGACCCGGTCCCGTGACCTTGGCGGTGTTATTTAAAATAAACGGGGAATGAGGACAGGGAAAGTCTGAGGGGATAAAGGGGTATTCGTGACGCCACCTGCAGGGTGCACCCAGGGTGGCCGCCGCTGCTTCACAACCATTTAGGGACGGTGAATGGCAGCTTGGATAGTTTCGCTCCCCGCAGATGGAGCGTGATCCCCAGGGCAGTGTAATGAAGGAGTCAGTCCGTACCTTGGCTGATGTTCAATTGAACGTCGGTATCCCGGTGTTTCATGCGGCCTTTGCGGCTGGTGGTCGCCGCTCTAGAAAGTCACACACATACCACAGCTGCAGTTCCGTTACTTTTACTCAGTGTTTCAACATGGCCGCCGGGTGCGTCCCTTGCCAGGCTCCGTTCAGCGTTGTCTCCAGGACCGGGTTAGTGATACTGAGCCTCGGTTGGTGCCCTCTCTCTCTCTCTTACTGGTGTTCTGCCTCTGGTGGGTCTATGTTCACTCTCTCAGCGCTATAAGGAGTAGTTCTTTTCTGAGGCGAGCAAGTCATTGGTTTGCCCCTCAGGCTCTCAATGCTCTATGCAGTACAGAGCTCAATTACCGATGGCCACGGGTGCTCTTATGTCTCGGGCACCATTAGGTTCCTCTCCCGGGCACTGTTCCCTAGTTCGTCCACCTTCCCCAAGATGTGTCAGGTGTTCGGCCACAGCTCCCACTAGAAGTCTGAGGCATCTGGTTCAACGGCTCAGGCATGTAGCGCATCCGCACCGTGTTCAGGGACGGGTCCCAGTGTCGTCCACCAGCCCCTCTGTCTCCTCAGATTCAGGCGTACGGGGAATCTGTGTCTCTTCCGCACCCCTAGGGCTCTTCTCCCTTCCACCCTTCTGGTCTCTCCCTCCCGGGGAGAGCGTGGTTGTGCTCCAAGCCCCGGAAGGCAGCACCACACCGACTCTGTACCCTCCTGTTGCTGCTTTCTCCTCCACGTACTCCTTCTACTCTCCTGTCTAACACTTTTTTGTTCCACTTTTGTGACCTAGGCTCTCCCTCAGGGTCCTCCCATTGTCCCAGGGCCTACGTGTTTGGGTACTGTTTGCGTTTCTTTTGGGCTCAACCACACCATCCCAGAACCTGGAGAACAGGGGCACTACACTCCCTAACAATGGAAATGCAGTACCTCTGGTGGCAGCTTACCTGGTGGGGCACCACATTTCCCCTTGGCAGAATTAGCTTATTCCTGAGCGACCCGGTACCTTGGACACTCGCAAAAACATTTTTTTATGCATAATAACAATAACAATACAACATTAGGCAGTATTTTTCTTCCTTTGCGGGAGGCTCTCGTTCTTAAACGTTGCATAACAAAGTCTGTATTAAGTTCAGTATCAAAAATAAAATGTCCGTCAAAATACTCTTAAAAGAAAATAAAAAGTGCTCAAGAAAATAAAGTCCACAGTCCTGTGAGCAGCATCCCCTACCAGGGCCCAAAAACAAGTCCAGTTCAGTTTCCTCCGCCCAACCATGCAATGTCCATGGCAGGTTAACTATTTGAATGACATTAGTTACAGTACTACAACACTCCGGTACCTGACTAACTTTTTTATTCACATTATTTACACATACTAACTACTATATACAGTGACTTTCACAGTCTTACTTTAGAGGTTAGGGCCACTTGCCCGCAAATTGTCCTCTCCTCGAGAAAGTCCATCCGGCTATGCATACGGGGCTCGAGGCTGCAAGATCTTGTATACGCGCAATGCATACCAGCCCCGCTGTCCCATGCACCAGGTGTAGCCAACCTCCTTGCCAGGGTGGAGGTCTCAACCGGGGTGTTCCTTCGAGAGATAGGACTCCACATCTCACCGGCTGACGAACACCTCCTGCTCCAGTCCATACTCCTTAATGAACCTCAGCCGGTACAGAGATCAAAGTCTGTGTCCCCCCAGGGTGTGGGGTACTCGGATATCAGACGGCAGAAGGGGTTAACTGTGTCACGGGGATCGGCGGCCGCGCCTGATCCCGTATCCCGAGGGACGGTTCTCTTGAAAAAGTGGATTTATGTACAAGGGACTATTTACAAAGTTAGTAGTTATCGTGACGCCACCTGCAGTTTCTGGTGATTAACACCAGCGCCGCCACAGTCCTCCGGAGGTAGATGGTATTGCGGCTAGGATGATATAGTCCTCCATGGGTAGGACTGGGACCTCCGGGGCAGCGTAGTGAGGAGGGACCGGTTGTAGTGGAGCTGGGATTGTATAGGGAGAGTTGGAACAGTCTATGAGGGGCACGGTGAGTGGAGAAGAAGGATGCACGCCCACAGAAGAAGTCTTTTACCTTTTACTGATGTTTTGCATGTAAGTACGTCCAGGGCACGGACGGGTGGACAGGTTTGACAGTGAGTTCCCACAGCAAGTGGGTATAAGGCCTCTTCTGCTCTGTAGTGTTTGTCTGAAGCACAGCCTGCTTGCAGCCTGACTTGCCTCCTCTCTCTTCCTGACTGTAAAGCCTTTATCTCCTCCTGTGCGGTCTCCGGGATACCTTCTTCTGATCACTGCGGCTCTGCCCTGCTGTGTCTGGCTGCCTCTCTTGACTCACAGGGGGACAAACCAGGTAGTTGAGGTCTCCACGGTGCAACAGGGTTTTCTGTGATCCTATAGTGTCCCACAGGTGCGGATCCCCAATATCCGGTGTTTCTCCTGGGATGAACTCCCTCAAGTTCCTTGCTCCCTTTCAATTTTCTGCTCCTAGCCCTCAGTCCCACTTACGCTGACGGGACGCTGAAGGGCCACTCTGGGTCACTGGCTCAGGCCTGAACGCAGCACCGACCACCAGGACTTCCTTGCAGCTCTTCTAGCGTCTGCACAAACTCTGACTAACTCCTCCCCCAGCAGCAGTATTTATAGGGGATCTTGCCTAAGGTCAGCAAGTGGTGCTCCCCCTACTGTGCCGGGGTGGAAGGTGTTGTATGTAGTAGGTACCTGCTGTAGAAACCCAGCTGTACATTAGGGAGATCTGTGGTTACCTGCGTGAGCAGGGCACCACAAGTTCACCACTACCCCGCGGCGCCGCTCCGCCAGGTTCAGAACAAAGGTCTGTCTCATACACCTCTTCTCCTCCAAGTTGGCCTCCTCCTGCAGCTGCCAACGGTCTCTGTGCTGCCATCACTCCTCTTCTTCCTCAGCTTGTCTCCGTGCTTAGTAGCCATTGTCTTGCCCGTCTCGAACTCAGTTCCCCGCCTAGGCCGCAATTGGGCTCCCTACCACTAAGCTCTCGTTAGAGGCTCAATGCGCCCCACCACCTTCAGCTACTAAGATTTCTGCCAAGCCCTCTCTGCTCTCCTACTCAATGGCATCATCTTCGGTCTACGGTGTTAGGTTTGGAGGTTCAGGTGTAGCAACCAGTGACTCCTCTGGCGTCTCTAGCGTTACCACCCAGCTCTGGCTCGGTAGCTCCGGCACTAGCACTGCTGTCGGTTCTTGCTCTGACACTGCTGCTGTAGGTTCTACTACTGGTGCAACTGTTGATGGTACTGGAGGCTCTAGCACCAGGGCTCATCGTGTCGCTTCCTGCATCTGGGACCGCTTCTAGGCGTTCACGGCACACAACTGCGCTGCGTTCAACAGGTGGCTCAGTTCACTCATATCCTCCTCAAAGTCCTTGGGCCCGGTAAACTATACCCAGTCTCTAGGCTCCCCATTCTCAGTGGGAGTTCTCGCATTCTCTTGTCTGACCGCCGGGGTGTCAAAACCGCTGTCTATCATGATGCCTCCTCACTTCTCGCACCACGTGGCTCTTCCTCTTTCTGTCTTTAAGGCCTCACTCTTAAGGCCTCGTCTTCTCCTCTAGGCGGGGTCAGCAACTCGTGATAGCAGGCCCCCTTGCCTTTTCTTTATTACTCGGGGCGGGCCTGCTATTTCGCACCTTCTCTCAGGTCCTTCCCATGACGAGGGCCTAGACACGCCCCTGACCTGCACGTGGCTCTTGCTCTTCTCCCAACACCATTTTTGCGAACTAGTTTTTATACAGTTCTTTTAGGCACACAAGACCCGTACTTTCTGGGCCGCTCACATCCTGTTCGTGACGCCAAGTTGACAAGCCCACTCCAGGAGCGGGGAAGACTCGGGAACCAGGCAGTTACGAGCTGTTCCCTCTTCTACACTTCTCGGTTCTTTTCACAAGGACAGATGGGGGCTGAGACCCGGTCCTGTGACCCTGGCGGTGTCATTTAAAATAAATGGGGAATGATGACAGGTAAAGTCTGAGGGAATAAGGGGGTATTCGTGATGTCACCTGCTGTATGCGGCCAGGGTGGCCGCCGCGGCTTCAGAACCTCTAGGGACGGTGACCGGCAGCTTGGATGGTTTTGCTCCCCGTTGGCAGAGAGCAGTCCCCTGGACAGCGGGATGGAGGAGTCAGTCCGTACCTTGGCAGATGTTCGGTGGAATGTTGGTACCCCGGTGTTTCATGTAGCCTCTGTGGCCGGTGGTCCCCGCTCAAGAAAGTCACACACACCACATCTGCAGTTCCATTACTTTTACTCAGTGTTTCAACATGGCCACCAGGTACGTCCCTTGCCAGGCCCCAGTTCAGCATTGTCTTCAGGACCGGGTTGGTGATACTGAGCCTCGGTTTGTGCCCTCTCTCTCTCTTACTGGGTGTTCTGCCTCTGGTGGGTCTATGTTCTCTCTCTCAGCGCTATAAGGAGTAGTTCTTTTCTGAGGCAAGCAAGTCGTTGCTCTGCCCCTCAGGCTCTCACCACTCTATGCAGAATAGAGCTCAATTACCGATGGCCACGGGTGCTGTTGTGTCCCGGACGCCATTAGGTTCCTCTCCCGGGCACTGCTCCCTAGTTCGGCCACCTTCCCCAAGATGTGTTGGGTGTTCGGCCACAGCTCCCGTTAGAAGTCTGAGGCATCTGGTTCAACGGCTCGGGCATGCAGCATCCGCACCGTGTTCAGGGACGGGTCCCAGTGTCGTCCACCAGCCCCTCTGTCTCCTCAGATTCAGGCGTACAGGGAATCGGTGTCTCTTCCACACCCCTAGGGCTCTTCTCTCTTTCCACCCTTCTGGTCTCTCCCTCCTGGGGAGAGCGTGGTCGTGCTCCAAGCCCCAGGAACTGGCACCACACCGACTCTGTATCCTCATGTTGCTGCTTCCTCCACCACGTACTCCTCCTACTCTCCTGCCTAACACTTTCCTGTTCCCCTTTTGTGACCTAGGCCCTCCCTCAGGGTCCGCCCATTGTCCCAGGGCCTATGTGTTTGGGTACTGTTTGCGTTTCTTTTGGGCTCAACCATACCATCCCAGAACCTGGAGAACAGGGGCACTACACTCCCTAACCACGGGAATGGAGTACCTCTGGTGACGGCTTACCTGGTGTGGTGCCACAGAGACACATGTGAAATGCCTCTACGTGCTGTGTGTGCCCCTCTATCTGGATATTTTGCTAGAATCATGTGTGTATGGATTCCTTACAGAAAGTAACATGATCCATGGAAAATATTCACATATAGGGGCAGGACACACACAGCATGTAGAGGCATTTCACATGTCTCTATAATGTTAATCAAGATGGTGGGGCACAGTTTACATGGGGCAAATCTGTCAGACTAGCACAGACACAGCACAGCAGAAAGACAAATGGACAACATATCACTCATACTCACTGACACAGACTTGGACTAGGAGATGACTACCGGTCTCTCTCTATAAACAGCCCAGCCTGGAGGTGAATGGTGGTGGACGGCGGCCAGTGACAGACTCAGTCAGGAGGACTGGAGTCTGGGCAGCATGCGCAGCTGCCAAGGATTGAGCAGGCCGGTGGCAGAATGAGCCGCTCTGCTCGGACTGCTCCTCTTTGGCAGTGAGTAGGAGGGCGGATCCTCCAGCACCTGCGGTGTTTTACCAATGTCCTCCCACATGTCTACATCATGACGTACAAGAGGGAGGGGGGGCGGACGGAAGCACCTGCGGTAGCGCCGCTGTCAAAGTGCGGTGCCAGTGCTGATGGTCTGTCACAACAGTGTGGCAGATTATAATGGGGCCCTTGGCTGCTGAGCCCCCCACAGCACTGGGACCCGGGCTACTACCCTAATTGACCTCATTATAAACCGCCACTGGCTATGAATATGGACTAGGGTCGGATTTGGGTGTCTGGGGCCTACAGGGGATATTGACTCCAGGGGTCCAACCTTCAGCTATATGAAAATACTCATTAGCCAATATCCCTGTTATAGTGGAGCATAGACTGTAAAATCCTCACAGCACTGTGCGCTCACCATAACTGGGATATACAAAAACACTTCATCACCAATCCACAGGATCCACAGGTCAGGTAGGTGATAATGTCGAGCCCCAGGCCCTGGGGTACTCGGGTATCAGGCTCAGACGGGTTCACGGGGATGTCACGGGTGGGGTTATGTACAAGGGAAAAGAGTTGTTGTGACGTGATGCCACCTGTAGTACCTGGTGATGGGTCACCAGCGCCGCCACAGTCCTCCGGAGGGCGATGGTATTGCGGCAAGCATGGCTAAGTTCCATACAGGTGGAGCTGATCCTCCGGGGCAGCGTTGCTGTAAGCAAAAGGTTGATTTTTGGTAGCACAAAGACACGGAGGCAAAGTCACTCTCCCGGGTACTTTACTGGAACAGTTCAGGTAAAAGCACAGTTCACAGTACAACACAGTATGTAAGCATAGGCAGCTGGTCAAGATAGTGGCAAATGAACGAGGTGTCTCCACGTGGCTTTGTTAGATGTCCCTCCTTCACTACTCTTCCAGTCTGTGTGAAGTCTGGCTGGCCTGAAACCTGGCCTGGCCTCCTGTGCTCTCTCACCTTTGCTGTGTGCGCTATAACCCTCTATGGCCTGCCCCTATCTCTCGTCGTGCGGTGCCTGGCTCCCTTGATATTGACTGCGCAGGTGCCTGGGAGCCTGTAGTCTCCACGGTGATCCGGATTCTCTGCTGAGCCTGGAGCTCTCGAGCAGGTGTGGACTCCGGTGTCCGGTGTACTGTTTGGGATGAACTTTCGTCGGCTCCTCAGTTGCCAAACAGCTTCTCTTCCCTGGAAGACCACTTCTTCACCACCTCTCTGTCCTCCCTCAGACGTTACCTGTCTCTAACTTCCTCCCGCCCTCAAACTGCTTGCCCTGAACTCCTCCCACTGAGGCTGGGTCTCCTAGCAGAGGAGTTAACCCTGTAGTCCCCTGAGCTAAGGGTATGTGTGTGGATGCGAGGAATAAGCCACATATTAACCTCCAAAATTCACTTACCACACGGATACCACACACGCTGGTCTGGGTGCAGTACCCCTTAGTGGCGCCCCGACCAGTGGGGCACCATAATAACATTGATTGGAGGAATCTGACCAGTTGAATCCACACCGTTGGAAGACTAGGGAATTTTTTTATCCCTTACAGCACGCTTTTATCCGCATTATAAAATGTAGCGGCAGGATGGATGTGTGACCGCAGCTCCATTCATCATCATTGGGGTATCCAGTAAAAGCCAAATTCCGCAGTTGTAGTCACTGAGGGAATGAATGGATCAGTGGTCAAGTCATACATGAGCTCCAGTCTAATGGGGATAAAAATTGCACATTCAGCAGTCAGATCCCCACCAATTAATAACTTAGTACTTATACTTAGGTCACGGGCACACATTGAGTAATTGGTGAGTTGTAACCTCACTATTTGGTGAGTTTTTACCTCAGTATTTGTAGCCAAAACCAGGAGTGTAACAATCAGAAGAAAAGTTTAATAGAAACACGTCACCACTTCTGTATTTATCACCCACTCCTGGTTTTCGCTTATAAATGTATATATATAAAAAATCTGAGAGTCCTCAGTGGTTGATACCTTTTAATGGCTAACTGAAAAGATGGTAAACATAGCAAGCTTCCGGACACTGTGGTCCCTTCGTCAGACAAATAATGACACAGCTTCTGAAGACAGACACATATATACATAAGTAAATGAAACAAAAAAACAAACAAAAAAAAACTACAACAGTTTTAGATGGTATAGTGAATGCGACAGGTGACATAAACCAGAGTCGGGCTAGGGAGGAAGAGAGGGGCTGGGTAATTGAAAGTAAAAGTCTAAGTTAAGCGGAACAAATTGTATAATGTTAGTGGTATGTGGAGAACTAAAAATACTTAAATGAGTTGAGGAAAGCAATAAAAAGAGGCGAGGGTGTTCATATAAGTAGTGTCAAAAGTTCATTGTCCTCAAACTGGAGTCTGCTGGAGATGTGTTAACCCATATGTCTTTTCAATTTATATAAAAATGCATGAATCTGTGATGTCCCCAAATGTCCATTCATGTTCTATAAAAAGCCATGAATCCATGTGATATATTTAATCCTGTTTTGAATGTGTCAAA
This sequence comes from Allobates femoralis, assembly GCA_033576535.1. Taxonomy (NCBI): domain Eukaryota; kingdom Metazoa; phylum Chordata; class Amphibia; order Anura; family Aromobatidae; genus Allobates; species Allobates femoralis. The sequence continues at coordinate 500,400,607 of JARQOC010000002.1, forward strand.
GGTCGTTATCAATTTGTATTCCCAAATTCTTCTCTCTCTCTGAGATTTGAAGTTGCTTTTTAAGATGAGCAGCCTCATATCAGTTTCACTGTGGTCAGGGCTGGAAAAATGTTTTGCTACAGGTAGATTCATATGCTTTTCTTTTATTGAGTGGCAATGAGAATTCATTCTTGTCCTGAATTTTTGCCCAGTCTCACCTATGTACATGCCACCTGTTGGCCATTTGGTACATATGATTAAATACACCACATTGCTTGTGATGTAACTGAAGTTACCTGGGATCTTGTAGTCCTGATCTGTCCCAGGAATCCTTATCTTGTCAGTTGTCATTATAGATGGACAGGTTTTGCACTTTCTCTGGTTGCAGGGAAAGGTTCCTGTTGCTGTTGGAGAGGACAGGGCGCTTCTGACAATGATGTTTTTTAGATTCGGAGGTTGTCTAAAACACAAGAGTGGGAGATCCGGAAATATTGATTTTAGTCGGGCATCTTATTGTAGTAGTGGTTGCAGTTTCCGTGCAGCTCTTCTTAGCACCTCCAGACTTGGATTGTAGGTGACTACGAGAGGAACTCTATTGGTTTCTTCTTTAATTTTGTAATGTAGGAGATGATTCCTTGATATTCTGGTGGCTCTTGTAATCTGGTTCTCGATTGCTCTGGGATGGTAGCCCTGGTTCAAAAAGGTCCTCAAGGTGATTGTCTCTATCTGTAGGGTTGGAACATATCCGATTGTATCTGATGGCCTGGCTGTACACAATAGAGTTTTTTATGTGTTTTGGATGAAAACTGTCGCATCGGAGATATGTTGAAAGGTCAATTGGTTTCCGGTACAAGGATGTCTCTATTTCATTGTTCTGTAGATTAATGATCGTGTCCAGAAAGCTGATTTCTGTGCTGGAGTAGTTGAGTGTTAAGTTGATGGTGGGATGAAACTGATTAAAGTGTTCATGGAACGTCTTCAGCTGTTGCTCAGACTCTGTCCATTTTTTACCTATATAAAAAAAGTGGTTGATTTCTTCACTCCAAGTTGATTGACTTTTGCAGATTCAGTCTTCCCAGCCTGGTGCAGGGCTACAATTTTGTTTCTGGTGTCCTTTGATAGCTCTTTGGTCTTCACCATAGTGGAGTTTGGAGTTTGCGGTTGTAGAAAGGTGTCTTTAAAGACCCCATTACACAGTACGATATCGTGAACGATATCGCTGAAACATCACGGGTTTGGAGTCGTTGAAACAACATCGTTAGTACGTCGTTGCGTGTGACACTGAGATACGACTACGATAAATCGTTGGATCGTTGATCGCAGATTTGAGAACATGTTCTCAAATAAAACGATCTACGATCAGCCAACCTGCAGCATCGGTCTGTGTGACACTGCGATAACAATGTAATTCATGACTTTGCCCCTTCACATCCATGAACAAGTATCGTTTGCTGGGTTGTGCGAATGATGGCTGCTCGCTACATCGTTGGTGCGTCGTCCATGATATCTACACGTGTGACAGCTCACCAACGATGTCAAAACGATGTACTAACGACCACGTGCTCATGAGATCGTTAGTGATATTGTTTCAACATTGCAGCGTGTAACGGTACCTTTATGCTGATAAGAAGTTCAAACAGGTGCCAGTACTACAAGTAATGAGTGGAGGACAGAGGAGCCTTTTAAAGAAGAAGTAACATGTCTGTGAGAGCAAGAAATTTTGCTTGTTTGTAGGTGACCAAATACTTATTTTCCATCAAAATTTGAGAAAAAAAAAATCTTTCCAAAACAGACAATGTGATTTTCAGAATTTGTTTTCTCATTTTGTCTCTCATAGTTGAGGTCTACCTATGATGTCAATTACAGGCCTCTCTCATTTTTTTAAGTGGGAGAACTTGCACAATTGGTGGCTGACTAAATACACAATACAGTGGGGAAAAAAAGTAACTGTACAGGAAATACCTTCATCACTAGAGACATTATAAGCCAGAGCTCTGTATATAGTGTCTAGTTTGTTTGGTGATCTGAAACATTTAAGAATGATAAACATGAAAAAGAATAAGGCTAGCTTCACACCACGTTTTTTGGGATCCTGTTCTGTCCATTTTGAAAAGGACAGAACAGGATCCTGTTTTGCCTCCCAAGTAGCCCTATGGTGGCGGATTGGCCATGAGTGGTCATCCAATTTTGCCAGTTCAGTCCCGGATTTGTTTCTGTCCTGTTTTTTCCCAGCCACAAAATCGGGGACTACTCCGATTTTGGGCTCCAATGAAAACACTGGACAAAACTGGACAGAGACAGATCCAGGGCGATCCGGCGCCTATAACATGGGAGTCTATTGGCTCCGGATCTGGGAAAAAAAACAGAATCGTTTCCAGGATCTGGTTTTAGTGTACTGAGCATGCTCAGTGCACTAAAACTGCTCTGTTCTCATAATTTCAGTTTAGCAGTGTATCTACATACCCTGCTACAGTGAAATTAAAGAAAGGAATGGTTAAAAATAAAAATGCTCACCTCTCCGCTGAGTGTCCCGCGATGTGAGGCATCCACCTCTGATGGATGCAGGACTTAATCAGCTGACCGGGAAGGGGGTGGCAACCCGATCAGCTGATGTGTTACATGACAGCATTAGCTGAGCGGTTTAAATCGTATGCCAAAACCGATCAGCGGGCGGGCGACGTAAACGGCTCAGCTGATGCGGTCATGTGACACATCAGCTGATCAGGTTGCCACCCCTTCACGTTCAGCTGATTAAGGTCCTGCAGCCATCGGAGGTGGATGCATTGCGAGACGCTCAGCGGAGAGGTGATCAATTTTTTTTATTTTTAACAATTCCTTTCTTTAATTTCACTTTAGCAGTGTATGTAGATACACTGCTAAACTGAAATTACGGGAACAGAGCAGTTTTAGTGCACTGAGCAGGGATGAACCTAGCTTCTCTGCTGCCTGAGGCGGACTTTAAAACGGCCCCCCCCCAAACACAAGGACGTCAGCACCATCACACGCACATGCAATAAACACATAGAAGAATCCAGAATAAGGATAATTAATGGCAATGGCAGCTTGGCACAAGCTACAGTCACACAATGGTGGCTGCAGCCTTATAGCACAAGAGGCAGCACTGATTGCCACCTATCATCTATGGCACACACCTACAAAACTCTGGGCAGCTCCAATGTGATCACTGCCTGGCACTGACTAGTCAGACATGTCCCCATGCGGCACCGTCCACACATACAACGACCTGCAGTCTGAGCATCAACAATCGCGTTGTCTTATTTTCAGGGAACGTCTTATCTCCATGAAAAATTCACATTTATTGATGAACAAAAGACCAGCGTAACCAACCTGTATCATCCATCATCCATCTGCAGCCCCCATCATCCCCCTGCAGCCTTGATCATCCCCCAATGTCCCCCTGCAGCCTCCATCATCCTTCTGCAGCCTCCATCATCACCCAATGTCCCCCTGCAGCTTCCATCATCCCCAATGTCCCCCTGCAGCCTCCATCATCCTTCTGCAGCCTCCATCATCACCCAATGTCCCTCTGCAGCTTCCATCATCCCCAATGTCCCCCTGCAGCCTCCATCATCCATCTGCAGCTACCCTTCACCCCCTGCAGCCTCCATCATCCCCCAATGTCCCCCTGCAGCCTCCATCATCCTTCTGCAGCCTCCATCATCACCCAATGTCCCCCTGCAGCTTCCATCATCCCCAATGTCCCCCTGCAGCCTCCATCATCCATCTGCAGCCCCATCATCCCTCTGCAGCCCCCATTATCCTTCTTCAGCCCCCATCATCCCCCTGCAGCCCCCATTATCCTTCTGCAGCCTCCATCATCCATCTGCAGCCCCCAACATCTCCCAAAATCCCCATCATCCATCTGCAGCCCCCGTCATCCCCCAGTATCCCCCTGCAGCCCACATCATCCTTATGCAGCCCTCATCATCTCCCAATGTCCCCATCATTCTTCTCCAGCCTCCATCATCCCCCAATGTCCCCCTGCAGCCTCCATCCTCCATCTACAGCCCCCATCATCCAACAATATTCCCCTGCAGACCTAATCATCCATCTGCAATCCCCATCATACTCCAATGTTCCCCTGCAGACCCAATCATCCATCTGCAACCCCCACCATACCCCAATATCCGCCTGCAACTCCCATAATCCTTGTGCAGCCCTCATCATCTCCCAATATCCCCATCATCCTTCTGCAGCCTCCATCATCCCCCAATGTCCCCCTGCAGTCTCCATCATCCATCTGCAACCCCCATTATCCCCTAATATCCCCATCATTCTTCTGCAGCCTCCATCATCTTCCAATGTCCCCTGCAGCCCCATCATCCCTCTGCAGCACCCATCATCCCCCAAAATGTCCCCCTGAAGACCCGTTCATCCATCTGCAGCCCCCGTCATCCCCTAGTATCCCTCTGCAGCCCACATCATCCTTCTGCAGCCCTCATCATCTCCCAATATCCCCATCATCCATCTTCAGCCCCATCATCCCCCAATGTCCCCATCATCCTTCTGCAGCCTCCATCATTCCCCAATGTCCACTTGCAGCCTCCATCCTCCATCTGCAGCCCCCATCATCTCCCTATGTTCCCCTGCAGACCCAATCATCCATCTGCAACCCCCATCATACCCCAATGTTCCCCTGCAGACCCAATCATCCATCTGCAACCCCCATCGTACCCCAATATCCACCTGCAACTCCCATAATCCTTCTGCAGCCCTCATCATCTCCCAATATCCCCATCATCCTTCTGCAGCCTCCATCATCGCCCAATGTCCCCCTGCGGTCTCCATCATTCATCTGTAGCCCCCATCATCCCCCAATGTCCCCATCATTCTTCTGCAGCCTACATCATCTCCCAATGTCCCATGCAGCCCCCATCATCCATCTGCAGCACCCATCATCCCCAAAAATGTCCCCCTGCAGCCCCATCATCCATCTGCAGCACCCATCATCCCCCAATGTCCCCATCATTCTTCTGCAGCACCCATCATCCCCCAATGTGGGAGCAGGAAGGAGGACAAGTGCCGACCAACCGGCGGGAGAATTGATCTTTCATTGCCCCCATAAAGTATGATGCCACCAAAAGTGTCCCTCAAACACTAAGATCCCCCCACCATGAATTCCTCCACAGGACCCTTCACATGTACCATACTGTACCCCCCAACTACTCTGGCACAGTATGATCCCAACTTTGACCCCCTCACAGCCCTCCATATAGTATAATGGTCCCTAAACCTCTTCACACTGTATAATAGACTCCAACACAGCTCTCAAATAGCCCCTCATAAAGTATATAAAGCACAGATGCCCAATATACAATACAACACCCCCATAAACAGCACAGTACCCCCATATACAGCACCACCATATATGGCACGGCACCCCCATATACAGCACAGCACCCACATATACAGCACCCAAGCCCCATGTACAGCAGCCCCACATACAACAGAGCACCCAGATATACAGCAGAGCCCCCCATATACAGCAGAGCCCCCCATATACAGCACCCCAGCCCCATATACAGCACCCCCATACACAGCAGAGCCCCCCATATACAGTACCCCAGCCCCATATACAGCACCCCCATGTACAGCACCCAGCCCCATATACATCAGAGCCCCCCATATACAGTACCCCAGCCCCATATACAGCAGAGCCCCCCATATGCAGCAGAGCCCTCCATATACAGCACCCCCATATACAGCACCCCAGCCCCATATACATCAGAGCCCCCCATATACAGTACCCCAGCCCCATATACAGCAGAGCCCCCATATACAGTACCCCTGCCCCATATACAGCAGAGCTCTCCCATATACAGTACCCCAGCCCCATATACATCAGAGCCCCCATATACAGTACCCCAGCCCCATATACAGCAGAGCCCCCCATATACAGTACCTCAGCCCCATATACAGCAGAGCCCCCCATATGCAACAGATCCCCCCATATACAGCACTCCCATATACAGCACCCCAGCCCCATATACATCAGAGCCCCCCATATACAGTACCCCAGCCCCATATACAGCAGAGCCCCCCATATACAGTACCCCAGCCTCATATACAGCAGAGCTCCCCCATATACAGTACCCCAGCCCCATATACAGCAGAGCTCCCCCATATACAGTACCCCAGCCCCATATACAGCAGATCTCCTCCATATACAGTACACCAGCCCCATATACAGCTGAGCTCCCCCAAATACAGTACCCCAGCCCCATATACATCAGAGCCCCCCCATATACAGTACCCCAGCCCCAAATACAGCAGAGCCCCCATATGCAGCAGATCCCCCCATATACAGCACCCCCATATACAGCACCCCAGCCCCATATACATCAGAGCCCCCATATACAGTACCCCAGCCCTATATACAGCAGAGCCCCCCATATACAGTACCCCAGCCCCATATACAGCAGAGCTCCCCCATATACAATACCCCAGCCCCATATACAGTACCCCAGACCCATATACGGTACCCCAGCCCCATATACATCAGAGCCCCCCATATACAGTACCCCAGCCCCATATACAGCAGAGCCCCCCATATACAGTACCCCAGCCCCATATACAGCAGAGCCCCCCATATACAGCACCTGGAGTCCCAATGAACACAGGGTCACTTGATGGTTGATGCAGACATAGGATGACTGCTGGATTGACCAATCATCACACTCCCAGGCTGGAGAGGGCAGACACTGGAGGAGGCAAAGCCAATTGCTGCTGTATTGAAAGTAAAAGCAGCCAGGAGCCTTCTCCCTCCCTAGTCCCGACCGCAGCTGCTCCACACAGGCACTGACAGGAACACAGCAGCATGTAATCTGACTGCTCTGCCGCCCCCTGTCTGCAGGGACTCATCGCCGCCTGAGCACAGTGCTCATACTGGCTCATTGATGATGCGGCCCTGGCACTGAGCACCACTTGCACGGCTCGGCTCCCCCTGCTCTTTCTGTGTACAGACCCCTCAAAATCCCGGATCCGGACACAGAAATGGCATCCGGAGTTTACAATCCAGACATGTCCATTCCTGCCTGTGTGTTCCTACAATAAACAGGAACCCCATGGACAGGAACAAAACTGTGGTGTGAAGCCAGCCTAAAAAATAAGGAAAGAGGCAAAACTTTTTCACACTGCTGTACTTATCAGTAATGTCTCTAGGTGAAGTCATTCATGTTCGCTTCTCTTCTCGAATCGTCTTTGCAGAAAATAACACAGTTATCTATATCAGATTTCTTTGCAGAGCACATTCCCCACTTTTTCCTCGATTTCTACTACATCAGATGACATAAAAAGCTATGTAATGCCACCCCACATAGTAACAGGACCTCCCTTTTCTTCCCCTCATGGAAGACAGTATCCTCATCCAGTATCCAAACGCATGCATTAACGCACCCATAGGCTGCAATGCAAAACGCATTGCAAACGCATGCGAAAACACATGTCATTTTGCAAAAAGGCGAAACGCATGCATTTTTCCAAACACAGCCAAAGGCGTGGGCTGCTGCGTCTAGGGCTGTGTTTGCAAAAACGCATGCATTTTGCGTTTTTGCAAAATGACATGCGTTTTTGCATGCGCTTGCAATGTGTTTTGCATTGCAGCATATGGGTGCGTTAATGCATGCGTTTGGATGCGTTTTTAGCAGTACAAACGCATACAAACACAAACGGAGGCAAACGCAGCCCAGCCTTAGATGTGAACTGGGCCTATGTGTTTTAGGGAAAAGCTGTGAACACAAGGTGTGATGATTAAGCAATATTTGTAAGGAATATTGTCATATTCCCCAGATTACATTTCGTCCCAGAAAGCAATAGTTGTCTGTTCAGATAAGACACATCTCACTGATAAAGAGATAAACCCCCACCCTTGGTAGCCAGAGGCAATCTATCTCTGACAAGTAGTAGATTAATTAGAATGAAGATGCCATCCAACAGGCCATACAATAGGGCAGCCAGGTAAAGGAAGACTCCTGCTGGGATTTGCAGAGAAGTGACAAATCCAATTTCCCTGTAATGCCAGTGGGAAGGAAATCCTTTCTTCAACTCAGACTGGACGGAGTCGTGAATATAACGTTAATTACAGCAGTAATGTCCCTTAATTGGCCCCTACAGTAAATATGTCCCCACTTTCCACCATAAACCAATAATGTCTGTTCCTCATTCGGGTCTCCATATAGTAATAATGTCACCCATTCTAACCCCATTATTTAATAATGTCCCACATCATAGGCCCCTACATTCCTCCATCCTAGGCCCCTATGTTGCCCCATCCTAGGCCCCTATGTCCTCCATCCTGGACCCCTATGTTTCTTCGTCCTGCGCCCTTATCTTGCCCATCCTAGGTACAAATGTCCTCCATCTTGGGCCCCTATGTTCCTCCCTCCTAGGTCCCTATGTCAACTACCTTGCCCATTGACAGAGGAAGGGGGGGATTCTTATCACCATCCTGCGCTCCCCCGATGTCCTCTTGCAGCTTCATATCTAGTGTGGCCGTTAAAATGGCAGGCAACCCATCAGAGGCTGCATGCCGCGGTCAGTGCGCAGCACATAGCATTGACTTTAAAAGAACGCCAGCCTATCAAAGATGTGCATGTGGCCTCCAATAGGCTGAAAGCATTAAATATCACTGCTATGTGCCGAATTCTGCCATCAGCAAGCATCGAAAATTAGTAACGTTAATGCTATGTGCACACAGTGTGTTTTTCATGCGTTTTTGCTGCGTTTTATATCTGTGTTTTTACCATGGTTTTATGCTAATGTATGCAAATATATACCTGTATTTTTTACTTTCAAGCAAAACCTATGGGCCTTTTCACATCTGCATTTGAGCTGCGTTTGCCTTCATTTGTATGCGTCTTTACCGCTAAAAACGCATCCAAACGCATGCATTAACGCACCCATAGGCTGCAATGCAAAACGCATTGCAAACGCATGCGAAAACACATGTCATTTTGCAAAAAGGCGAAACGCATGCATTTTTCCAAACACAGCCAAAGGCGTGGGCTGCTGCGTCTAGGGTTGTGTTTGCAAAAACGCATGCATTTTGCGTTTTTGCAAAATGACATGCGTTTTTGCATGCGCTTGCAATGTGTTTTGCTTTGCAGCCTATGGGTGCGTTAATGCATGCGTTTGGATGCGTTTTTAGCAGTACAAACGCATACAAACACAAACGGAGGCAAACGCAGCCCAGCCTTAGATGTGAACTGGGCCTATGTGTTTTAGGGAAAAGCTGTGAACACAAGGTGTGATGATTAAGCAATATTTGTAAGGAATATTGTCATATTCCCCAGATTACATTTCGTCCCAGAAAGCAATAGTTGTCTGTTCAGATAAGACACATCTCTCAGAGACCTGCTGGCCCACATGGGGGGCGGAATCCCAATGGAGCATCACTTAAAAGATAAATCCTTTGACTGCCCTGTAGATCAGCTGCACCGTGATGGAACCATACTCACATTGACTGAACTCAGAGCTAGACCTGGTCTTTCACGCCTAAACTTTGTCCATTATAATGTCATGAGCCACATTCTCCTGCCGCTTCTAAAAAATTCTGATCTAATGAGAGAGCTGACGGCATTTGAGAAACTCTGTGCTTCAGTCTCGAAGCCACGACAGATCTTCTCAAAAATATACCAATCGTTGATAACTGCCAAAACCAGCATGACCAGAGCTTACATAGCCCACTGGGAACGCGATCTGGGGTACAAGTTTTCACCGTCGCAAATACGACATATTTATAGATATTCACATGGCCCCTCTCGATGTGTGAGAGCTCAGGAGGCCTCTTTCAAAATAGTCACGAGATGGCACATTACCCCGGATCGTGTTCGGCAATGGAATGCGGATCTCACGAGTGGTTGCTGGAGATGTGGAGCAGAGACAGCTGACTACTACCATATATGGTGGAACTGTCCGGACTTGCAGACATTTTGGAAGACGGTCGAGAGACTTATTCAAACTATAATAGGGAGGCCTCTTCATCTAACACCGGAAATGGCACTATTACATATTCCAACCTGGCCCAACATTAAAACGGGGTCGCTTCTAGCCCAATATATACTCACAGCGGCGAAGCTATTGATACCGCTGTATTGGAAAACCCCGAACATACCCACACTGCCTCAACTGATGGAAAAAACCCACTCCCTCTATCAAGTAGCTGAAATTGCAGCTTTGGTAAACAATAATAAAACTGCCCACTTATTAACCTGGCAACCTTGGTTGGATTACCGCCACCTTGAAAACATAAGAAACCACTAAAAAGATGCAAGATAGACCCTGACCAGCTGTGAATGGACAAGTCCTGTACCTCCCCCCCCTCCTTTCTTGTCCTCTTTATCCCCCCTTCTCCATTTTTCCTTCGTGTTTTTACCTTCTGCCCCTCTTTCCCTCTCACTACTTCCCACCACATTGTTTTGCCTAATTACACTTTACTATTGTAATATTGGGTCAAGGACCCTCACCTGCAATATATGCTAATAACTACGCCAAAGATGTAGACCTACGGGACTCGAATTAATACATTATCTTGGCTGTAAAGTAAGTTCTTGACCACCTCACCTTGTTAATCTTTCTGTATTATCTTGCATTGAAAATTCATAATAAAAAGAATTTTGAAAAGAAAAGAAAAGACACATCTCACTGATAAAGAGATAAACCCCCACCCTTGGTAGCCAGAGGCAATCTATCTCTGACAAGTAGTAGATTAATTAGAATGAAGATGCCATCCAACAGGCCATACAATAGGGCAGCCAGGTAAAGGAAGACTCCTGCTGGGATTTGCAGAGAAGTGACAAATTCAATTTCCCTGTAATGCCAGTGGGAAGGGAATCCTTTCTTCAACTCAGACTGGACGGAGTCGTGAATATAACGTTAATATCTCATGAGCCGTGCTGTCTATAAACTTGGCAAGCATAGATTTGTGATCGCGACATTCAGACGGTCACCGCACATTGTTTTACATATGTGTGTGATGACCATAAGGCATCTAAACGTGATACTGGCTAGTAGGATGCTCTCAGAATAGCCATGTTTCATATCCAGATGAAGATAAAATTATAACTGAAAATATGGAAGCATTGTCTTCCGTTGGGGATGCTCACAGACAAGGCTAGGGCAGATAATAAGTTTTGGATATTTATATCTCCACTCAGAGGGGTGGGAATTGTGAGACAGCCCAGAGGTGCGAGATGGGTGGAGAAAGGGGTTAGCCCATAATGTATAAAAATCAGCTGCCCCATCTCCATATTGTATTTCTTCTGAAGAGGCATTATTCCACCAAAGCCAGAGAATACCTCAGGAACAGATTGGCATCACGCCGCCCTTGTGGTGCCATCAGCATTAAGGTAACTGATCACATGTGTGTGTAATTCTGTGTATTCCATTTATCCTTTTATTTGCATAACTAACTGTAATATTTGTAACATCTTAATAATAACTGTAAATATATTTAGTGTACCATTAGGGTGATTAAATATATAAATTTAATCTTGAGTTGCTCTTTTTATCTTGATCAAGCATTCCCATGTCCGTGTGCTCATTTAACGCTACCTGGGTTGGTTCCTGACCCAATATAAGCCCGACCACGGACCAGACTTATATTAAACGAGGAGCTGGTGGAAGCATTTGTGCTTGGGGTTATTCAGCGTCTCGATCAGTGACGGGGTGGAAGTTATTATATGTGCTTTTGGTCGCGGATCAGAAGGCATATATCACACTCACTGAGAGGTGCCATAATAAACCAGCACTGACAGGGCAGCTGCAGCCCTTCTTTATCCTCAGGCAGATCTCTGACTGACCTGGGTTTAACAGGAGGTGCTGTGGAGCTGCCAGGTTCGGTGGCCGATTCACCACACAAGGTTTCAGTTGCTTTGCAGAAACTGAAACCTGAACAGGTTTTGCTGCGTTTTGAAAAGACTGAGCATGACAATTCTTTGCTGTGATTTTGCTGCAGTGAATAGCAAAAACGCAGAAAAAAACACAGCAACCAAAACGCAGAAAAAAATGCGCAAAAAATGCAGCCAAACACCCAGCAAATATCCTGCCAAGGAATCTAGAGATCCTAGGAATCTGCACAGGTTTTGCTGCATTTTTGGCAGCCGCAAATACGCTCTGTGTGCACATAGCCTTAATGTCCCAAAAGCCAGCAGCTATTTTAATGCCATCTGTATGCACACATGCATATATATTTATATATATACATATACAGTACAAACCAAACGTTTGGACACACCTTCTCATTCAAAGAGTTTTCTGTATTTTTATGACTATGAAAATTGTAGATTCACACTGAAGGCTTCAAAACTATGAATTAACATATGTGGAATAATATACATAACAAAAAAGTGTGAAACAACTGAAAATATGTCTTATATTCTAGATTCTTCAAAGTAGCCACCTTTTGCTTTGATTACTGCTTTGCACACTCTTGGCATTCTCTTGATGAGCTTCAAGAGGTAGTCACCGGAAATGGTCTTCACTTCACAGGTGTGCCCTGTCAGGTTTAATAAGTGGGATTTATTGCCTTATAAATGGGGTTGGGACCATCAGTTGTGTTGTGCTGAAGTCTGGTGAATGCACAGCTGATAGTCCAACTGAATAGGCTGTTAGAATTTGTATTATGGCAAGAAAAAAGCTGCTAAGTAATCATTACTTTAAGAAATTAAGGTCAGTCAGTCCAAAAAATTGGGAAAACTTTGAAAGTGTCTCCAAGTGCAGCTGCAAAAACCATCAAGCGCTACAAAGAAACTGGCTCACATGAGACTGTCCCAGGAAAGGAAGACCAAGAGTCACCTCTGCTGCGGAGGATAAGTTCAGCTGAGTCGCCAGCCTTAGAAATCGCAGGTTAACAGCAGCTCAGATTAGAGACCAGGTCAATGCCACACAGAGTTCAAGCAGCAGACACATCTCTACAACAACTGTTAAGAGGAGACTTTGTGCATCAGGCTTTCATGGTAAAATAGCTGCTAGGAAACCACTGCTAAGGACAGGCAACAAGCAGAAGAGACTTGCTTAGGCTAAAGAACACAAGGAATGGACATTATGTAGAGGAAAGGGGAAGTTAGGACATATACGGGAGCAACACCATATAATGATAAGATCAAAGCATGATTAATATGAAAATAAGAATAACTTTATTCGCTACACACAAAGTTAAAAACATTTAAAAGAACATAAGGGCCCCCGAACATATGACAATATAGAAAGATGACATAATCAATCGGCCATACAAATGCAAAAAATATATACATAGATATATAGCAGGCATCCAAACAATGCAGAGCAATACTTATGACACACCTGAAGATAGGATGGAGCAAATGAATTGATAACATAAACAATGGAAAGGCCAGAGTTTATAAGAGGTATGGTGTAAACCAAATATCTGAGACAGGCAGAGAATTATATAAGAGCCAAGTGATAACAATCAAGCCAAGGGGTGGTGGAAGGCTACATAAAGTAGTACCTACAAGGTGCAATTATCAGTAATAACCCCCGGCATATTGACAGCATTACATCTTGGCCATTCCATGACAACTCCGGACTGCTGACTAGTGACAGTATGACGTCCATGCCCTGATTTGGCAGCATTACTTTGCACACTATGTCCATTATACATGAAAATTTGACTGCAACTGATAGTGACTTTGATTAGATGAGGTTAATCATGGGCCATATCTTTGGGTTATAAGAGCTTTCTTGGCCACTATTACTCCACTCTATTCTGGCCAGAGTGGTTATTAATCAAGTCATTTGGCTATGTGACTAGACATATGGTCAAGCGATAGAACCAGTTGATTAAGGAGGGTCATAATATTGTTACTTTATATTGTGTTTTATTATGTGCCTCATTTTGGCCCTTTATTACTGATAATTGCACCTTGTAGGTACTACTGTATGTAGCCTTCCAAAACTCTTATATAATTCTCTGCCTGTCTCAGATATTTGGTTTACACCATACCTCTTATAAACTCTGGCCTTTCCATTGTTTATGTTATCAATTCATTTGCTCCATCCTATCTTCAGGTGTCTCATAAGTATTGCTCTGCATTGTTTTGATGCCTGCTATATATCTATGTATATATTTTTTGCATTTGTATGGCCGATTGCTTATGTCATCTTTTTATACTGTCATATGTTCGGGGGCCCCTATGCTCTTTTAAATGTTTTTAACTTTGTGTGTAGCAAATAAAGTTAAATTGTTATTTTCATATTAATCATGCTTTGATCTTATCATTATATGATGTTGCTCCCGTATATGTCCTAACTTCCTCTTTCCTCTACATGATACAATTGTGACATGGTGAGCACCCCTATATTATTGCTGCTGTATTGTGGTGCGCCCACTTCCCCCCTTCTGGTTTTCAAGGAATGGACATTAGACCAGTGGACATCTGTGCTTTGGTCTGATGAGTCCAAATTTGAGATCTTTGGTTCCAACCACCGTGTCTTTGTGCAACGCAGAAAAGGTGAATGGATGGACTCTACATGCCTGGTTCCCAACGTGAAGCATGGAGGAGGAGGTGTGGAGGTGCTTTGCTGGTGACACTGTTTGGGATTTATTTAACATTGAAGGCATACTGAACCAGCATGGCTACCACAGCATCTTGCAGCGGCATGTTATTCCATCCGGATTGCGTTTAGTTGGACCATCATTTATTTTTCAACAGGACAATGACCCCAAAGACACCCCCAGGCTGTGTAAGGGCTATTTGACCAAGAAGTAAAGTGATGGGGTGCTACACCAGATGACCTGGCCTCCAGTCACCACACCTGAACCCAATCGAGATGGTTTGGGGTGAGCTGGACCACAGAGTGAAGGCAAAATGGCCAACAAGTGCTAAGCATCTCTGGGAACTCCTGCAAGATTGTTGGAAGACCATTTCCGGTGACTACCTCTTGAAGCTCATCAAGAGAATGCCAAGAGTGTCCAAAGCAGTAATCAAAGCAAAAGGTGGCTACTTTGAAGAACCTAGAATGTAAAACATATTTTCAGTTGTTTCACACTTTTTTGTTAAGTAAATAATTCCACATGTGTTAATTCATAGTTTTGATACCTTCAGTGTGAATCTACAATTTTCATAGTCATGAAAACAAAGAAAACTCTTTGAAAGAGAAGGTGTGTGCAAGTCCAAACTTTTGGTCTGTACTGTGTATATATGTACTGTGTATATATATATCGTATATACTCGCGTATAAGCCGAGTTTTTCAGCCCAAAAATTGGGCTGAAAAGTCCCCCCCTCGGCTTATACGCGAGTCATATACAGCCCCAGTGGTAGTATACAGCCGCCACCCCCATCAGTATACAGGTCCCCCCATCAGTATCCAGGGCCCCCCCCCCCTTGCTCCGCAAAACCTGCAAAGTAAAATCATTATACTTATCACTGTCCTGTCGCCGCTGTCCCCGCCGCTGCCATCGCGCTCCCCGGCTTCATCCGGCTTCTTCCGGCTTCCTGTGGTCGGCGCAGGCAATGACGTCATTGCCTGCGCCAACCACAGGAAGCCGGAAGACGCTGGATGAAGACGGAGGAGCACGATGGCAGCGGCGGGGACGGCGGCGACAGGACAGTGATAAGTATAATGATTTTACTTTGCAGGTTTTGCGGAGCAAGGGGGGGGCCCTGGATACTGATGGGGGGGGCCTGTATACTGATGGGGGTGGTGGGCGGGCTACTGTATACTACCACTGGGGCTGTATATACCTCTGGGGCTGCTGTATACTACCACTGGGGCTGCTGTATACTACCACTGGGACTGTATATACCTCTGGGGCTGCTGTATTCAACCACTGGGGCTGCTGTATACTACCACTGGGACTGCTGTATACTACCACTGGGGCTGCTGATGTATATACCACTGGGGAGGCTGCTGTAACACTGCTGGGGCCTGTATATACCACTGGGGAGGCTGCTGTATAACACACTGCTGGGGGCTGTATACTACCACTGGGGAGGCCTGTATACCACTGGCGGGGCCTGTATACCACACTGCTGGGGGCTGTATACCTGTGCTGGGGTCCATCCTCGGGTTATACACGAGTCAATAGGTTTTCCCAGATATTGGGGGCAAAAGTAGGGGGGTCGGCTTATACACGGGTCGGCTTATACACGAGTTATTACGGTATATATATATTTATATATATATATATTAGGGCTGGGCGATTTTGGAAAAAATCAAAATCTCGATTTTATTTAAAGCTATGGACGATTTTCGATTTAAATCTCGATTTTTTTTTTCTATTTTTTATTTGCTTTTCTTTGATGAATAAAGAGGGGGCCCCCGTGACCCTGTGACAGAGGAGAGGAGGGTAACTGAGGGAAGCGTCCTGCTTCCCTTGGGTGTTCCCGCCCCTCCTCTTGTCTGCAGCCCAGGCTCTTACCCTAACCCTAGCCCTAACCCTAACCCTAGCCCTAACCCTAGCCCTAACACTAGCCCTAACACTAGCCCTAGCCCTAACACTAGCCCTAACCCTAACACTAGCCCTAGCACTATAGCACTAGCCCTAGCACTAGCCCTATAGCACTAGCCCTATAGCACTAGCCCTAGCACTAACACTAGCCCTAACACTGGCACTAGCCCTAACCCTAACACTAGCCCTAGCCCTAGCCCTAGCACTATAGCACTAGTCCTAGCACTAGCCCTATAGCACTAGCCCTATAGCACTAGCCCTATAGCACTAGCCCTAACCCTAACACTAGCCCTAACACTAGCCCCATAGCACTAGCCCTAGCACTAGCCCTATAGCACTAGCCCTATAGCACTAGCCCTAACCCTAACACTAGCCCTAACACTAGCACTAGCCCTATAGCACTAGCCCTATAGCACTAGCCCTATAGCACTAGCCCTATAGCACTAGCCCTAGCACTAGCCCTAGCCTTAGCACTAGCCCTAACACTAGCCCTAGGAGAAGGGGGCGGTGCCATATCCCTGTCAGGGCGCCGGCGGCAAGGTGCAGGTAAGACCTGCACCGGGCTCTGACAGCTATGCCCCCCTCCCCCCGCGACTGCAGCAGGGGCGGCGGGGCACTGATACCACCCCCCCCCCAACTCTGCCGCGGCTGCTGTAGCAGGGGCGGGGGAGGGGCACTGATCGCTCCTACTCCCGGAACTCTGCCGCGGCTGCTGTAGCAGGGGTGGCCGGGGCACTGATCGCTCCTACTCCCGGAACATGGTCGCAGCTGCTGTAGCAGGGGCGGCCGCGGCTGCTACAGCTGTAGCAAGGGCGAGGGGGCACTGTCAGCACTTCTCTCCCCCTTCCCCCCCCCCAGGACATCTCCCGCCACTGTAGCAGGGACTGGGCTCTGACAGCACCCCCTACCCTCGGCCTCACAGTGAGCAGCGGGTATACACTGACACCGGAGCTGAAAACATGAACCTGCTGCCCTCCAACCCGCACGGGAACGGCCTCCTGTACGCCGGATTCAACCAGGACCATGGTGAGAGGAAACCGGAGGGGCGAGAGGGCCGATATGGGGAATACGGGGGAGGGAACATACCAAATCTCGCGAGATTCCTTGTCAGCCCCGCTCACTGCTGCGAACACGCTCGCATTAACCCTTAGCCGCCCGGATCTTCTAAGCAGCGCTCCGGCCGCCATTTTTAATCGAATTTCACGATTTGTGATAAAACCAAATCGTGGCCACAGCAGGGGGGCGAATTAATCGAATTAATTCGATTAATCGCCCAGCCCTAATATATATATATATATATATACACAGTGCTGTGCAAATTAATTGGGACAAAGCTATTTTTTCTTGCATCAGTTTTACTATTTCTTATAAGTGTTTTATCAGTTCTTGGTGTAGTTTTCATTTTTCTTCCACATTTCCCTTTTCGTTTTGGAAAAAACGATCCAGTTTCATTGTGTGCGAATTATTCTTGAAACGGTAGATTTTCCAATACCAACGGTGGAAGCGATTTCTCTTACAGTCAGACTTGTATGTTCATTAAGAGTAATAATTCTAGACCTCGTCCGTGGAGTAACATCCATTTTTACAGGCACGAATCACACTGAGAGAAAAAGTACACTGAACTACTCCTCACAGAAACAAGCTTTCAACTGAATCTGAGGGGGCAGCTAGCTGGTATTTTTTTACTAAAACCAGTCAAACCACATTTTGTTACTCAAGGACTCGCACCTGTTCAAAGCATTTAAAACTAGTTTGAATCCCTGACTGGTAGCCAAATTACGATTTTACCTATAAAAATGCTTTGTCCTAATTAATTTGCACAGCACTGTGTATATATATATATATATATATATACATATATATATATATATGTATATACAGGGTGGGCCATTTATATGGATGCACCTAAATAAAAAAAAGGAATGGTTGGTATAATCAGCTTCCTGTTTGTGGCACATTAGTTTATGGGTGGGGGATAAACGTTCCCAGATGTGTGGTGACCATGGTGGCCATTTTGAAGTCAGCCATTTTGGATCCAACTTTATTTTTTTCAATGAGAAGATGGTCATGTGACACATCAAACGTATTGAGAATTTCATAAGAAAAATAATGGTGTGCTTGATTTTAACGTACCTGTATTCATTCATTAGTTATTTACAAGTTTATGACCACTTATAAAATGTGTTCAAAGTGCTGCCCATTGTGTTGGATTGTCAATACAACCCTCTTCTCCCACTCTTGACACACTGATAGCAACACCGCAGAAGAAATGCTAGCACATGCTTCCAGTATCTGTTGTTTCAGATGCTGCACATCTCGTATCTTCACAGCATAGACAATTGCCTTCAGATGAGTGATGAGGCAAACTTTTTGTGAATGGTGAAGTTAACAACCAAAACCACTGCTATTGGTCTGACACTAACCCACAGTAGATAGATCCCTCCCAGACTGTTGGAACACAAAAAATGATGGTATGGTGCGGTATATGGGGTACAAAGATAGTGGGGCCATTCTTCATCAATGGAAACCTCAATGCCGCTGGATATCTGAAATTGCTACATGATTCAGAAATCCAGTGGCATTGAGGTTTGCATTGATGAAGAATACCGGTTCATCTCAATGAATTAGAATATCATCAAAAGTTTAATTTTTTTCAGTAATTCAATACAAAAAGTGAAATGCATATATTATATAGAGTCATTACAAAGAGAGTGATCTATTTCAAGTGTTTATTTCTGTTAATGTTGATGATTACGGCTTACAGTCAATGAAAGCCCAAAGATCATTATCTCAGTAAATTAAAGTAGGGAGGATGAAGGGTTAAAAACTGCACTGCTGTATTCCACAAGTCATCAAAGGGTTAATATAATGAAGGCAAAGAATATGAGTCCGCACACATTGGAAGCAGCAGTGTGAACTGCGACCAATCCCCACCAAAAACATGAAAAACCAATGCAAAAACCGTATAAGTATCACACAAAAGGCGCTCTGCTGTAAAAATAAATAGCAGATGCCGTAACAAAAACAGGGCCTTTTGGTTTATACGTTTTTGCAAAAAACGTACAGTAAGCTGCCTCACCAACTTCACGGTGGGCCCTGGTAGAGACAGTCCTAACTCTGTCCCTAGATGCTACGTTAAAAACCTGCCAGTGTGTACATACCTCTGGGCAGGGCGCGGGAGAGCACAGGACAATCTCACCTTGTAAGGCTGTGTGGCTGGCAGCTCTGTGTGCAGACTTCATAAGGGAGGGGCAGGTGCCTCCAAATTCTGCTGTTACCAGCAGGGGTGAATATGAAGGCAAAGAATATGAGTCCGGCTTTTGTGTGATACTTATATTGGAAGCAGCAGTGTGAACTGCGACCAATCCTTCCAAAAACATGAAAAAACAATGCAAAAACAATATAAGTATCACACAAAAGCCGGACTCATATTCTTTGCCTTCATGTTCACCCCTGCTGGTAACAGCAGAATTTGGAGGCACCTGCCCCTCCCATATGAAGTCTGCACACAGAGCTGCCAGCCACACAGCCTTACAAGGTGAGATTGTCCTGTGCTCTCCCGCGCCCTGCCCAGAGGTATGTACACACTGGCAGGTTTTTAACGTAGCATCTAGGGCCAGAGTTAGGACTGTTTCTACCAGGGCCCACCGTGAAGTTGGTGAGGCAGCTTACTGTACGTTTTTTGCAAAAATGTATAAATCGAAAGGCCCTGTTTTTGTTACGGCACTTGCTATTTATTTTTACAGCAGAGCGCCTTTTGTGTGATACTTATACGGTTTTTGCATTGGTTTTTCAAAGGGTTAATATAATATTGATCTGTTAGTTAGCGGGTTTCAGAGCTCCCTGAAGCGCATTGAAACATGGCAATATGACATTGATTTGTCCAGAGAAAGAGGCCTTATACCCGCTAATAAATCAATATTATATTCACCCTGTGATGCCTTGTGGAATACAGCAGCATTGTTTTTAAACCTTCATCCTCCCTACTCTATATGCACCATTCTGGGGACTGCAGCAGCCATAATATGCTTTTATACTGGTTGTAACTCTCACAACCACACCAGATGAAGCCTATGACACCAATTTAGGTAATATTTTATCTCTCAGACCCTTCATCCTACATACTTTAATTTTCTGAGATAATGACCTTTGAGTTTTCATTGGCTGTAAGCCATAATCATCAACACTTACAGAAATAAACACTTGAAATAGATCACTCTGTTTGTAATGACTCTGTATATTAAATGTGTTTCACTTTATGTATTGAATTACTGAAATAAATTAACTTTGTGATGATATTATAATTCATTGAGATGCACCTGTAGATTAGTACATTTATTGCTGAATGTTCGTTATGCCATACATTGATGATGTGCGCGGCCTATGATAGGTAGGTGTCCATGAAATGTCAATGCTATGCGCCGAGAGCTGACGTTCGTGCAGCGGCCATCTTAACGCCACTGGTATGTGCTGCATGCAGGGGTGTAACAACTGTGACCAGGACCCCAAGGACTGTATCAGCTGGATGTGTGTCCTTGGAAAATGCATCACGGCACAGAAACTTGTTGGGTCCCTGCATCGCAATATAGTGGCTGGTTGGCAGCTGACCGCGGTGATAGTGACTGGGGGATGGCGCATGACAGGTGCTCACATGTCGGCTGCCTGCCACTGCGCGCTGACTATAGAGGACACCAGGTGACATGGGAGTGCTGGACAGAACAGGATCATATATACCATCATGGTGGACCATGTATACCAGGATGATGAACATATATACCAGGAGGATGTATGTATAATATGAACAGCCCGGCGTTGCTCGGGCATAGTAACTAACTGTTGTTATGACAAAATAGAATTATTATATTGGACAGTAAACCATTTCACATCATATATTCAGCACTACAGATTTGCAACACAAATTAATTAAATAATCCAAGTAATGATAGTAGAAGCAGCAGCCACACAAACCCTAAAGGTACCTTTACACGCCGCTACAACAGGATGGATACAACCCGCTACTTCACGTGCACGAGCACGCCCAAACGGTTACAAACGGGAAACGCACCACCTTTACACGCCGCCACAAGGTGCGCCTTCGCTACGTTACATCTACAGCTAGATACATCGCCGGGTGTCTCAAGTAGCCATCTGTAGCTTAGTCTACCATCTTCACACGCCGCCACCACATAGTAATCTGGGCGTAACAAAGGCAGCAGGTAAAACATATAGGCGTGCCACAGTCCTGTACGCCGCGCCCAAACCACAACCATTGGCCAACACTAGAGAGTTGTGATTGGGCACGACGGAAAGGGCGGATGGCTGAGACGTGACGTACTAGTGATCGGACTGTGGCACGGAATAAGCGCTTGTGACATGGCGGAGCGTGGCGTATGCATCGAAATCGATGGTAAAGCGTCACGCAGGAGCGGTGGTCAGTCACATACCCCGTGTGTATTAAAGTAGCGGTTCCGGGCTATGTGTGCGTAGTAGAAGTGTTTGCCTTGTCACGCACAATGAGCGCTTGTGACAGCGGCGTGTGGCGATTGTGCTAAGTTGCGTTTGTGCGACACACAGTAGCGGCTTACAACACACAGTATGTGCGTTTTCAGTTGAAGTTTGATCTGTGTCATGTCTGCCTAACTATGTGTGAATACAGGCCCAATGGTGTTCATATATGTGCTAACAGATGTGAATGTAGTGGAGGAGCTCCCAAGCCCACATGTCCAAGATGTGTGTGACAGTGTCCTTCAAACCACCTGACAAGAATATGTCCTGCATCAATGTGCTGTGTACAGGTGACCCTCTGCTTACACCAAAATAAAGGGTGAGGTACACACATTTCCCACATACACTGTTGGACAAAATCCTTCACAAACAGCATGGCTACCCACACAGATTGTCTGCACAATCCCAGCCAATAGGTGTCTATGACATCCCTGGCCCCCCCCAAAACCTTCATCATACTGCCCTCCATTCCCAAGTAATCAGGCTCACACAGATTAGTTTTGATCCAAGGACAAAATATTTATTATAATGCATCAATCCTGACCTTGGAGTGAAAAATAAAACATATACAAAAAGGAAATACAATGGACATTACAACTGCATGTGACATTGTTTAAACATATATTAGGGATCCCAAAATTAGCACACATGATAACCTGTGCAGCAACCAGAAAAAAATAAGCATACCTAATCTAACTAACTAACTAAAAGTGATGCACATAATGAAACCAAACAACACAAAACAAAATAAAAAAACACATGGCACAGCTAACCTGCTGTCACCAACATAGCAAGCTTCAATCCATCATCCAGAACCAGCCACACTACATGGCCTGGTCCTGCCAGCTCACTGCACCAGACCCATTGAAGTAGGAGCAGTAAGCATCTCTACTGTCCCTGGCCTCCTGCTGAGTGCGACCATGGCTCTGCGGCTGGAGTGGCGCAACAACATGGGCCTCATCACGCCAAGACCCTGGACGGACCTCCCCTGTTGTGGCGTCTGCATTATCTACATAACCTCCTGGCGTGTATGATGCTCTATCCCTACGACGCAGGAAGTTATGCAGCACACAGCAGGCCAGCACTACCGCGTCAATAGACTCCAGTTTCATATGCATAGGTGTATGAAAAACCCGGAATCTATTCGCCATTATCCCAAACGCATTTTCAACAACACGGCAGGCCCGGGATAGCCGGTAATTGAAAATGCGTCTCTCAGAAGTAAGGGCCCTCTGGGGATATGGCCGCAGTAGGTGTTCCTGAAGTGGGAATGCTTCATCCGCCACAAACGCAAAGTTGAGATGTTCGGTCGTCTCGTCATTTGAGGGTAAGTTTAGCCCACCACTCCCTAGTAGTGTTGCCAAGGAGCTTCGGGCAAACACCCCCCCATCTGAGTTGTGACCGTTCATTCCAACATCGACGTAGAGGAACTCATAGTTGGCATCCACTAGAGCCATGAGGATTATACTACAATACCCTTTGTAATTGTAAAACAAAGAGCCTGAGTGGGCAGGTTTGGTAATCCTCACGTGCTTTCCATCCAAAGCCCCGCCGCAGTTGGGGAAGTTCCAGCGGGTTTCAAAGCCTCGCCCTACTTCCATCCATCCTGCGGCTGTTTGTGGCATCTTTATGTAGGATGGCTGCAGAACACTCCAGATGGCCTCACATGTCTCAGGGATCAGGCGGCTCAGCAGGGGCAGGGAGACACGTGACAAGTATGTGAGGGATGTCATTGACTGCCCTGTAGCCAGGAACCGCAAAGTGATAGCCTACCGCTCTGCAGCTGATACCGATGGACGCATTAGAGTGTCCTGACGCGCTATCAGTGGCCCAACACGCTCCAAAAGGAAGGTGAAAGTGTCCTCGGACATACGTAGATAGTTTCGGAAATCTTCCGGATTATTAAGCTCCAGCTCCCGCAACAGCTGCATGTGTCCCCGGCTTTCCCGCCTGCGCAGCCAATCCCGGGTCCACAACCGCCGCTGTCTGCGACTCATCAACCGGTCATACCGATCCTGAAGCCACATTTGCTCTTCCAGCATTGCGGCAGCCACGATAACATTGCGGTCATGGATATTCTGCATCCTCAATATCAGCACCTGTAGATGACAAAATCCAACATCAGTACATACAACAATATGGGGACAATTCAGCATGTTAAGCAAGCCACACCTCTTTTCAATGACACACTATAGGCAAGCTGATTGGATCTCTCTTCTGCCCACAAAACACACCCTGGAAGGCATGCCTTTACAACACCCACTACTCGGCCAAAACCAAATGGAACATGCACAATGATACTGGCCTCCTATCCATCTTCATATTTTGGAGGACATGAAAGTCACACATCTGGACCTATGTGAGTTACAAAGGGACATGTGTCACCAATAATGTTGCTCAAACATGTCCCATAATCCATACAAAAAACCATATGTAGTTAGCAAAGAACATACATAAATCCACTACGTACCAGGATATGCCAGGTTGAGTAAGCATACATGACACAAACAACATTCAACATGACTGAGGATGGTGAAACTTGGTTATACATGTGTTTGCTGGGATTAGGTTCTCTCCACATCTGTTCTATGTCTGGAGTGCTACACCTCAAAGCCATGTGTGATCCTAGCCCCGTTGTTCCCAGTGTCCATTGGCCACAACCAGTATGATGTCATCGATGCAGTCCACATGAGTGACACAGTTCTGTCTACAGTCCAGCAGCCATTCTCCTGTATGGTGACTGGAAACAAAAACACCAATGTATCTGTGACAAAATGTCAAGCCCCATACAAAATGCCTAGTCCAATTCCCCACACTTCACTAATGTATCCACCCCAACAATAGCAACCCACATATAGTCCGCTAAAGCACTCTTTGGCGCTAGTCAAAAAACAACATGACAGATCCATCACACCCGCCGCTAATTCCATGTGTGGCCACGAATACTTACTTAATGGGTCTGACCAGCAAGCGTAACGTCTGCCAGGATGCGCAGCTTTTCAAGGACCGGCAACCAATCACGACTCAGCGATCTTCACCAATTAACTGCCGCTAAACCTGCTCACAGGTGTACGATCAGGATGTGCGTAATTGTTTCTTTTGTGATTGGTTTAGCGGACTATAAAGCCATGCTAATGGCCACCACACCTTGTCCAGACGTCCATGTGCATTGAGCTACTGGTGTCCTGTGCGCCTTCTTCTGTTGCTCTGACGGTAAGGCTTCCCTCGTGCTTGTTCGTTGACATGCGTTGCACTTAACGCAGATGCGTCTGTCACAGGGCGCTTAGGCAATGTGTGTATGCCCATGTACTTTACTGCATGTAGTAGTTTTTGGTGTAGTAATATATAGGCATAGGTTATTCTGCGTAGGGCAATGGCCATGTAGTGCCTCTAGTGGCATTCTCTGACAATAGATCCTACGTTGACGTTAATTAGCATGCCAACATATCAAGGTGTGTTTGGGCCCGGTACTTGCCATCACCATTGATGCCTGCATTTTGGGCACATTGTTTCCAGGGATGGTTGGTACATGGCCTAAAGTTTATTTTCCATGGCTGTTGGACCACCAAGATGATCATGTGTTTGCCCATGACATGTAGTATGTGCAGTGTTGTCACACAGTCAGCCCTCCTTTCACATATGTTTAACTTTGAAGATTGTGGGCAGTGCAAAGCTAATATCTATCACACAATGTGCTGGTGCAGATGTGGCCCTTGAGGTATGTGCACACACACTGTGTGGAGGTATGTTGAAATATGTAATTCGGGGTAGTCAACCTTGTAACTACCATGTGTAGGTGGGCACAGATGTCATGTGTTTAATAATGGCTGAACACGTGTCGGACTTCGGAGCGGGGGCACATGTAGAAACTGTTCCACACATGCAAAGTAACATGTTTTAAAATGACAGAATATTTACTGAAGCAGCAATGTACCTGGCATGTTTGTTCTTAATTACAAAAGCATGGTGTAAGTTCTGTATGCCTCGTGTACTGACAGGATATTTTTGGTGTGTTTGCATACACAGATGCCGAGGTGTAGTGTGGATTTCGGGACCCAGCTTCTCACGGAGTATCAGCGGCACGAGTGCCTGTGGCGCTCCTCGCTGCCTGAATATAAAAATCAGGCAGTGAGGGCCGAGGCCTACAGGCCTCTTGTGGCTCTGGCCAATAGGATGGAGCCAAGGGTAGGCAAGAGGTGGGACCAGCATATGGTGGCACTGAAGATTAAAAATATGTGGGCCTCGTTCATGCGGGCTCACGTAGAATACCAGCGTCGTCGGTCAGGGGCTGGAGCTGAGGAGGTACCATTGCCTACCCTATGGTACTATCCGCTCCTCACCTTCGTCCTTGGCCACGGGAGCTCGCGTGCAACGAGGACCAGCTGCCCCATTGCTGCGTCCCATGTAGGCCCGGGCCAATCACCATCTGCGCCACAGGAGGTGGGTAATTGTGTTACGGTGGAGCCCCACAATGTTTTCTTCACATGTGTGCTTGTCTCACTCCTTCACACCAACCACATTGTCATATTTCGGTGGTGGCCCTGGTAAACCTTTGTGTGCAAAATAATGACCTCCTTGCATTAGGTGATTTTATCTCAATTCTATCCACAGAGCCCTAGTCCAATTTGCAAAACACACCAACCTATGTTTATGTTTGGGTTACTCAGTTAATGTCTTTAAATTTATAGGTTTGGTATTCAATGAGGGACATGGTAGCATTTAATACATGGTGCAGCCACACATGTGTGTTGGCTGTGGGGCATGTGGGGTATAGTTTGTTGGAAGTGGGGTGGTAGTTCATAATAGTGGGACTCCAAACGTCCAGCTGGGCCACATGTCTGTGTGCAGAAAAGGCGCCAGTATGAACGTGGTGTGGTGAGATTTAATTGTTGGGTATGGCTTTGTGAATAACACATAATTCTGTATTGAGGCGACGACGTGGAATGGTAGAGGTGAGTGTACAGGAGATGTACCGGTCTTGTGGTCATTAACCTTTGGTGCTTATGTGGTTTTGAAGTTGTTTTGGTGTTTTGTGTGTGTTTGTGGTGTTTGGAGGCCTCTGGCCAATGTAGAGATTACATATTGGGTAAACTAATATGTTTTTTTTTTTTTTTTTGTTTCCCCCCACAGGCCCCTGAGCAGGACGGCTCCATTGCAGACCAATCTGTCGCTGATGATGCTCAGCCGATGACATCTGGGGCTGAGCAGGAGGGTGGAGCAAGTGATGTGGGTCCAGACCCAGGTCCCAGCTCGGTGATCCGTCGCCGAAGACGTCCTGCCCCACCTGACACCGAGCTGGGCACCTGGGCCCGACGGGTACTGTTAGATGAACAACGGACCCACATCTCAAGCTACGCCCTCTACATGAGCGACAGGTTGGAAAGGATGGAGCCGCTCCAACGCCAGATAGCTCAGCGGGTCTTCAACGTTGTCGCTGATGCTGCCGAGGATGGGGCACTTCAATGGGGATGCTACATCCCCTCCCCCGTCCAACAAGAATTGTGGCCCCTTTCCCCATCGCCCCCATCACGGCCTGTGAGAAGACTGGCCCCGCCCCCACACACACCCAATCCCCCCCAACACGTCGTCTTCGATCCAGACGCTCTCGGGCAGGTCGGGGCTGCCATGAGAGGAGGGGGGAGCCGGCATTGTCAGAGCCGACAGAGGATGAGGAAGTAGGACACTAGTAGCCAATGCACATAATTGGCAGTCTGGACTTTGGCTTCTGGAGGAAACTCCTTGGTTCTTTTGACTTGTTTTTGTATGTTATTTTTTTTTTTCTAAGTGTTGGCTGAAGTGCAGCATATGATTTGTTTATGTTTCTTATAAATTCAGACACCATTAAACTTTTTGGTGTGACACAATTGTGTATTTATTTTGGGTTAGGGATTGTGGGGGTCAGCGTGGGTGAATTATAGTGGTCACAATATAGGTTTGGCAAAGCCACACAATATGGCCCAATGCCCTCAGAGCAGGACCACCATAGGTTCCTTTGTAATGTGGTTGCACTTTGACAAAGAGGTGTGGTAATGTGGCTGACATAGTTACCTGATGGTCATGTTTATGCACCAAATATTATTGTTGTGACATGAAGGAGCATACAAAAAAGTTAACCCGACATTTTATTTAAAACATACATGTGTGACAGACATTTGCCACAATACACAGAATGCTGTTTCCAGATAGGGCTAGGCATCCCACACTCCTCATGGTCCCAATGTGGGACAGTATAGGTAAAGAAGGCAAAGGGCTAGGCAGTCCACACTCCTCATGGTCCCAATGTGGGACAGTATAGGTAAAGAAGGCAAAGGGCTAAGCATCCCACACTCCTCATGGTCCCAATGTGGGACAGTATAGGTAAAGAAGGCAAAGGGCTAGGCATCCCACACTCCTCATGGTCCCAATGTGGGACAGTATAGGTAAAGAAGGCAAAGGGCTAGGCAGTCCACACTCCTGATGGTCCCAATGTGGGACAGTATAGGTAAAGAAGGCAAAGGGCTAGGCAGTCCACACTCCTCATGGTCCCAATGTGGGACAGTATAGGTAAAGAAGGCAAAGGGCTAGGCATCCCACACTCCTCATGGTCCCAATGTGGGACAGTATAGGTAAAGAAGGCAAAGGGCTAGCCAGTCCACACTCCTCATGGTCCCAATGTGGGACAGTATAGGAAAAGAAGGCAAAGGGCTCTCTTCTGCCCACAAAACACACCCTGGAAGGCATGCCTTTACAACACCCACTACTCGGCCAAAACCAAATGGAACATGCACAATGATACTGGCCTCCTATCCATCTTCATATTTTGGAGGACATGAAAGTCACACATCTGGACCTATGTGAGTTACAAAGGGACATGTGTCACCAATAATGTTGCTCAAACATGTCCCATAATCCATACAAAAAACCATATGTAGTTAGCAAAGAACATACATAAATCCACTACGTACCAGGATATGCCAGGTTGAGTAAGCATACATGACACAAACAACATTCAACATGACTGAGGATGGTGAAACTTGGTTATACATGTGTTTGCTGGGATTAGGTTCTCTCCACATCTGTTCTATGTCTGGAGTGCTACACCTCAAAGCCATGTGTGATCCTAGCCCCGTTGTTCCCAGTGTCCATTGGCCACAACCAGTATGATGTCATCGATGCAGTCCACATGAGTGACACAGTTCTGTCTACAGTCCAGCAGCCATTCTCCTGTATGGTGACTGGAAACAAAAACACCAATGTATCTGTGACAAAATGTCAAGCCCCATACAAAATGCCTAGTCCAATTCCCCACACTTCACTAATGTATCCACCCCAACAATAGCAACCCACATATAGTCCGCTAAAGCACTCTTTAGCGCTAGTCAAAAACAACATGACAGATCCATCACACCCGCCGCTAATTCCATGTGTGGCCACGAATACTTACTTAATGGGTCTGACCAGCAAGCGTAACGTCTGCCAGGATGCGCAGCTTTTCAAGGACCGGCAACCAATCACGACTCAGCGATCTTCACCAATTAACTGCCGCTAAACCTGCTCACAGGTGTACGATCAGGATGTGCGTAATTGTTTCTTTTGTGATTGGTTTAGCGGACTATAAAGCCATGCTAATGGCCACCACACCTTGTCCAGACGTCCATGTGCATTGAGCTACTGGTGTCCTGTGCGCCTTCTTCTGTTGCTCTGACGGTAAGGCTTCCCTCGTGCTTGTTCGTTGACATGCGTTGCACTTAACGCAGATGCGTCTGTCACAGGGTGCTTAGGCAATGTGTGTATGCCCATGTACTTTACTGCATGTAGTAGTTTTTGGTGTAGTAATATATAGGCATAGGTTATTCTGCGTAGGGCAATGGCCATGTAGTGCCTCTAGTGGCATTCTCTGACAATAGATCCTACGTTGACGTTAATTAGCATGCCAACATATCAAGGTGTGTTTGGGCCCGGTACTTGCCATCACCATTGATGCCTGCATTTTGGGCACATTGTTTCCAGGGATGGTTGGTACATGGCCTAAAGTTTATTTTCCATGGCTGTTGGACCACCAAGATGATCATGTGTTTGCCCATGACATGTAGTATGTGCAGTGTTGTCACACAGTCAGCCCTCCTTTCACATATGTTTAACTTTGAAGATTGTGGGCAGTGCAAAGCTAATATCTATCACACAATGTGCTGGTGCAGATGTGGCCCTTGAGGTATGTGCACACACACTGTGTGGAGGTATGTTGAAATATGTAATTCGGGGTAGTCAACCAATGTGGGACAGTATAGGTAAAGAAGGCAAAGGGCTAGGCATCCCACACTCCTCATGGTCCCAATGTGGGACAGTATAGGTAAAGAAGGCAAAGGGCTAGCCAGTCCACACTCCTCATGGTCCCAATGTGGGACAGTATAGGAAAAGAAGGCAAAGGGCTAGGCATCCCACAAGCCACCTGTTGTGAAAGTGGGACACTATAAGAAAAGAGCCCAACGGGGGCAACAAAAATAAAAACAATAAAAAGCCAAACAGGCAACATGTGTAATTTAGTGGTCCAACAAGGACAACATATTTTGGGGCCAGGGGAGCCCATTTTGTTTGGGGTGTTGGTACACCTCATTGTCGGCCATCCTGATGTTGCTGGACGGCAGCCAGCATGTCAGCCAAGCGGCCAAGATCCAGGATGCCACGTCGTAGGGCCCGTTGTAGGCGTTCGGCAAACTGGTGGTGGGCCCTCACCACGTCCTCCATGGTGGGTACTCCTGTATTGTGGGATAAAAAAAACAAATCATCACATTCAAATAGTCCCTCTGCTTATTTTTTCGGTTCACACAGCAAATATGGTCCTTACCCTCGGCCTCAACATCCTCCTCACTATCATGTGGTGATGGGGAGGCACTCACACTCCAGCCCGCAGCTCCAGCCCATTCGCCATCTGCAACAATGGGTGAGGACATAATTGAATAAATGAGTGCCAATCCGAATTAACAAACAACACCACAGTGCTTAGAGTGTGCAGCCCATAGCATCCCACAAAATACACTTACCACCATATTCCTCAATGGCGGCCTCATTTTGTGGTTGAGGCATAGCCTCAGTTTTCCAGCAGGCGATGCCACCTCTGGGTCCAGCACCGCTGGGTCATCATGATGTGCCACGGCCTCAGCTGATGGTGATGCCAGCTCCTCGGCCTGAAGCCCTGCTGGGTCTTCATGCTCCTCCTCCTCCTCATGCCCATGCCCTGGTGATGGCCTATTCCCTTGTGGGGATGGTGTGGCAGCTGGCTCTTGAGCCGGTGGGGTTGGTGACCCACCTGCAGGTGGTGCCGGGGGAGCACCTGCAGGTGCTGGTGGGGGAGCATCATCCAATGAGACATCAACATCTGTAGAGGATCACACAATAATTCATCTGTCAGCAGAATGTTTAAGCTGTGAGATGTATGGACAGTTCAATATTTGGCCTATGTGTTTGCAGTAGTCCACATATGGGATGACCTCATGTATTATGCATGGCGTGTGTATGAGCCAGTAGTGTGGTTATTGTGTGTAGAGCATCTAACACTGTGGACTCATGTTGTGCACAACATGAACCTTAGTTTAAGGCAGATGTGTAGCCTGTTAATATTCTGCTGGCTATATTGTACCCCATAGCATGTGTGCCGGCGTAGCTCTCACTCTCCGTATGATGTTCATTAACATATAGTTGTGTTTTTGGTGAGGTTACATATGGTCAAATGTATGTTTGCCCCTCAGAAGTACTTACCTCCCAGCCTGGCAATCCTGCCACGGATGTCGAGTATGCGGCCTGGGCATTTGTGCTTCAGGTCCGCGATCTTCTTCTGGACGGCTTTAGCGGTCCTCTGCACCCCTAGTTGGTTGAGCATAGCCCGCTGAATCCGCCGGATAGTGGCGCGATTGCGCAGCCTAGGATGACGGTGGTGCCGATTACCCCAGTAATCATACCGGTCACAGTGCTCTATGAGGACCAGTAGTTCGGCCATCCCCCACGTTGCAGCGCGGTGAACGGCCGTCATGACTGCTATGGTGTGTGCAGAGGAGGGGCTGGCACCTTGCAGGCAGAGTGAAAATGAAACTAACGTCATGACGTCATTACGGCCGCGGTCGGGGTCACGCACCCTTTAAAGTAGCCCAACGCGCAGTGACACGGGCGACACACTTATGCGGCACCTACTACACAAGACCCACAGTGCGGTGCATAAACCAAGGCTGTGAGCTGTGTGCTGACTAATTACTTTCCATGTGGTATGGGTATGCGTGCATCTGTGTGCGCGTTGCGCGCAGTGACACCCAAGGAACACTTCTACGGTATCTGCAGTCCAATAAGCCAGAGCGGTGCGTAAAACACACTTGTGCGCTGTGTACAGCATTATTCGTTATCATGTGTTCAGAGAATGTGCACACTGTATAAGGATCATGGCGCATTTGTACATTTTCTTTCCGCAAGTGTGTGTCCGCGTAATTGTACTAATATATGATCGTGCATACGGCGCGTATCTGTAGTGCTGAAATGACAGCTCAACCAAGATGGAGGGCTGTGAGGCAAGCGCCAATCGGAACGCACCATCTTCCACCAATGATCGCAGATGGGGCGCGGTAACACGGAGCCTGTGTCACGCCCTAGCTACATTCCAGCTACATGGCCTGGTGTCCAGACATCCCTTCTGTAGCTTCTTTACACGCCGATACAGCTCGCTGCAATCGGCTTTGTAGCCACCTGTTTCAGAGCAGTGCTCGGAAACAGATGTATCTGTAGCCGGCTGCCTCCTACCGTCTTCACACGCCGCTACTACGGGCTATATTGACGACGCAAGCTACAATCGTAGCCTGTAGCGGGTTGTATCCATCCTGTTGTAGCGGCGTGTAAAGGTACCCTTAAGGTGTCCGCTAACAATTTGAGCTAATTTTCCATTCAAATTGTTAGCAGATACCATGTCGTGTATGGGGATCCTCTGTGTGCCTAAACATTAGAGCTCCCCCACAAGTGACCCCATTTTGGTAAATAGACCCCCCAAGGAACTTATCTAGATGCATAGTGAGCTCTATGAACCCCCAGGTGCTTCACAAATTGATACGTGAAAACTAAAAAAGAAAATTTGTGTGACAAAAAAGTACTTTTGCCTTATTACGGATCAATTTATGAAGCTGCTGGGGGTTCAAAGTGCTCACTATACATCTAGATAAGTTCCTTGGGGGTTCTAGGGTCACTTGTGGGGGAGCTCCAATGTTCAGGCACACAGGTAGGGGCTCTTCATACGCGATATGGTTTCCGCTAACAATTGGAGCTAGTTTTTCATTGAATTTGTTAGTGGACACCATGTCGTGTATGGAGAACCCGTGTGCCACCAGCACAAGGGCAACTGGTAGAGTTGGGGTACAGCACCAGAAAATGACGCCTCTAATAAATGTGCTAATTTCTGGGGTGGCTGTGGGTTGCAATTTGCAGCGTGGGGGCCCACATTTGGGTCTCTCCACGCTGAGGATTCCAGCCCCCCAGCTGCCAAGTTGTACCTGGCTGGCAACCAAAAATACAGCGAAGGCCTTTTTTTAAATATTTCTAAAAATTATGTGGGGCTCTGCCATATTTTTGGTCCACCCAGGTACAACTTGGCAGCTATGGACTGCCAGCAACCCCCAGCTGCCTCATTGTACCTGGCTAGCAACTAAAAATACAGCAAAGCCCATTTTTTTTTAAATTTCTAGAACTAATTCTAGAAAAAAAAAAAAATGACGTGGGGCTCCGCCATATTTTTGGCCCAGCCAGGTACAACTAGGCAGCTGGGGGCTGGAATCCTCAGCATTGCGAGGCCCAAGCGTTCTGGGCCCCCCATGCTGCAAATTGCAACCCACAGCCACAAGTTACGAGAGGGAACTCAAGAAGCAAACAGCCCTAGACTTACATTATGTAAACTTAGCAGAACACCAT
The DNA here is from genome assembly GCA_033576535.1 of Allobates femoralis. NCBI lineage: Eukaryota > Metazoa > Chordata > Amphibia > Anura > Aromobatidae > Allobates > Allobates femoralis. Next base: position 500,434,437 of record JARQOC010000002.1, read on the forward strand.
AGAGCCCAACGTATTCCGCGAGGACTGAGGGTACCACTTCGCCCAACACTTTTTTCTGACAACGAAATCTTCTGTCCAAAGTTTGAAAGCATTTTAATTAAATGCTCAATGGACCTGATACTACTCAATATAGAATTCCTACACGACGAATTAGAAACACTTAGTCAGAGTGTCGCCAGTTTGGGGGATCAACTGAAAGATACACTATTCATCTCCGAGTTTGAAAAAACAAAGAAAAAGGCGATCACCGCGAATAAAGAATTCAGGAAGACTTTACAGACCCGCAAAAAAAATAAATTTAATAGGGACAAAGAGGACTATGAGAAGAATCAAGTCTACAGATGGCGTTTATTGGAGCCAACACAACCAAGATCTGGCTACTATTCATCGTCTGGATCAGAAAACGAGTATGGACATCTGAACCAATTTGTACCATATCCTCAATATTCTCCTCAATTTCCACTGCCTTTTTTAGGCCGACGTCAACGAAGAAAAAGACAAGGAGGAGCAAGAGGCGGACAGGGCCCTTCACAAATGGTGACCCGGTCTCAGGTAGGCCACCATTGGTATACAACCTCTCGTCCTATAACTTATCACCAACAGAAATCCGTGTCCTCCAGAAGGGTCTTTCCTTCAGTTCGACCCCATCATACAGTTCCTTTCAACTCGATCAGGAAATGAGGAGATTTTTTAGGTCCCTGAGACTTAAGGTTCATTTTTCTGAGAATCCTTCACCTCCATCAACAACAGTACTTGATAATTCTTTACATTTGAAAGATCTGGGACTTCATATTCCTAGCTCTTTCAACCCCCCTAGGAAATACCATCCCATTGAAATATATATCTCATTGGTAAAACGGGATATTGAGTTAACAGAGGGGAAGATACAGAGGGGTGAACTTTGCCTTAGACACAACTTAACACCTGTCCAGGGCCTTAAAATCCCTCAAAGACAACCAAAGAATATCATTAAACCCGCGGACAAAGGGGGAGCAATAGTGGTCTTAGACAAGGCATATTACATTTCTGAGATTCAGTCCCAATTAGCTGATCATTTCACCTATCAACCTCTTCCCAGTAACCCAACTTTCGAAATCCAGACAGAGAATACACGGATCGGATTGTGGATTACCACGGGGGTAATCAACCAAAAATTGGCCGATTTCCTTATTAAATCACACCCAATTACACCAGTCCTGTATACTATTCCAAAAATTCACAAAAACTTGACTACACCTCCGGGACGCCCAATTGTTGCGTCCACGGATTCTGTTTTGGCACCCCTATCCAATGTTTTGGAAAAAAAATTGAGTCCCTTGATCCCTGGGTTGAAATCATATATCAAGGACACCAATGCCTTTTTGGATGTCATAAGTTGAAACAGTTACCTGATGACTGCATACTCGTGACGATGGACGTCAACAGTCTATACACCTGCATTGACCTCACAAGGGGTATCGCTGCAGTAGAATGGTTTCTTGACCAACACAACCATTTAACAAGATCTCAAAAAGATTTTTGCATTAGCCTACTACGCAGTTTTGGAAAATATTTTTTTCTTATTTGAAGATACCTTTTTCTTACAAAAACGGGGTACAGCAATGGGGTCGAATGTGGCCCCCCCTTATGCAAATATTTTCATGGGCAGATTTGAAGAAGAACACATCTATTGCCATCCTCTTGCAGCGGAACATGTCCTTATTTGGCACCACTACATTGATGACATTTTTATGGTTTAGCATGGCAGTGAAGCACAATTACATCTTTTTCATCAGGATATCAGCTCCCTTAAACCCAATTTGACATTTACGATTTACTACTACAAAAAAATAGATAAATTTCCTTGATACAATGGTCATAGTTGATCCAACTGGCAATCTCTTGACTGACCTCTACATCAAGCCGACAGATAGAAATAGTCTGTTAAGCTATGATAGCTGTCATCCACGGCACATCTAGACGTCACTTCCAATATCCCAGAACATGAGGATTGACAGAATCGTCTCTGACCCTACACAAAAAAGTGTATGACACGTAGAAATGGCTCAAAAATTCCATGACCGGGGATATCCAATACACATCTCAGAGGGTAAACGTAAATCCAATAATGTCAGACCATCCACAGGTATAAGGGTACCGTTTGCATCCACTTATCACCCCTTTAGTGGTCTTATTAAGATGTCCATTTTGAAACTTTGTCAGCCCCTGAATTCTAGTTACCCGAATATCCCGAGTTCGGGAATCGTCCATTATTTTGTTACAAAAGAGCACCGGACTTAAAATAATCCATTGTGAGAGCTGACATTGGAACCAATAACAGATCTCCTCAATAATTGACCTTGCAAACGGCACGTAAGGGTACCTTCCCATGTTTAGGATGCAAAAATGTAATAATGTTATTAAAGGAGAATACTTTTCACATCCCCAGACTGGTAAACGTTACCCCATCAAAGGTTTTTTTTACCTGCGAGTCATCATTTGTTGTATATCTTGTAAAATACCCGTGCGGTCACGTGTATGTTGGGGAAACCACCCAGCATATACGCGACCGCATCAGTAAGCATAAGTCAACAATTCGTTGTCAAAATACACTGCTACCTGTACCTTTTCATTTTATTCAATGCAATCACACAGTGTCACAATTACGCTACCAGGTTCTGGAAAGCGTATCACCACTAAGACGAGGAGATAATAGGATCCAAAGGCTTAAAGAGCGGGAAGCCTACTAGATCCATACCCTCCGGACTTTGGAACCCCTTTGTATGAACCGCGACTATGAAACCTTTCTATGATATTTTTACACCTTTTTATATCCTTTGAGATCAGTCGGTACCAATTTGTGAACATAGATACAATTACGTAATCCTCGGATCTTGATATGATTGTTTCCTTAGTCCCTGTTAAGACTAATGTCTTGTTTCTCTTACATAACATACCATTGAGATAATTAAATCCACTATTGATGTACTGATTGATTATTATCAACTCTGTTTGTGAGTAACAAAATTTGTTTGGGGCACCCACCATGCGATGGTATATTATATTATATTGTCTTTTGATATATTGTTATTATGTTTAAAAATGTATTAACAGCTGACTATATTCATGATAAGTATGATATTGGTACTAATTTTTTCTCTCTATGTTTCTATGGTTAATCTCTTTTTATAGAATTTTTGAGTACATTACGAGGTATGCATATATTTGCAACCAGAAAGTACAAAGTAATGAAACACAATAACTACAGATATATATGGGTTGGGGAATGACCAACCAAACATCATATACACCCTCTTACGAAGTAAGGTCATCCAGTCTCTTATTCAAAGTCCAGAACACTAGAATAAAATAACCCTTCTCTGAGCACCGTGGTACACAGCTGAAGGGGGAATAAAAGAGCCCCCCCAGAGATGTTATAACAATGGTCTTCTCTTCATCAATTAGGTTGTGTAGAAAAAAAAACATTAATTGGGAAATCTCATAACGTACTATCTCCTTTTTTGTCTGATCTCATTCTAGCAGAGCCTCGGCAAACTCCCCAAAGCCGGGAACGTCAAAGACGAACCCATCATCCATGGAGCTCCCCCAGCCCCCGCATATTTTACTCGATTCCCGAATTATTGGAAGCTCAAGAGAGGGTGGGCTAAAGTATAACTTTTCAGAGCCAATATGGAAAGAGCATTACAAAAGTATATGAAAGATAAGAAAAGAGGGAGATAGAAAGATGAAAGATAAAAAGGAAGAAGTAGGAAGATAAAGAGAGCAAATCTAGGATCATTGGGGTCAGATAAGGAAGAGGGTTAAACTAGAGAGGGATAGGGAAGAAGGATTACCTCGACCCCATGTCGGTTATGAGTCATGTCTCTGGAACGACCTCGGAGAAGATACTCCTGAAGTCAACCGAATCTTGGAAAAGAATTCATTCTGTCCAAACCACTGAAAACTTGTCACGAGAACCCGATGCGTCAGCCGCTAGCTCCTCCATCCGGAAAATATCCATCATTTCTTTGAACCAGTCAAGCATGGATGGAACCTGAGAAGTTTTCCAAAATCTCGGGATTAAGGCGCGGGCGGCCGAGACACAAAAACGGAGGATATTTCTTCTTATGAAACTTAATAGGCCCCGGAAAGATAGATAGCAGAGCCACCTCAGGACAGCACTCAACCTGTTTACCTGTTATCTGAGTGTAAGTCCTGAATATCCTAGACCAGAACCGCTGGATCTCCCTGCAGCTCCACCAAATATGGAGCATTGACCCTGATGCCTCCCCGCAACGCCAACAACTGTCTGTAGTTTCAGGGAACATGCGCTGAAGGGCAACCGGACATAGGTACCATCTGGTGAGCAGCTTGTAACTTCTTTCCTGCGCTATACAGGCATTAGCTAATTTGTGAGTAAATAGAAAGCATTTCTGCCACTCACTATCTGAGATGTTCCTATTCAGCTCCTTCTCCCAGGCACGCTGGAAGTATAGGGTGCCCTGATCTCTATGTTTCTAGACACATTATTGAATATTCTGCATGGACTAGCTACTTGGCACTACGAAATTGAGCACCTCCACAGCGTTACTGGAAAGTCCTGACACCCTCCAGCACCTCTATGTTAGAATGCTTTCTCCTTATTCACACCGCATGCGCAATACACTATATCACAACAAGGCACATGCTCTATCCTGCGCCTCCAAAACACTTCCTTGCGTTCCAAATAGCGGATACGTGTCATTATGACAAGCCCCTTTAATCGTCATAAGCCAGCGCTGGCGTCGCAATACTCGCACACCGCCACTGGGACGCTACAAGTATACACACAGGTATCACCTCGCTCCTTGGGCTCTTGTTTTTTCTGCAGATAAGTTCTGCCTGACAATTTTACTTCTCCTTTCATCGGTCTTTAGGTTTTTCCCTTGCGCCTTGCTTTAGAACCCCAAGGTAACATCATTTGAGCATATGTGGGTCTCACTTAGTTTTATTGAGTTCCACCTATATAATTTATTTTCTTCTTTAAAGGTTTTTCCTTAATGACAAAGCAATACCCTGGCCTTCAGGTGATATAGGGGTTAATTTTAGAATACCTGGTGTTTATTAGAACTGTTCTCTTTGTTTCCAGATCTGTTAGAGTTCACTGCTATATTGCTCTATGATTTTTCTAGTCTACTTAATTAATAGGTATCTCGTTCTTAGGTTTATAATATACTACCTCTGATAGTTTGACCTATAGTTTCTTTGTCACAACCTGTCTTCAATATTTTCAATTACATTCTAACACCTATTCTTAACCTTGGGAGAACTCACCTGACCCTGGGTGATTATTGGAACCTATTTTTCAAAGAAATCTCCTCTTGTTCAAAGAAATCTCTTCTTCCTCTTTTTCTACACCTCCTTTCACTACCTGGCACTCCTTGGTTGCTATCTATGATTAAAGATCTTAAGATGACTCCATGCTGTTTTTCATATAAGAACATGGTTCTATTTCATTATAGCCTAGTTATATCGCATGAATCTATTCCCCACCTCTTGTTTATGTTCTAGGTATCCATAGGTGTGCTTTTGCGATTGATGTATTTCCATTACCATTAAAGGTCTTTGGTGAACCTCTGTCAGTTCTAACACTAGTAATTCAGCAGTTATTTCTATAACTCTAGATCCCTTTCCTTTTTTTCCTCCACTTCTCCCATCCTGTGGGATATAAACTTTCTCACAATAATCAACCCTCTTTTTCACCTGATAAGTTTTTCTATTATGCATACATTGTAGTTTGACACTTTGGAATTTAACACCTATCCTCACCTCACCATCACTTCAAAGGCCAGCAGGAACAATGGATATTCCTTCGTTTTTCACTTGCCACATACTACAGTTCACCTTCAAAGGATCACGAACACTTGGATGAACAAAGAAATTCTATATTTTGTGTAATTAATACATTTTGTGTATGTTGTATTTCTTTTTTTTGATCAGAACCTTGAAAAAGGCCTTTGTATGGCCGAAACGTTGGTTATTAATGTGTGAACACTGTGTGGCAATAAAAAGAAAAAACAATTTTGACCTTTAAACACTTTGTGTTGTTTACCTTCTTTCTGAGAATTCAGGTGTGCCCAGATACCCTCTTTACAGTATTAGTGTCCAAACTCTCCTGTGAACACCACATGTTACTTCTCAGTTGCCGGCTCATAACACGGTCCCTCTCGACGTCGTCGGGGCTGTGGGATGTCACGATGGCGTGACCTGGTCCGTGGTCCGCTCATCGGGCGATCAGCTAAAAAGGGAAGTTTGAAAAAGGGATGGAATGAAAAATAAAATTAAAGAGTTTGTGTAGTGACGCCACCCGTGGAAGGTAGCCGGTAGAGCCGCTGCTGCAGTCAGGACCTCTGGGGATGATGGGAGTAGCAGCTGTGATGGTTTGGCTCTCCATGGGAAGAGCGGGTCCCCAGGGCAACTGTAAAGTCTATGGAGGTTATTTGGGGAAATGGAAGGCCAGCAGGTCTGAGCTGGCTGCTGGCAGGGTTCCAGGGCACTCTCAGGCAGGCTCCTGCTGCCTGCTTGGGTTTCAGTCTAGCTCTCCTCAGGCGCAGAATAAACAGTCTGACACAATCCTGAGCTTCAACCCGGTTTACTTGGCTTTTCTCGTCAGGCTGTTTAAGTTACAAGCCAGTGCAGTGGTGGCTCCGGTAGTCTTCTAGCAGCTGGGCTGGCTCATCCAGTTCACCCCCTTTTGTGTTCCTTTCCATGTGCCTATCTTCTCAGCAGTGCCTATTTTCCACAATCTTGCTTGTGCCTCCGCATGCAAAGCTCCGATCCAGCGGCCACGGGCCTTCATTGCCTACCGATCGTGTCCCCTGGCCCTAGTATGGGGGCCTTCTCTTCGCTGCACTGGAGTTGGGCCACGGGACATAAAGACCCAGTGGTCTATTGGATTCATGGTTGGAGCGTGGAGCTTCCTTGCCACTTCAGGTCCGGTCCCCTGGTTCCTGCCCCGTCTTTCGGCTTCACAGCAAATTGGGGCGTACGGGTGGATTGCTCACTGCCCATGCCCCTAGGACTCCTTCTGTCTCTCTGCGATCTGTAGCCCTGGGACCAGGAACAATCCTCATGGTGGTACAGGCCACCGGGTCCGTGTCCTCGCAGTCTCGTGTTCTCCTCCGAACCTTGCTCCTGGTGTTTCTCTGACTGCTCACGGGCTGACTCTTGGGCTAACTAACCAACTTCCTGTGGTGTTTCCTGATTTTCTCCTCCTTCCTGACTGTTTCCTGTGCTAACTTCCCACCCACCACCTGTCTCCTCCCGCCATCCCACAGCTGGGCTTAGAGTCCCTTGCTCTGGGACTGGGGTCTGTTGGATGTGTGTGTGGGTGACTGGACTTACCGATCCCAGTTGCTGCAAACTTCTAGTGGCGACTGGACTACAGAGGTGTCACACAAGTAAAAAACTGCAGTAACTTTTTTGAAATTCAGAATCAAAGCTATAAAAAGGTGGTTTCACATCTGAACCAGAACGCATCAAATGAATAGGAAAAGGCATAAAAAAAAAGGATGGGGGGAAGAAGGTGACCGCAAACCAAGCTAGCAGGAAGCATGTGAAGGAGCTCGAACATCAACCTGCTTTTAATCTACTCTAATCCAGGGTTATAAAGACCTCATTTTAAACTTCAACTGCACTATTGATTTACATCTGTGCACAGATGGAGCTCTTTCCCGAGGACTGTGATGCATCCAGACCCCTGTGCTGAGTTGCAGCCTACTAGGAGGCGTGAGGCCGTGGCCTTGTCTGGAGACAGCTACCTATCCTGAAATTTGCAACCTTTGTGTCTGGGATCTGAAATTAACCCCTGCTATGGAAGCTGGACTTCTCTTCTTGCCCCGCTGACATAGGAGAAATGGAGTGGAGCCTGGACCCCCGTGGAGGCTTTTCCATGGTAGCCTAGGAGCTGGACACCATATGAAACAGGTAGTGGACTGACCGCATGGAAGACCTGGTATGCGGTAAGGCATCCTGGAGGCAACTCACCTACATGACAGTCGCTGTCCCTGTTGCGCTCCTTCGGGAGCAGACGGATCTGGAGGCTGCGGTGGCGGATGCATGCGCTCCAGTTTGCCTCCTGGAGCGAAACTCAGAGGAATACCCCGCCCACATATAATACCAGAGGTTGTTGAGAGAGTGGCAGGAATTCACTCACGGAGTCTAGCAGTTGTGATGATGTAACCCATGGCCGGGTGCATCACATGGGTTATCAGAACAGGACCCTGTTCACATTGGCCTGTTTTGCTGTGTGTGTGTGTGCTGTGTGAAATCTGTCCAGTACACAGTGGGTTAACAGCTGAGTGTGAGTGCTGTAAGCTCTGAGGGTACCGTTACACGTTGCAATATCGTTCTGATATCGCATACAATTTCATGGGAGCGCGCACGTTTTTGGCACTTGTCCAAGATCGCATAGTAGATGTCACACAGGGAGATATTGGTAGGCAATGCTACTAGGATGTTGTACGCAACTTTTGTGCGCTGGGTATGAGCAACCCAGGGACCAAGCATTAACATTGTAGTGAATAGGGGAAGTTGCAAACAAGATTGTAGTTGTGCCGTCACACAGCACGATCATGCCACATTGCATATGCAATATCGTATGGTTGAAGGGCTTGCACAATCTTCTTGCAATATCGTACCTACGATTTTTTCGAGTCGCATTGCCCATTTACACCACACAATGCATGAACGATATCAACTGCAACTACCATACCACATGACTTTTTGTTGATGTTGCAATGCGATATCGCGACGTGTAACGGTACCCTGAGAGGTTAATGAGCCGAATGAGTGGCCAAGAGAGTGCAAGGTGTGTTGATTGCAAACATCCCAGGTGGGTGTGGCAGCCACGTTAAGAACCTGCCAAGTGTCTGTGTGTGAGTCAGACTGGAGATGGAAACTAGACCAGACGGATCCTGCAAGATTTGAGGCGAGAAGTCTGGCTCTCCATGCCAGAGATGCATGCCTTTGACTGGAGAAGGTGGTAGTCCATGCTGGACTGTGTGTATGGGTATGGGCCCTGTGACGGGCTGGTGTCCGTGAAGGTGTCTTTTAAAGATCGAGGACGGCTCAAGGGCCAGGCGGTCATGTTCATGTAAATGAAGGCCAGGCAGCCATAACCACCATTGAGACCGACTGGGAACTCGTGATAGGGTCCCGGTAATAGATGTGTAATCACAAGGGCGTATGCAAAAGTACCCTGGGTGATGGTTGTGAAGTGTAACGTGGGTGAGTCATGATGGCAGATTCAGAAAGGGCCATGCATGAGGTATCCGCGGGGTGTCGCCATGTAATGAGGGACTGACTATTAGGCCGAGCAGGGTCCCAGTGATAAGCGGTATATGGTGCAATGTAGGTTGAGACTCTCTAGGGGTAGGTTTAGGATCACTACAGTATTATGGAAAGTGTAATGTGATTGTAAAGTGTATAACGTGAATTTACATGTAGTGTAAATAATGTGATGCAATATCCTGTAATGTACCGATGTGAAGATTATGTTATGTGTGATGTAAACACTGTATTATGTTATGTGAGTACTAAGCGGTTTATGACGAAAAAATTAATAAACCCGCTGTTTATGTGAAGTTACACATTGTAGTTGGTGTTAATTATGCTGCCAAGTGGGTTCCCCAGGGGCGCTACCTCACACAGTATACCATCGCTGACTCATAATAAGCCCCTAGAGCTGCTGGGATAAAGAAGGGTTGTTTGGATACCACACCATTAACATGAAATCCATATATGAGATACAAGGGAAGAATTAACTAAGAGTGTCTCCTCCTCTCTGACCCAGGCATAGGAGAGTGATCTCCCTCACTTTTTTGAAAGGTGATGTATGAAAAGGAAGTGGTGGAGAAAAAGAGAACTTCTTTTTGAACACCATATGTGACAGGTGCTGAACTAGAGTCCCCTTTTTGCACAATTTATGTTACAAATAATCTCTGGACTAATTTTGTTTCACTCTTGAACAATTGTGTCCCTTTTGCAATACAAGTGTGGCGCCGTTGAGGGTCCAGTCACCACAGAGGTACTGCACCTTAGCCAGAGGTGCGGTACCCCTAACCCCATGTATGGAGGGGACACTTCCCGGTACCCACACACTGCAAGCACCACTAGACACTCCAGGTCAGAGAGGTGAGGGGACTGATCAACCCCCAACTCTGGCTGAAGATGGGACTAGAAGAGGGTGATGGGTTGATCTGTAGGATGAGGAGACACTTAGAGGGAGTGACAGGAAGAGCAGGACAGTAGGAAGAGTAAGAGAAGTGGTCGGAGGAGTAGTAACCACGAGAAAGAGAGAGAGAGGAGTGAGGAGTAGAGCTGCTGCAGGAGAGATGTGAGAAAAGGTGTCCTGTGAATTGGGGGCAGAGAGGCTTATCTCAGGACAAGGAAGACAGAGGAAGCCAGGCAGGAGCTCCAGAGAAAGAAGGGGTCCCAGAGGCACGGGAAGTGAGAGATCCACCCGTGGGGCTCGCAGGTGTCGAGCCCCAGGCCCGGGGGGTACTCAGGTATCAGGCTCAGAGGGGTTCACGAGGATGTCACGGGTGGTGGTGCCTGAGCCCGTGGCCTGGGTGACACTTCAATAGAGGGGTTATGTACAAGGAAAAGAGTTATTGTCACGTGATGCCACCTGTAGTACCTGGTGATGGGTCACCAGTGCCGCCACAGTCTTCCGGAGGGCGATGGTATTGCGGCAGGAATGGCAAAGCTCCCTACAGGTGGAACTGGGCCTCCGAGGCAGCATTGCTGTAAGCAAAGAGGTCGATGATAAATGGCACAAAGACACGGAGGCAAAGTCACTCTCCCGGGTACTTTACTGTAAACAGTCATCAGCATACAAGTCCAAAGTTCAGCAAAAGTTGTTAAAGAAACAGGTAGCTCTACGGGTGGCTGCAAGTGGATGCCAGGTGGTATGGTGGTACCCGTGGTATGCCTTAGTTGACGAACCCGTGACCTTTCTTCCCCGCCTAGGATGAGTCTATAACCAATTACTCCTTGAAGGTAGTCTTGGGGCTCCCCTCCCTCGAAGTGAAGAAGCAGGCAGACCGCTCCGTCTGGCAGGGTGCCGCAGCAGGTGAACAGACCCGCAGCAGCCACTTGACGACTTCAGAGGTGGACTTTGGCCGTATTCTCGGGTCCGGCGTTCCCATGGTGGACTGGGGAAGTTCCCCGGAGTATGGTCGCTCGACGCTGGGGTTCCACCTTTCTCTCTTGGGCCCAGACTCACGCGTCAGGCACCCTCTCTCAGGATTCCCTCAGGATCCCCTTTCATCTTTCCTCAGGATCAGCCTGGAGCTGTCCAGGAGGATTTATGTAAACTAGAAGCTTGGGCTGCTAAATGGCAAATGAGCTTTAATGGGGATAAATGTTAAGTCATGCACTTGGGCAGAGGAAACAAAAGGTATAATTATGTGCTTAATTGTAAAACACTGGGCAAAACTGTCACTGAAAAAGACCTGGGTGTATGGGTAGATGACAAACTCACATTTAGTAGCCACTGTCAGGCAGCTGCTGCAAAGGCAAATAAAATAATGGGATGCATTAAAAGAGGCATAGATGCTCATGAGGAGAACATAATTTTACCTCTATACAAGTCACTAGTGCGACCACACTTAGAATACTGTGTACAATTCTGGTCTCCGGTGTATAAGAAAGACATAGCTGAACTAGAGCGGGTCCAGATACCAAGACAGGTTATTAAACTTGGGGTTATTTAGCTTGGAAAAACGAAGGCTTAGGGGTGATCTTATAATAATGTATAAATATATGAGGGGACAGTACAGAAAACTTTCTAATGATCTCTTTACTCTTAGGCCTGAGACAGGGACAAGGGGGCATCCTCTACGTGTGGAGGAAAGAAGGTTTAATAATCACAGACGCGGATTCTTTACTGTAAGAGCAGTGAGACTATGGAACTCTCTGCCACATGATGTTGTAATGAGTGAGTCACTACTAACATTTAAGAAGGGCCTGGATGCCTTTCTTGAAAATTATAATATTACCAGTTATATATACTAGATTCTTTGATAGAGCGTTGATCCAGGAAACTAGTCTGATTGCCATATCTGGAGTCAGGAAGGAATATTTTTCCCCAATGTGGAGCTTAGTGTTGCCACATGGTTTTTTTTTGCCTTCCTCTGGATCAACATGTTAGGCTATGGGTTGAACTAGATGGACTTAAAGTCTTCCTTCAACCTTAAAAACTATGTTACTATGTTACTGTTAGACCATGCGACTTGCTCCACACTCTTCCTTGACTCCTCACTAGCTCTACTCTCCGACTGACTTCTACTTCCCCTAGAGGTGACTATATCTAGTGTAGGAGTGCAGGAATGGGTCCCACCCACCAGCCCAGCATCCACTTGCAGTTGGGGAAGATTACACCACTTTTAGTGCAATACCCCGGTGTGACGTCTGACCATGTCGGGCGCCACACAGGCAGTGGAGGAACCAGGGTCACAGAGGGCCACCGGACTCAGCTAGTGAACTGGAGGTTGCTGTATGTCCAGGAGCAGCAGCCAAAGCTACGTCAGTCATGGCAAAGGGGGCCGTATAGGGCCAGAGGGGACCAAGAGAGGATGTTGCCCGGGAGGGTCCGTGGCCACTGGCGCAGGACACTGAGCATTAGGTGTAGGGCTGGAGGGAGAGAGCCAGCACACGTGAGACGACAAGGAAAAGGTAAACAGAAGGGGGTGGTGGCAAGTGTCTTCTAATTTGCCTGGGAAGGACTGGATCCACTGTTCGTAGGACACAGCACCCGGCTGCATGTGGCTGCTAAAGAACTGTGAGTAAATGAGTGAAACTGCACCAGCTTTGTCCTCAAATTATTCCAGCATCCCCAGCCCTGCACTACAACTTCATTACCCTATATACATTGACTTTGATTACTGTCCCGGGGTTCCGCACCACCTACGCGGAGCGACAACACCTGGCTGCACTGTAATCTTCAAAAACCCTATTCCCCAAACTTTTATTGACACCGCTATGGTCACACAGTCGGGTCTTGACCCCCGTGACTTCCCAGCAGAACAGTTGCCTGGTTTCGAGTACCGCACGGCTCTGGGGGGCGTATCACAAGTAAGGCCACATTCATGACTCGCCCCAGCGGGGGACGTAGGGTACTCAAAACCGGGCCCTCTCAACGTTGTCGGGGCTGTGGGATGTCAATGTGGCGTGACCCGGTCTGTGGTCCCCTCATCGGGCGGCCAGTATAAAGGGGAAGTTGAAAAAAGGGTGAAAAGTAAAATAAAAGTAAAATAAAAAGTTTGTGTCATGACGCCACTCGTGGAAGGCAGCCGGTAGAGCTGCTGCTGCAGTCGGGACCTCTGGGGATCATGGGGTAGCAGCCGTGATGGTTTAGCTCTCCATGGAAAGAGCGGGTCCCCAGGGCAACCGTAAAATTTGTGGAGGTGATTTGAGGAAATGGAAGGCCAGCGGGGCTGAGCTGGCTGCTGGCAGGGATCAAGGACACTCTCAGACATGCTCCCGCTTTCTGCTCAGCGTTTCAGTCTATCTCTGCTTAGGCGCAGATTGAACAGTCTGACACAATGATGAGTTTCAGCCCAGTTTACTTGGCTTCTCTCTCAGGCATTTCAAGTTACAAGCCAGTACACTGGTGGCTCCAGTAGTCTTTTAGCAGCCTGGATGGCTTTTGTGTTCCTTTCCATGGGCCTCTCTTCTCAGTGCTGGCTGTTTTCCACTCTCCTGCACGCACCTCCGCACACAAAGCTCCGATTCAGCGACCACGGGCTTTCGTTCCCCTGGCCCTAGTATGGCGGCCTTCTCTTCGCTGCGCTGGGAGTTAGGCCATGGGACATAAAGATCCCACGGCCTACCGGTTTCGTGGTTGGAGCATGGAGCTTCCATGCCACTTCAGGGCTGGCCCCCTGGTTCCTGCCCCGTCCTTCGGCTTCACAGCTAATTCGGGCGCACGGGTGAATTGCTCACTGCCCGTGCCCCTAGGACTCATTCTGTCTCTCTGCGGCCTGTAGCCTTGGGACTCGGAACAGGCCTCATGGTGGTACAGGCCACCGGGTCCGTGTCCTCGCAGCCTCGTGTCTTCCTCCGACCCTCGCTCCTCGAGACTCTCTGACTGCTCACGAGCTCACTGCTTGATGGACTAACTGACTAACTTCCTGTGGTGTTGTCTGATTTTGTTCCCTCTTTCCTGACCACTTCCTGTGCTAACTTCCCACAAACCACCTGTCTCCTCCCGCCATCCCACAGCTGGGTTTAGAGTCCCTTGTTCTGGGACCGGGGTGTGTGTGGGTGACTGGACTTACCGATCCCGGTTGCTGCAAAATTCTAGTGGCGACCGGACTGCAGGGGCACCACATTCACTCGCTGTGTATTCGCCCCATATTTATGCAGTTGTGTGTTTTTGCCCGCACTTTGCACAAGAAAGCGCAACTGCATGTGTGGCACCCCTGCGGAATGGTAGCCACAGAAAAGAGCAGCAGCTGGGATGGTAAGCCATTCACCCCAAACCAAAACCACCCAACACATCCCCGAATCCCTATGCTTAGGACTTTATGCCAGGCAAGGGAGAGGTGGGGAGGAGCTGAGTGGTGGGTGGAGTTTAGGAGACACCTGGGAGAGAGGGAGGAGCTAGTGAAGTGAGAGTGACAGTTAGTCAGAATGGAGTTGGAGCAGAGGACGAGAGTGACATACAGAGAGAGAGACAGTAACAACAGAGGAAAAACACCAGGACTCGGTGGCCAGTATCATCTTATGGCTGACCAGGTCCGAGACTACTGACTAGGTGTAGTGGAGAAGGAGTCCAAGGTGGAAGACCGGCTTTACGGAGACACTGAGGGACTGGGTCGACGGACAGGGTACCGGCTCTGTAAAAGTGGTTGGCAGCTTCAAGCCCCGGCCACAGATTAACCGGTGAGGTGAAGGGTCTGTATGCCCGGAATCAAACAGACCGTCACACCAAGGAAAAGCCTCATATAGGACTTGGGAGTCAGTGACAAGACCCCCTGAAAAGTTCGCAACTGCTGGCCCTGAGGTAGTGAGTGGTCCTGAGGAGAGAGACCCGGAAAGGCTTAAGAAAGGGGGTGCTTTGTTGAACCAGACCAGCTGCTGACTGGCTGCCGCTACACTCACTGCAGGAAAAATGAGACTGTGTAAAAGCAAGCAGTGAAGTAAAGTACCCGGTTGAACTTGAGACATGTGTGAGAGTCTTTATTGGAGGTCCATGGCTGTGTAGTCCAGCATCTGAGAAGAGATCGAGATTGAGAAATCTGAAGGACACCTGTCAGTAGTAAGTGCATCCCCACAATTACCTCACAACCATCCCACAATAGACTCTTATCACCGGCTCAGGGGATAAACCAGCCCAGCCTGTGGAGGGCTCATCACCTAGCTGCGTCACCTCATCATCCCCCGGAGCTGAGACAAGCAGCGGCGGTCACATCTGGCCGCATACCACAGGTGGCGTCACTGATAAACTTTAATTTTATTTTCATCCCTTTTCACATTTTTCTTCTTTTAATTGCAATCCCTCCGAGGCTATGGAACCGGTCCACGGCCATTACCGTGACAATTTCCCCTGTGACCAGACAGCAGGGACTGGTCCCGAGTAACTCACGGCCCTGAGGGGCGATACACATGCACATAATGTGCTTTTTCAGCTGCGTTTTTCCCAAGCCCATTTTATAATGTGGCCTATGGGAAAAGCGCCCCGAAAAAGGCACAAAGAATTGACATGGTCAATCTTTTTGCGGACGCGTTTTGCATTGAAAGCATGTCCGCAAAAAGATGACAAAATATGCAACGTCTGCAAGGACATAGCTTTTGCAGGGATGCGCTTCCAGCGTTGCGTTTCACAGTATTTACGCAAGAGCAAAAAAGCGCTGCGTAAATTTAGAAATATGCAACGTGTGAATGCAGCCTAATCTACTCCAAATACCTCTCTAGAATAGCAAGGCATGAGTGTAATCTGAAAGACTGTGGCACAACAAGGGTTAACGGACTACAGGACCTGTTGTTTATTATCCACTACTGACACCCTGTGGACACTATTTGCAACTACTTGTTGTTTATTATTATTAAGTATGTATACAGTGCCATTAGGTTTTATCGCGCTTTAGATATGTAAGGGCAGATGAGCACAAGAACGTAAAATGACGATAATTAGATCATACAGGTACAGTAGGGCAGAGGATCCTGTCCACGAGGGCTCACAGTCTATAAGGGATGGGTGGGGAGACAGTAGGAAGGGGAGAGGTGAGGGTGAGATGGTGTATTATTATTATTATTATTATTAATATTATTATTAATACCGTAAGTATCTTCAATTATTTCAGAAGCAACAATCCTAAATACTCGACAGAAAATCCCCTTATTAGATGAAAACTCTGCTGTTAAAACTATTTAGCTGTGGCTGGAATTAAACAGACCTGCTACATCTCAACATTTTGAACCCTTCTA
Source organism: Allobates femoralis (assembly GCA_033576535.1). NCBI lineage: Eukaryota > Metazoa > Chordata > Amphibia > Anura > Aromobatidae > Allobates > Allobates femoralis. The sequence goes on from JARQOC010000002.1 coordinate 500,450,889, forward strand.
ATTGCCTCCCTCACCAATCTGAATAGGAAAAAAATTCACATCAGAAGATGACCTAATGAATTATAGGCTCATAAATCCCGTAAAATTACCTAGCTGAGCCTGACACCTAAACTTAATCAGATGGGGAAAAAGATCTCAGGAAAAAAGTCTAGTTCTACCCAAACTTCTAAGTTGGCCTCCAAGACACTTGATGGCTTCTTTCCAAACTCCACTGTATCCCAAGACATATCTACTCCAAGATGGGCATCTTCCATCTCTCCGAAACCTTTAGTGCTCCTCCGACGACCCTAAGTACTGACTCACAACTCTTGGGCAAATAACAAATCAACACAACCTGCATATTTAACACACGTCTAGAAGGACCCTATCGTTTGGTCCTAAGTGTTAACATCATGCAACAGCAACAAAGGAAACGGTCAGACATCCATTAATGCAATTAAAATACAATTTATTGAGATCAGGTATCAAAAGGTGAGCTAAAAAGTGCAATGCAGTACATACATTAAATGGGTCCAATGTTGTAATTAACATACGGTACATCTTTTACAGCTATTATGTGGTAACAACTTAGTAGAATATCATTTGGTGTTGGCATTACTGTATATCAGGGGTGGGGAACCTTTACTCTGCAAAGGGCCATTTGGAAATTAAGAATATCATTCGCGGGCCGTATAAAATTCGCGGGCCGGACGTTCCCCACCCCTGACATAGGGGCTACAGCATATGCATCACATAGGAGACATGGGGGCTACAGCATATGCATCACATAGGAGACATGGGGGCTACAGCATATACATCACATTGAAGACATAGGGGGCTACAGCATATACATGACATAGGAGACATAGGGGGCTACAGCATATACATGACATAGGAGACATGGGGCTACAGCATATACATGACATAGGAGACATGGGGCTACAGCATATACATCACATAGGAGACATAGGGGGCTACAGCATATACATCACATAGGATACATGGGGGCTACAGCATATACATCACATAGGATACATGGGGGCTACAGCATACACATCACATAGGATACATGGGGGCTACAGCATACACATCACATAGGATACATGGGGGCTACAGCATACACATCACATAGGATACATGGGGGCTACAGCATATACACTGCAGCACTGGGGGAGTATATAGATAATTGGGGGCATATACAGCCCTGGGGGATTAAATACATCACTAGGGGGTATGTACATCACTGAGAGGTATACACAGCATTGGGGAGAAAATACATCACTGGAGGATATATACAGCCCTGGGTGGTAAATACAGCCATGGCGGAGAAAATACATCACTGGGGTTAAATACATCACTGGGGGTGTAAACACACCACTGGGGTATATACACAGCACTGGGTCGTATATACAGCACACTGGGGGAGTATAGATAGCCCTGGGAGGTATGTAGAACCCTGGGGGGGATATACAGCACTAAAGAAGTATACAGAGCACTGGGGGGTATATACAGAGCACTGGGGGGTATATACAGACCACTGGGGGGTATACAGGGCACTGGGGGGTATATACAGACCACTGGGGCTACACAGAGCACTGGGGAGTATACTGAAAACTGGGGGAGTACACAGAGCACTGGGGGGGTATACAAAGCACTGGGTGGTACACAGAGTACTAGGGGGTATATACAGAGCATTGGGGGAGTACACAGAGCACTAAGGGAATATATACAGCACTGGATGGTAACTATAGAACTGGGGGGTACACAGAGCACTGAGCAGCTGTATACTGAGCCTGGGGGGGAAGGGGAGCAGATGTGTGCAGAAACACAACCAGTTTTTTATCTCCCTCTTGAATGTTCTGCTGCATCGTCACCTTTTTGCTTATCTTCTTGCTGCTGACACGTTCCTCCTCCCTGCAGCCCGGGAACTTTGTAATTGAAAGCTGATGTTTTTTTCTCTTTTCTGTTTCCCCTACACTTGTACTGACCTGGGAGGTGGAGGACATCAGAACACAACCACCCGATGCCGGCAGGAGCTGATTTATAGGTCAGGGGGAGCTGCAGAGCACAGTGGAGCGCAGCCCTTTCTCTCACACAGAACTCTCATTCCCTGGCTCTGGTGCACGTCGGACATTAATATCGCGCGCACCTCTGAACAATTAAAGGGCCCGCAGTAAAAAAAAACAAAACAGGTAGAGTGGCACGGGCCGCATCAGATGACTCGGCGGGCCGGATGTGGCCCGGGGGCCGGACGTTCCCCACCCCTGCTGTATATCTACCACAGGGCAATCTTCAACCTTAATGGGTTAACCGATTTATAAATAGTGCTATCTACAGTGAAAGGCCATTATATAGTATTTTGCACTGGTTGGTAATGAAGCACATGTACATCATCTTGTATACATATACCATAATACCATAATTAGGAACCACAGTTTGTTGATTGCACTGGCTAGCAATAGATTCATAGGAGTACTAATATTCCTGTGAAATCACACGGTATTTAAACCGGTTGCCTTATATAAGGCCCACATATATATTATGCATATGGTATTTATTACAATTAAAGATGTGCAATATATTCAACTGTATAGGTCAAATACGAACATAAAATTAATGTCGACAAAAAATGTCTGACCGTTTCCTGACCCAAGAATGGAGTGAAGAACCTGACAAATCTAGGGGTTACTCCCTTTCTGTCACAGCTAACTGATGGACCGGACTCTTGGGTGACCCCCAAGTATCCGCCAACCCAGCTGTTCTCTCAACACAAAAGCCATCGCTACCTGAAGAGCTTTGCTCTTATCTCCAACACCTTCCAAAAAAGGAAGACTTTAAACCATTTATCTAAGCAGTATAGACCACTTTCAGATCAGAGATCACAGCAATGCACCAGGATATCACACTTTTTTAAAGTGAAAATCCGCTGCAACATTAGACAGTATATGTATAAGGAATAGCATAATGGCTGAATGTGAATAGCAGGGCTGTCTGCACAGCTAACAAAGACAGGGAAAAAAAGACATGGCAGAAACTGCTTGTAAATATAAAGAAAATGGAGAAATCTTAGCTTAAAGCAGTGGCCACTGTGTCAAGAGCCCGATAACCATGTCACGGTCTTTCTCATTATATTGGGTCCTAACCGTATGCCTCTCTTGTGGTGTAATGCTGTATGTGTGGGTTTTCATGCCACTATATACAATTAAAACCAGCTATGAGAGGTTATCATGGACATAACTACAACAAAATGGATACCAAACATGGCTACCGGGCGGGGGAAGGGAGCTCAGTCAAAAATCAGTAATACAACTATATAGTGAAGGACTGGCATCACCTTATGTCTAGGTGCAAGCAAAAAAAAAACTAATTGTCATTTAAAGTGAATATCCGCTGCAACACTATATGTATAGGGAATAGCATTGCTTGCACCTAGACATAAGGTTATGCCAATCTTTCACTTAAACTTGTCGCGGAGAGAATGGACTCACTGGAGATAGCTCATGATTACACCCGTAATCACATCGCTTAAGTCCAGGAAACTATTTCCTCCCACACCAAAGCCCTGAGAATTTCTATGGGACCTTTCACATAAGTGTTTTTTGCTGATTCGCGGCAGATTTACTGCCGACTTGCGCCAAGCTCTCATTCATTCTCTACGAGACTTGCGGCAAGTGCGGTTTTTGCTGCGATCTGGCAAAATCGGCACTTGTGGCATGTCAAAAAAATGCAGCTAACCACGTTCTTTTAACTTGCCGCAAGTGCCGAATTTGCTAGATTGCGGCAAAACCCACACCTGCCGCAAGACCCCTAGAGAATGAATGGGGCTTGACGCCGTTACACGTTAGATGTGGTAAATCTGCCGCAAATCAGCAAAAAGACTGATGTGAAAGAGGCCTAACCGCCACCTGGAAGATGTAGACAATAGAGGTAGATGTAATAACATTCACCTGAGAGGTCTACCTGAATCTGAGGAAAGAGAGAATCTTCAAAAAATCTTGGATTCCATCCTAAATAAAATCTTTATCTTGTCTCACCCCAATTCAACTAAACTTGACAGAGCTCATTGGGCCCTTAAGGGTTCCTCAGCCTCGCCCTGGGATATCATATGCTGCATACATGACTTTACTATTAAGGAAGCCATGACGTTCAAGGTACGCACTATGAAGATGCTAGAGTACAAGGGAACCCCTATCCAACTCTTCCAGACTTATCCTGGATAACACTACAGAAGAGACGACATTTACAACTCCTCTTAAATATCCTAACGGAGTGCAAGATTGTATACGTTGAGGTTTCCATTTCTCCCTTACTGCTAGAGGTGAGGGCCTTCCTGAGATTTCGCACCAACCTCCCAACCTGCATGACCTGGGACTTCCCTGTCTCACACATATTGGACAGGGAATTGGAATACCTAACACCTGCTCCACCCCCAATATGGCAGACAGCTAACAAGAAAATGAGGAGGCCGAGCTCTTCGCAAACCACCTCATTTCCCCCATGAAGAACTCCTGCACCATAAAACACCATTCATTGATAATCTTCAACAGTTTTATTAGGGCGGTTTTGGGTTATTACAATGACTCTATGTGAAATGTTATATCAACAGCTAGTTTACATTTATTACTAAATTGAAAAAAGATGCCGGGATACCAGAGCCTGGTCATCTCACAATTTTTTTTAAACATTTAATACACTATATTGTACTTAGTTCTTATTTGATTGCTGAGACCCCAGGGCTCAAACTCTTTTCTTGACCCTTGGATTCCCCCAGGAGTTTTTTGTAGTCTTAAATCTTATGGACCCTTCAACAGGTAAAAGTTATCACTATGCCTGACTTGCTGTATGTTTATTTGTTCATTGTTATGTTGTACTCCCTTTTTTCTTGTGTTTCCCTTTCCCTTCCACACCTTCAGACCCAAAGACTTGAAAACGCCACAACGCTCTGTCAACTTCCTGGACGTCTCTTCTTACTACAGATGTGGGTTGAATGTGCACAGGAGCTGGCTGGCGACATTAACAGGTGGCAGTTTTGTTCTGCCAGCCCTTAGGAGAGGACCGGGGAAGGGGGGGGGGGGCCTGGGTGCTGTCAGACTTTTTTGGTGGACCGGGAGGGGGGGGGGGGAGGGGTTGGCGCTATCAGACTTTTTTGGTGGACCGGGGGGGTGCTGTCAGACTTTTTTGGTGGAAAAGGGGGGGTGGGGGAGGGTGCTATCGCCAGTCACTCACTGTGTCACCCGCCGTGTCTGCTGGGCGCCGCCGGCCGGCCCATTTCTGTGGGGGGCAGCCCTAGATGAGGGCTATACCACCAGCCCAGGGGGCACTTGCCCCCCTGCCACCTGGGCCAGTCCACCCCTGAATGTGCATCAGCACATATATTCTTAATACACCCACCTTGATTAAGTGCGTTTCATTGAATGTCAAGAGCCTTAACTCAAACGTTTAGAGGCTCTTTGCCTTAGCTGAAATGGCATCTCTTAAGGCAGATGTAGTGTTTCTACAAGAAACTCACTTGATTAAATTAGGCTCCGTTAATTTTGCCCTATGTCAGGAAAGTATGAATATTTCTCATTATTTTAAGATGTTTGGAAAGTACGGGTTTCTGTAGATCAGATTTCCTATACCTCTCCCTCTCTCCCCCCTCCCCTATCAAGTGTTTACAATTGGCAGAGCCATAAATTCTTTAAGCAGAGCTAAAGTTTCTCGTTCCCTCCAAAAGTCCTTTGTCTTAAAAGATAGTTTTGTTCATGTCAAATTTAATAAGATCTGTTCATACCACAAATACATAACTCATATTTTTAAAGTATTTATATTTTTGCCGATCTATTGATACCACTTAGAGATCCGTGAAACAATCAGAAACCTAGGAAATGAGTTCTAGCTTTCTGAACATCACAAATATGCCATAATCGATATCAAGATTCTCAGAATTAAATGAGCGTAAACATGAGGTGCTTATCGTGGATGTGGGCCCACCCCATACCCAGATATGGAAAATAAAGGTTTATTAACCATGGTGAAAGAGGAGGATCTCAGAGGATCTTCCCACCAGGGAGGGACAACCTACGTGGGGGGGGGGGGGGCTGAGGTTCTGCCGCCTTTACTAAAACCAAACCATCCAGGCTGGGAGTCATTCCACCCTGGGTCTTGGACGCAGTCACACCTCGCTGCGTGGAGGAATCAATACTACTCTTCTGGGGAGCCAAACCCCCTACCAAGGTCTGAGATTCTCACCGCGTGGCTAGGTCTTGCAATTTCTTACTTTATTCCTTTTATTTTAATAACCGTTTATACATATCTGTACATTGTCTCTTTTGTAATATCTTGTATATCTTTTCTAAACACTGCCAACTTTTGGGAGTAAAATATTATAATTTACTAGTTTCGTTCTTCTTGTTCTATGAGCGAGCTCACCATGTCCTCACTGTTCGTTTTACACTATCATACAGGTTATCGATCCACCTGTAAGAGATCGATGGTGGCAGCATAACGTTTTTGTAATTATGTGATATTGTGGGCCTGAGGGTGACCGGATCGAGGTATATATACGTTCCTGGCCGGAACTGGTGGTATATATACATCCTGTCACATCACGTGCCGCAGTATATAACATAAATTTGAGCAGCTGGGCTCCTTTCTTATCCTCTCGCAATATCGGATTTGTCAAGCAGGATAAGGGGGCACTAGAGAGCTGCAGGTCCTGACTAAGTCTTCGTGACACCCTACATCACTTTCCCAAAAATGTTTCTGCCACATAAGATAGAAAGAAAGCAGGCGTGGCGATTCTAAAACATGCTCTCTACCTTCCACCATCCTAGATCCCGACGATAGGTATATACCGTAGTCCTACAAGGTAGCCTTAACTTTATCATCCTATGTTGCCCCTAACTCGGCGCAAATTAAATTCCTTATAAAAGATTTGATTAAGATCTCACACTTACCAGCCTCACCCATAATCTTAGGAGGTGACTTTAATATGACTTTTTCAGAAAACCTGGATAGGCCATCATTCAATAACAAACCTCCAATTGCATATCAATCTCATCTAGCTAAAGAATTCCGTAAACTAATCCACAGATATTGCCTATATGACGTATGGAGAATCAACCACCCTGGAGATAGATCTTTCTCCTTTTTCTCTCCTCCTCATAGCACTTGCACTCAAATTGGCTAATTTTGGGGGACTACACCATCCCTGCGCATTATGGCGAGTGCACTCAAATTGACTATTTTTGGGGAATACATCATCCATGCACATTATGACGAGTGCAGAAATGAACCCTATAACACGGTCCGATCATGCAGCGATAGAAATCTAAAGGGACCTTCACACACAACAATATTGCTAGGCAATTTCACTTGCAATTTGCTGGTTGCAGTGAAATCATGGAAACATTGTTCCATTTGTACACAGCAACAAAATAGAACAATGTGTCCATGATTTCACTGCAACCAGCAAATTGCCAAGCAATATTGCTGTGTGTGAAGGTACCTTAAGACTCTAATAAATACACGTTAAAGCCACTAGAGCCTCAACAAGACACATTTAAAAATAAATTTCAAACTAAATAAAGGTACAGTCTCCCTCGGAGGCGTTTTTATGGCATGTATCGCTGTGGGCTCCAGATTAACAAAAGATCACTAAATAAAACTTGAAACATTCAATGCGGAATTAAAATCCTTGGAATCAAACATGCTTTCTAACCCCACTAAGAATGCTCTTAAAAAATCATAGAAATTAGAACCCAATTAAAAAATATAGCCCTAAAACAAGTAGATGAACTACTCTTTATACGCGTCAACGATACTATGAGAGAGCTAATAAACCACATACAGTATTGGCTAAACAACTTAGCAATCAAAGGGAACAATCTTTTCTCCACGCATTACAAAATAAAAGTAACAAGATAACATACAATCCCAAAGACATAACTGATATCTTTCAACAGTATTTCACACAACAATACTTTATTCCCACTTCATTTTCATCTAACCTCCTTACGAGAGATAACCTTATTGATTACGGTACTTTCTGGACTGACTCGCTGTATTATGTTTTTTATCGCTACTCTCCTTTTAAGTTTAGACACTGAAAAAGCATTTGATCATCTCAATTTGCCCTTTATTGCTAAAATCCTAGAAGTATATGAAATAAACAGTCCCTTTCTGAGTGCCATTAAAGACCTGTACTCTAAACCCTCTGCAATAATTAGACTACCTCATTGTTTCCCCCAAACCATACATAATAACAAATGGCACTAGACATGGATACCGACTATATCGACTGAATTTATGTCTTATGTATTGCACAACTTGCTGCAAGCATCAAATTGAATCCAGACATTGAAGGAGTTCAGGTCAAAAGCAAAGAATTTAAACTCTTCCTTTTCGCTGATGATATCCTATTAACTCTCATCAGACGCCACATCTCACTTCCTAATCTGTATGCTAAATTATCTAAATTCAGCACCCTATTGGAATATAAAGCAAACACAAATAAGACAGAGGCCCTACCAATTAACATTCTGGAATCTCACTTGATCGTGCTTCAGATCAGCTTTAAATATCATTGGAGGGAGATCTTTAGGGATTAATCTCACATCCTCATTTTCAGCTTTATATGGAAAAAACGTTCCCACTTTATATAACGAAATGAGATCCCTCTGTTCAAGAGGTGGAGGTCTTCTTTACCTCTCTCTTTACTAGGCCGTAATTCTGCAATTAAAATGTCTATCCTCCCAAAACTACTATATCTATTTGAAACCCTCCCCGCACCTGTTCCTCTTGGAGATTTACAATCAATACAGGCAGCCACTATGAAATGTATCTGGACAGGAAACTGCCATAAGATTTCAAAGCTGATTATGTTAAACGGAAGGAATGTGTGAGGCCTTAGGTCCCGCATTTTGTTATTATTATTGGGCAACCCACCTACATAGAATTCTAGCCTGGACTTCCAGTCCTGCATATACAAAATGGATGGAAATTAAAAAACTGTGGCTTGCCCCTGCTCATCCTAACTGTCTGATTTGGAATAGCCCTTATACTCCTCCCCAAGTAAACTACTCAGTTCAAACACCCTCACTAAACACATATGGAAAACCTGTTTGAAAAATTCAACCTTTCATCCACAAATTCTCACCTCACCTCTTTCTTATACCTTCCAGGTCTTCCTGATTGTCTGACTCCCCCAATGATGGACCTGTAGGCCACACACTAACTTGTTTAATTCTGCAGACATCACAAACCATAGGACAAGGACTATACTCTGATACAAGCTTCCACTATTCCAATATATTCAAACAAGACACTTTGCCTTACTTGACATCCATATATGCTTAGATGGGAAAGATTCCTGGGCAAAACCTTAAGTGACATAGAGTGGAGAATTGTCTGGTCAAGAGCAGCTATATTGGCATCCTGCATTACTTATAAAGAAAACCAGTACAAGATCCTCCACTTCTGGTATCATATGCCTGAATTTTTACATAGGTTGGACCCATCTATATAACCCTTATACTGGAGAAGCATTCTATTAGGAGGATCGCTTTTTCATATATTTGGGGAATGTTCGCTGATATGACCATTTTGGAAAATAGTACAAACAGTAATCAATCAAGTCTAAAGGTACCGGCACATACAGCAATATTGCTAGGCAATTTCACTGGCAATTTGCTAGTTGCCGTGAAATCATGGACACATTGTTCTATTTTGTTGCCGTGTACAAATGGAACAATGTGTCCATGATTTCACGGCAACTAGCAAATTGCCAGTGAAATTGCAAGCAATATTGCCGCGTGCGACGGTACCTTTAGACTTAAAATTGTCCCTAGCACCTCAGATCGTCGTACTCAATATATTTCCATGTGCCCTAACCACCTGACAACTTCAACTCAACCAACCTGCTGCATCGTACTGTGTGACACCACGATAACAATGTCACGGACGACTTCACCCATTCACAGCAATGAGCAGGGATCGTTTGCGGGGTTTGCGAACGATCACTGCTCACAACATCGTTGGTGAGTTGTTCACGATATCTACGAGTGTGACATCTCACCAGCGATGTTGAAATGATGTCAGAAACAACCGCGCACACCCAAGATCGTTGCCGAAGTCATTTCAACGTTGAAGCGTGTGATGGTACCTTTACACATTCTGATGGCTGCTAGATGATTGGTAAGGTACTGTCACACGCTTCAACATTGAAGTTATGTCGGTAACGATCTCTGGCGCGCGCGGTCGTTTCTGACATCATTTCAACATCGCTGGTGAGATGTCACACGTGTAGATATTGTGGACAACTCACCAACGATGTTGAGAGCAGGGATCGTGTGAATGGGGCCATAGGGGAACATATGTCCCCGTATGTCCGTGCCTCCGGCATGTGTCGGCACAAACCGCATACTTGCCCGAGGCACGGATGTGTGAAAGAGGCCTACATGTGTGACTGACACTCTTTTGGTCACCTGGTGTCTATAGATGCCACCAGTCTCCTCCTTGATAGCATGACTGTACGCAGGGGCCACAATCGCACCCATTGCTTGGGTTGCAGGGGACTGAGCACTGGTATTCAGACATCTGTGTTACCTCCCAGTGTAGCTGGCAGCCTGCTGCTGGGTGCAATGGATATTTGACCTGGCTGATTTTTGGTGATTTTTTTCTGAGTTTAATGTCTTATTTCGGTGATTTTTTTAATGTTTGGTGGTTTTCCACTAAACAAGCATATGGTTAACATATAGTTAGGGCTCGTAAGCATGAGGGCCTTTGATGGTGGGTTATGAGCTTACGTTATTTTGGTGTCCACTAGCACCCCACATTTTGTCTATAGTGTTTTGTTGCATCTTTTTATCCTTTTTCAGTTTGAGGTTGAGCGAACCTGGCCTTATAGCATGGGTGTGACCAACAGGATTGGCTCTGACACTGTGCTTCACATGTGCGTGTGTGACGGATGCTCTTTTGGTGACCTGGTGTCTATAGATACCACCAGTCTCCTCCTTGTTAGCATGGCTGGACGCAGGTGCCACAACTGCCCCCATTACTTGGGTTGCAGGGGACTGACCACCGGTATTCAGACATCTGTGTTACCTCCCAATGGCGCTAGCAGCCTGCTGCTGGGTGCAATGGATATTTGACCTGGCTGATTTTTGGTGATTTTTTTCTGAGTTTAATGTCTATTTCGGTGATTTTTTAAAGGACACTCTTTTCAACCTCAATTATTCAATGTTTGACAAAAAAGGACATATCAGCAAATGCTAGTTGGGTAGATACACATATAAAAGGTGTGTACTGCTGTTAAATTAGGCTAGTAAAACAACAACTGTTCAAAAATAGGCATGAACATGTCTATATTTTTTTAATTCTCTGTTTTTCTTTTTAAATGAACTGAATAATGAATAATAACTTAGATTGATACTGTGTAAACACAAGGAGACAAAGCGAGGTGCAGAATAGTGCCCTATCAATGATGACACTTGTTGGAAAAGGTGATGTGTACTGTCCACTCACCTTGCTGGGTTGTGTAAACCCACAACCGGCTGGAGCGCGAGAAATGCAGCTGCTGCTGGACCTCCACCTACCACAGGACGTGGAACACTGGTATCAGATGTAAGGGAAAGGTGTGTCATGGTCCGCGCAGGATGTCCCTGAGGAAGGAGCTCAGAGGTGGCTTTGAAACGCGTAGGACAGGAAGAATAAAGGATGTTTTATTGAAGCACTGTCTTCTCCGTGATTTTGTGACACAGCAGCGCGGACCGTGACACACCTTTTCCTTACATCTGAACTTAGATTGATAGATAAATGTCCAAAAACCCAGCATCTGCAACAGCATTGCTAGAAGTGCTGTGGCATGTACGAGTGTGAAATTTGACTGGTTAACCCCTTCCCGACCCTTGACGTTACACAAACATCATGGAATTCGGTGCCTTCCCAACCCATGACGTTGTGCAACCTCATGGCTGGATCGGGGTCCCACAGCACCGGTGATCGGGGCCGGTGAAATGTCACTGGTGCTGCGGGAATATGAGGACCTATACTTTATCCTGGGGGTGGCTTTTCCCCCATGGCTAAAAGCGCTCTGATTGGCACTTGAAAGTGAAACTACAAATAAGAGCGATTATAACCCCCCCAGATGAGATTGGAGCTAGCGTCCATGTGACGTTAGCTTTCTTATCAGGTGTGGAGGGGTGGGTGAGTGCCCTTCCCCCTCCTCAGCCCCCTCCCACTCATCACCCCCACCTCTGGTCCCTGTGTCCCCCTCATCTCTCCCCTAGCGGGCTGCACCCGCTGGTGCACCCTCTGGTCAGCCTTCTCAGCCCGCTCTGGTGCTCATCAACATCCCCCCATCACTTCCCTCTACCTTCCCACCTCCGGTCCCCATGTTCCCCCTCATCTCTCCCCACCAGTCAGCCTCCTCTGCTCACTGTGGTGCCCCTACTCCTCTCCCGGGCTCCTCTTCCTCACTCAAGGATCGTGAGTGAGGTGAGTATCAAAAAATGGATGGATGGGTGCATGGGTGCATGGATGGATGGTTGGATGCATGGATGGATGGGTGCATGAATAGGTGCATGGGTGCATGGATGGGTGCATGGGTGGATGGAAGGGTGCATGGATGGGTGCATGGGTGGATGGATGAGGGCATGGATGGGTGGATGGATGGGTGCATGGGTGGAATGATGGGTGCATGGGTGGATGGATGGGTGCATGGATGGATGCATGGGTGGATGGATGGATGCATGGGTGGATGGATGTGTGTAACAAGGGATTAAGTGTCCACTTCTTGTAGTCTATGGGGTCAGAGTCATGGTGCACTGTATGGCAATGATCTGCTGTACCGTGCACCATGACTCTAACCCCAGAGACTACAACAAGTGGACACTTGATCCCTTGTTGTAGTCTCTGGGGTCACAGTCATAATGCATGGTACGGCAGATCATTGCCATACAGTGCGCCATGACTCTGACCCTAGAGACTACAACAAGGGATCAAGTGTCCTCTTGCTGTAGTCTCTGGAGTCATAGTCATGGTGCACTGTATGACAGATCATTACCATACAGTGCACCATCAGTGTAACCCCAGAGACTGTAGGAAGAGGACACTTTATCCCTTGCTGCAGTCTCTGCATGTAGTAGAGGCGATCGAGCGTCATGGGACCATTGTTGTGGACTACGTTGGACCGTATGGAGTAATAAAGATGGAGTCTCAATTTGTGTTTGTGTTTTTTTTTCTAATAAAAATATTTTTCTCTGTGTGGTGTATATTATTTACTTTTTACCAGAGATTCCTAATGACTGGGTCTAACATTGGTCCGACATTATGAATATCGGGCTTAGTGCCAGCTGCCAATAAAAAAACTGGCATTAACCCCTTTATTTCCCAGCTTGCCACTGCCACCAGGGCTACTGGAAGAGTCTGGGTACAGCACCAGAAAATGGCACTTCAATGAATGCGCCATTTTCTGGGGTGGCTGCAGGCTGCAATTCGCAGCATGGGGGCCAAGAATGCTTGGGCCTCTCCACGCTGAGGATTGCAGCCCCCAGCTGCCCAGTTGTACCTGGCTGGACAAAAAATATGGCAAAGCTCCACATCATTTTTTTTTTCCAATTATTTCTACAAATAAAACAACATAGAGCTTTGCTGTATTTTTAGTTGCCAGCCAGGTACAACTTGGCAGTTGGGGGGCTGGAATCCTCAGCGTGGAGAGACCCAAATGTTGTGGGCCCCACACACTGCGAATTGCAACCAACAGCCACTCCAGAAAATATTCACATTCATTAGAGGTGCCGTTTTATGGTGCTGTACCCCAACTCTTCCAATTGCCCTTGTGCTGGTGGCACACAGGGGCTCTCTCCATACACGATATGGTGACCGCTAACAATTTCAATGAAAAATTAGCTGCAATTGTTAGCGTATGTCGCATATGGAGAGCCCCTGTGTGCCTAAACATTGGAGCTCCCCCACAAGTGACCCCATTTTGGGAACTACACCTCCCAAGGAACCTATCTACACTGTGTGCAGAATTATTAGGCAAGTTGTATTTTAGAGGATTATTTTTATTATTGATCAACAACTATGTTCTCAATCAACTTAAAAGACTCAAATATCAAAGCTTAATATTTTTGAAAGTTTGAGTGTTTTTTTTTTTTTTTAGATTTGGCTATCTTAGGAGGATATCTGTTTGTGCAGGTAACTATTATTGTGCAGAATTATTAGGCAACTTAATAAAAACCAAATATATTTCTATCTCACTTGTTTATTTTCACCAGGTAAACGAATATAACTGCACAAAATTTATAAAAAAACATTTCTGACATGCAAAAACAAAACCCCAAAAAATTAGTGACCAATATAGCCACCTTTCTTTATGATGACACTTAACAGCCTTCGATCCGTAGATTCCGTCAGGTGCTTGATCTGTTTGTGACCACAGGTTCTCTATGGGGTTCAGATCAGGTGAACAAGTGGGCCATGTCATTATTTTTTCTTCTTTTAGACCTTTACTGGGCAGCCACGCTGCGGAGTAGTTGGATGCATGTGATGGAGCATTGTCCTGCATGAAAATCATGTTTTTCTTGAACGATACCGACTTCTTCCTGTACCACTGCTTGAAGAAGTTGTCTTCCAGAAACTGGCAGTAAGACCGGGAGTTGAGAATCACTACATCCTCAACCCGAAAAGGTCCAACAAGTTCATCTTTGATGATACCAGTCCATGCCAGTACCCCACCTCTACATAGCTGATATCTGAGTCCGAGTGGAGCTCTCTGCCCTTTACTGATCCAGCCTCTGGCCCATCCATCTGGCCCATCAAGAGTCACTCTCATTTCATCAGTCCATAAAACCTTTGAAGATTCATTCTTAAGCTATTTCTTGGCCCAGTCTTTACATTTTATTCTTATGTTTCGTGTTCAAAGGTGGTCGTTTTCAGCCTTTCTTACCTTGGCCATGTCCCTGAGTATAGCACACCTTGTGCTTTTTGATACTCCAGGAACATTGCAGCTCTGAAATATGGCAAAACTGGTGACAAATGGCATCTTGGCAGCTTCACTCTTGATTTTCCTCAATTCATGGGCAGTTATTTTGCGCCTTTTTGTCCAACACGCTTCTTGCGACCCTGTTTGCTATCTGCCATGAAACACTTGATTGTTCGGTGATCACGCTTCAAACGTTTGGCAATTTCAAGACTGCTGCATCACTCTGCAAGACATCTCACAATTTTGGACTTTTCAGAGCCCATCAAATCTCTCTTCTGACCCATTTTACCTAAGGAAAGGCATTTGCCTAATAATTAAGCACACCTTATATAGGGTGTTGATGTCATTAGCCCACGCCCCTCCTCGTTACAGATATACACACCACCTGATTTAATTAATTGGTAGTTGGCTCTCAAGCCTATACAGCTTGGAGTAGGACATGTATAAAAAGTATCATGTGATCAAAATACTAATTTGCCTAATAATTCTGCACACAGTGTAGATGCATAGTGAGCACTTTGTAAACCCAGGTGCTTCACAAATTGATCCGTAAAAATAAAAAAGCATATTTTTGTGAAACAAAAAGTACTTTTTCATTTTTACGGATCAATTTGTGAAGCACCTGGGGGTTCAAAGTGCTCACTATGCATCTAGATAAGTTCCTTGCGGGGTCCATTTTCCAAAATGGGGTCAGTTGTGGGGGAGCTCCAATGTTTAGGTACACAGGGGCTCACCAAACGCAACATGGTGTCTGCTAACAATTGGAGCTAATTTTCCATTCAAAAAGTCAAATTGCGCTCCTTCCCTTCTGAGCCCTGCCGTGCGCCCAAACAGTGGTTTATGACCACATATGAGGTATCGGTGTACTCAGGAGAAATTGCCCAACAAATTTACGGATGCATTTTATCCTGTTGGCCATGTGAAAATGAAAAAATTGAGGCTAAAAGAAAATTTTTGTTGGAAAATTTAAAATGTCCATTTTTTCTTTTCACATTGCTTTAGTTCCTGTGAAGCACCTGAAGGGTTAATAATCTTCTTGAATGTAGTTTTGAGTAGCTTGAGGGGTGCAGTTTTTGGAATGGTGTCACTTTTGGGTGTTTTCTGTCATGTACACCCCTCAAACAGACTTCAAATTTGATGTGGTCACTAAAAAAAAGGTTTTGTAAATTTTTCTGGAAAAATGAGAAATTGTTGATGAACTTTGAACCTTTATAACGTCCTAACAAAAAAATGTCTTGTTCCAAAATTGTGCTGATGTAAAGAAGACATGTGGGAAATGCTATTTATTAACTAGTTTATGTCACATATCTCTCTGGTTTAACAGAATAAAAATTAAAAATGTGAAAGTTGCAAAAGTTTCAACATTTTTGCCAAATTTTTCTTTTTTTTCACAACTAAATGCAAAAATTATCAACCTAAGTATACCACTAACATGAAGCCCAATATGTCACGAACAAAACAATCTCAGAATCGCTAGGATCCGTTGAAGTGTTCCAGGGTTATTACCTCATAAAGGGACACTGGTCAGAATTACAAAAATGCCAAGATCTTTAGGGTCAAAATAGGCTGAGTCATGAAGGGGTTAAACAGATTCCCATAGGTATAAATTGTTTGGTGACACACACACTTTGTGATGTAGACAATCGCAGTTAAATGTTTCCATTTTGAGGAATTTTCTTTTGCTTATTAAAAAACTCATTTCCACAAAAGATTGCACAAACAAACACAAAAACTCAGTACAGTCGCTTATGACAAGTCAGCACACTGTATTTACTACTTTCTATTGCATTAAGGATAGCAAGACATAAAGTGTAATTGTAATTTAAATCCAGCAATACAAATATCTACTATATCATTGATCAACCACCCTGCTGTTGCTGTTGTAACCACTAGATGTCACTGCCATACAAATTACAGTTAAATATTTAGGTCTTTATTTATGCAAATTGTCACAATTGTGGAAGTGAAAAACTCTAATGCCACCTAATAAAGGTAGCAATCCTAACAGTCATAATTGACCTCTTTATAGATTTTTATGGCATGTCATCTATATAAACCATGGGTCCCCAACATGTGGCTCGCAGAACCTTGATGTGTGGCTCATGGATGTCTGTTGAAATGTTGCATTAGCACCAGCTCTTACAAACACCTATAAACAGAGGTGTAACTACAATAGGTGCAGGGGTTGCGATCACACCCGGGCCCTGCAGCCTAGGGGGGCCCCAAAAGTCCCATTGGCCCATAGAAAAAGAATAATATTATTAAAGATTTGCAATAATTGGGGGCCCCGTTGGAACTGTCGCATTGGGGCCCCTGGGCCTGAGGTTACGCCACTACCTATAAAGGTATCTAGATGGTGATTTATGAGTAGTCCCACCGTGAAGAAAAGATTTAGATGCACTTATTAAAGAGGACCTGTCACCCCCCTGGTTCTATACTAACTGAATGTAGCACTGAATGCAGTGTGCCTGCTGCATTCGGGGAAGGGATCCCCCAGGTCTTTAGCCTCCCAGTAAGTTGTTAAAAAGACTTTATAAAGTGTACAGATAAGGAGTCTGGAGGGACTGAGTAATGTCATCGTTGCTCCCTGGTGTCCTCACCGCCTCTAGCCCTCTCTGTGCCACCTCCAGCCCCCTCAGTAACGCCTCCTTTGTGTCTCACCTCCTCGGCCGCTCAATGCTGCTCTGCGTCTGAAGTCACTCAGACGAGAGGGAACAATGGGCGGGAGCAGGTCCCGGCAGCTGAAACGCCTCCTGCCGGTGATGTTTAAACAGGAATGGTTTCCATGGTCCGTGCTGCTGCTTCAATGAATGTACTCCAAAAGGGTTGTTTCCTCCATCAAATTCTTTATTCCACCATAAACCAATGCGTTTCGGTGCTATCCTTGCACCTACCTCAGGGAACATTACCCTGAGGAAGGTGCGAGGATAGCACCGAAACGCGTTGGTTTATGGTGGAATAAAGAATTTGATGGAGGAAACAACCCTTTTGGAGTACATTCATTGAAGCAGCAGCACGGACCATGGAAACCATTCCTGTTTAAACTTCTGTCTTCCCCACGGTTTTGGCGAGACGGTGGAGGTTCTGCAGCAGCTGCTAAAGCACTCAAACTGGTTGTGGGTGACTCAACCTGAAAAGGTGAGTGGACCCCTTTGTGACCTATATACGAGCAAAGTGTCCTTTGATAAGGCACCATCTGTGCCTCTTGTATCTATAGTCCAGCCGGTGATGTCAGCGCTGGAGCCCGCCCTGCTGTACATACATATTCTGAAGCAGGGCAGGCTCCGGTGCTGATGTCACCAGCAGGAGGCGTGTCAGCTGCCGGGACCCGCTTCCGCCCAATGTTCCCCCTGCGTCTATGTGACTTCGGACACAGAGCAGCACTGAGCGGCAGAGGAGGTGAGACACATAAAGGAGGCGTTACTGAGGGGGCTGGAGGAGGCACAGAGAGGGATGGAGGTGGTGAGGACACCAGGGAGCAGCGATGACTCATTACTGAGTAAGTCTGGACTCCTTATTTATACACTTTCTAAAGTCTTTTTAACAACTTACAGAGGGGCTAGAGGCATGGGGGACCCCTTCCCTGAATGCAGCAGACACGCTGCATTCAGGGGTGCTTTCAGTTACCAAAGCATCAGTGGGGTGACACTGTAACGTCCAGACTTTGGGGTACTCAGGGGTCAGGCGGCAAGGTTTAAATCTTCGGTTGTCACAGGGGATGGCGGCAGCGCCTGGCTTCGTGTCCTGGGGTATCTTTTGAAAAGGGGGGTTTTATATACAAGGGATTATTTACAGTTTGTTGTCATGACGCCACCTGCAGTTTCTGGTGAGTAGCACCAGCGCCGCCACAGTCCGCCGAAGGTAGATGGGATTGCAGCTGAGACGGTGAAGTCCTCCGCAGGTAGGACTGGACCTCCGGGGCAGTGTAGTGAGGAGGGACAGCTTGGATTGGAGCTGGGATGGTTTAGGGAGTACTAGGAGCAGTCTATGAGAGTACTGGGAGTAAAGAAGAAGGATACACACACACGCAGGAAAGTCTCTTTTACCTTTTACTGTTGTTAAGCAGGTAAAACGGTCCAGGGAACTGACGGGTGGACAGGTTGCACAGTGGGTCCCCACAGCAAGTGGGTATAAGTCCTCCTCTGCTTTGTAGTAATATCTGAAGCACAGCCCGCTTGCAGCCTGACTTGCCTCCTCTCTTTTCCTGACTGTAGTGTCTTCCTCTCCTCCTGTGTGGTCTCCGGGTTACCTTCTCTGAACACTGCGACTTTGCCCTGCTGTGTTTGATTCCCTCTATTGACCCACAGAGGATACCGGGTAGCTGAAGCCTCCACGGTGCGACGAGGTTTTCTGTGGTCCTCTAGGTGTCCCACAGGTGCAGATCCCCAATATCCGGTGCTTCTCCTGGGACGAACTCTCTCAAGTTCCTCGCTCCCTTTTCTGTCCTAAGCCTCTTGCCTTCAGTCCCACTCAGGCTTGCGGGACGTAGAAGGGCCACTCCGGGTCACTGGTTCGGGCCTAATCGCAGCACCGACCACCAGGACGTCTTCGCAGCTCTCCTAGCGTCTGCACACTCTGACTAACTCCGCCCCCAGCAGCAGTATTTATAGGGGATCTTGCCTAAGGTCAGCAAGTGGTGCTCTCCCTACTGTGCCGGGGCGCAAGGAGTTGTATGTAGTAGGTACCTGCTGTGGAAACCCAGCTGTGCATGAGAGACGTCTGTGGCTACCTGTGTGAGCAGGGCGCCACGACAGGTCCTCTGTAAGACTTGGAGATATAAATTAACTATAAAAGTGGATGGAAAATCAAACTTACAGATAATGAAGTGCCTTAAGCTGGGTGCAAACTGCCAGATGTGAGAATACTAAATAGTTGTAAAGTGGGAACCCCTGTATGTAAGTACATTTCCTCATTGTACGGTAATTTATATGCAAACATTTTGGCTGTTACTGTAGGTAATGATTGCTATGGATGTAGATGTCACTACTCGGGTGAGGATGGGGGGTCACAAAATGTTGCCTGCGACCTTGTTTCAGAACCAAAAGTGGCTCGAAAGGTAGGAAAGGTTGGGAACCAGTGATACTGTGTTTCCCCGAAAATAAGTCCAAGTAGGTTTGCAGAAGTACTAAATATAATACCTCCTTTGAAAATAAGACCTAGCAATAGTTATTTTCTTAAGCATGCCCACCAAACAGGGCATGCTGTTGTGATTATACTGTATTTACTGTAGCCCGCCCAACACCGGTGACCGCCGCTGGATTTATTCTGGCACCGTGCTGAGCTTTCTGGCTCGGCTGCCATAGATGTACAGTAAGCTGACGGCCACTCAGAGGCCAGCAGCTGCTGGCCAATAAGAGGCTAACAGCTAATGTCGGCGCATGACATTACATGCAGGCTGCTGGCCTCTGAGTGGTGGTCAACTTACTGTACATCTATAGCAGCTGAGCCAGAGAGCTCAACACGGCAGTGGAATATGGTACCATAGAGCGCGGACTGGATCGGTGTGAAAAGGTGTGTGTGGGTATTTTTTTGCAGATACCGTAATGGGGATATTGGGGGCTGCATGGAGATGATGGAGATATTGGGCGCTACATTGGGATGATGCAGATGATGGAAAAAAAAGACATCCCCTGAAAATAAGAGGAAAGGGAGGAAAAATTAATGTAAGCCACTGTTTTATTTCCAGAGAAACAGGGTATATGCCATGGCAGCAGGGCTGGGACAAAGTGTTCTGGCGCCCTAGGCAGATTAAGCCAATAGCATCCTTGAGGGCTGCCACCTGGGATTTCAGGGCACCATACTGGCAATATATATATTTATAGTTACAGAGGAACACTAGGAGGACCTAGCCCTGACGCGGTTTCGTGGCTATGCGGACAGCATTAGCCAATTCATCAGGGGGACCCACATCAAACTCGAAAACTTGAATGAAACCCACATCAAAATCGATTACATCCATTATTTTGTATGACCTCTATGATTTTTAAGGGCAGCTCCAAGTCTTCACGTAGGCATGAAATTAACAAATTGGTGACATCTTGCAATATCCATGATTTTTCATTCTTTAAAAATGATTCTTTTTGCATATAGAGTAATGCTCAACTTGTCTAATTCATAATTCACTGTAGTTGTTTTAGTTGGGTTCAGATCAGGAGACATACTTGGCCACTGAATCACTTTCACCTTTTCTTCTTATGAAATACAATAGGTGTGTTTTGGATCATTGCCATGTTGGAAAATAATAATAATAATATAATATTTATTCATTTATATAGCGCTATTAATTCCATAGCACTTTACATACATCAGTAATGCTGTCCCTATTGAGGCTCACAATCTAAACAAAAAAGTGCACATATGCAAGAAAAATTAATTTAGAAAAATCCATGGTGTCTACAGTGAAACATAATGGCACAGGGGCATACATTGAATTCATGGGGCCCCATAGGAGAAGTCCCAAGTGGGCCACCCTCCGAAAAAACATTCATATTTGGCAGACTTACAGTACAGCAAACCTTTGCATTAGACCATTTTCTTTTTTGTAATTTTTAAAATGTTAAAGTTAAAAATACCTTTTGTTGCCTAAGGGCCCCTTTACACGCCACCACTGCAAGGTAGCAACTGCCTGGCATTGGGGATATTTGTGCCTGTTGCCATGAAATTGCTACGAAATGGCGGCGTGTAAACAGGGAATTCCTCCCGATGTCCTGCAGTGGACTCAGATACCTGTTGAAGCCTTGCTCAAAAACCCAAGGCAACACAAAGGCACAATTGCCATGGTAGTGGCATCTAAACGGGGCACAGGCATGGATGTTGCGTCGCCTAGTGAACTCCCATGGGCATTGATATAGGAATCCGGCTTGTAGATCGCGCTGTTCGAAGATTTGGCCAAGAAAATCACTCCAAGGACCTCGGATCTTAAGACAAAGATCTTTATTCCTCCACAAACTCGACGCGTTTCGTGTACCCACTGTACACTTCCTCAGGAGTTTAAGAATTACACAGCCACCATGTATCAAGCATGTTAAATAAAGCCCTTGGCAGGAAATGAGGTCTGAAACCTCATTCTTTTTTTTTTTTTTTTCTTCCAAATCTTAATCACAAATATCCATCACCACATAAATATGAAACAATACACATCAATTAAACATATCTCCCTCTATAAAACCAAGCAGTAAAATCACAAACTTTCAATTAAAATATTACAAACTCTTAAAAAATAATGCTCATTAGCACATTCCTGTGCTCTTATACATTAGTTTATGTGGTGATGGAAGTACAGATCGGAGAGGCCCTCACCAAGCAACAGAGGCGAGAGGCCAGAAGGCTGGTTCAGCAGAACCCAGATGTCTTCTCTGAACTACCGGGTAGGACGAATCTGATGTGTCATGACATTGTCACCGAGCCTCACATGAAAATACACCTGAAGCCATACCGGGTGCCGGAGGCTCGGAGACAAGCCATATCAGAAGAGGTGAAAGAAATGTGCGTTGGGGCTACGGAAGCCCGCTACTTGGGTTACGTGATAGGCCAAGGGGTGGTAAAGCCCCAAATCAGGTTGAGGCGATCCAGAAATGGCCTAGACCCCTGACCACGAAGCAGGTTAGGGCTTTCTTGGGTATCGTGGGGTACTACAGGAGATTTGTTCCCAATTTTGCGGGACTCTCAGCCCCACTAACGGACCTTCTGAAAGGCAAGAAGTCTGTCATGGTGCGCTGGACTCCGCAGGCCGAGGACTCCTTCCGGGCCCTGAAGGGGGTCCTGTGCGGACAACCCGTTCTCATTAACCCTGATTTCCGGAAGGAGTTCATTGTACAAACGGATGCCTCGGAGGTCGGGCTAGGAGCGGTGCTATCCCAGGTGGTCCAGGGGGAGGAACACCCTGTCAACTTCTTGAGTAGGAAACTCACCCCTCCCGAGCGGAATTATAGCGTAGTGGAGAAGGAGTGCCTGGCCATCAAGTGGGCCTTGGAGTCCCTACGCTATTACCTGTTGGGACGGTAATTTCGCCTAGTGACGGACCACTCCCCGCTGGTCTGGATGAGGTCCGCCAAGGAACGGAACGCCCGGGTCACCCGGTGGTTCCTTTCCCTGCAGAACTTCCGGTTTCCGGTTGAGCACCGGGCCGGGAGGTTGCAGGGCAACGCCGATGCCTTGTCTCGGGGCCCGTGTTTGATGGCTGGAGTTCAACCCCACTTGCTTGAACTGAGGGGGGAAGGTGTGTGAGACTGTGACCGGGGTTATCTATGATGGCCGGTACGTCTCACCCAGGTTGTGCTCCCTCCATGTGTAGGAATATTTCCACTCAGGGGTTTTGAAGTGGTTTTACCTCCAGGAACAGAAAGTGTTAAAAGGGAAACAGGTGCCCTGGGTGTGGTCCTTAGTGAGGGAGTGAGTACAACTCCCTAGGCTCAGACAGAGAAGGAGTGTGAGCCAGACACAGATCCTTGTGGCTAGATCCTGGAAATTCATGAGGATAGTGAGTAGCCCGGGAAGTAAGAGGAACAGGCAACTCCGGCTGCGTCCCGGAACCCGAGGTCTGTGACATATTGGACTTGTGTTGCAATAAACGTTTTTGTGTGAACCCTGGTGCCTGGATCCCGTGCCTGCGTCCGTGCAACCGCAACGCTACCTCACAGTATCTATATGTATGGATGTATCTGTATGTGTGTACCTGTATTTATGTGTGTGTGTGTATCTGTATGTGTGTGTGTGTGTATCTGTATGAGGGTACCTGTATCTTTGTGTGTATGTGTGTGTGTATCCGTATGTGTGTACCTGTATGTTTGTATGTGTGTGTATGTGTATCTGTATGTGTACAGTATGTTTGTATGTGCATGTGTGTATCTGTATGCATGTGTCTGTATGTGTGTATCTATATCTGTATGTGTGTGTCTCTAGGTATATGTGTATGTATCTGTATGTATGTATATCTGTATGTGTGTATCTGTATGTGCATATATTGACCATGTAACAAACCTGTGTGTGTTAGTATGTGCATGTAGCAGAGCTGTATGTGTATCTGTATGTACATAAATTGTACATGAATACTAACAGCTGCGCCCGAGCACAATGTGAACAGGTCTGTAGAACCGTGTTCACATCACGAAGAATCTATACCACAAAAAGACAGTGTAAAAACGTTTAAAAATACTCTACTATATAGGTAGAAGTAAAAAGCAAGTGCAAAACAGTGTCAATAACAGGGTACCTAGTTGATAAGTTTTTTGCAAAAAATGTACAGAAGCGGTTCTACCAACGCCAAGGTGACCCTTATCAGAACAGTCCCTAAACTAACGTATTTAAAACCTATTCTAATGTGAACATACCTCTCAGATGCAGGATGCAGCAGGGCCAGAGTCCAATATGGGCGCAGGGCAGAAATGGCACTTTTGTGTCTGGCTCAGTAAGGAGGGGTGGGGCACTTCCCATCTTGCATAACAAGAGACTAATTGGTAGCAGAGCTTGTGTGTAGTGTGCATGTAGTGTCCATGTAGCAGAACTGTGTGTGTCTGTATGTGCATGCAGCAGAGCTGTGTGTTTGCATGTGCATGTAACAGAGCTGTGTGTATCTGTATGTACATGTATTGTACACGTGAGCAGAGCTGTGTGTGCTTGTATGGTGCATGTAACAGAGCTGTGTGTGTTTGTATGTGCACGTATTGTACATGTAGCAGAGCTGGGTATGTAGTTTCCATGTAGCAGCATGTAGCAGAGCTGTGTGTGTATCTGTATGTTCATGTAGTAAAGCTGTGTGTATGTGCGCTAGCAGAACTGTGTGTCTACAAATGCATGTAGCAGAGCCATCTATGTCTATGGGTATGTAGTAGAGCTGGGTGCGTCATGTATAATTTGCAGAAAGATAATAACAATAATAAGACACTAACTATAGATCTATTTCCTCCATATTCCACCCTGGTACATTAAAATTAGCGCTAACGACCCCTCCCTTTTACACTGCCAGGGAAGCTTCGATTACAAATAACAGTAATAGTAATAATCTTATTTTCTGCCGTCTATACCTGGGGCACGGCTTAAGGTGCGGACATGAAGCAAGGAGGGGTGAGGGCAGAATGTAAAAGGGGCCCATTAAGAATCTTTCGCCCGGGGCCCACAAAAATCTGGAGCCGGCCCTGTGTCCAGGCCACAACCCCATGAGAATGTTTTATAGTTTTAGCATTATTATTTTTTTTTTTAAATATTTGTCTGTGAGCCAGATGCAGCCATCAAAAGAGCCACATCTGGCTCGCAAGCCATAGGTTCCCGACCCCTGCTTTAGAATAAGACATGAGATTTCAAGGTGTCATTTTATTCAACTTCCTATACCTTTAACCTTCATAACTTTTATTTATGGCTTAGACGTGATAATCGTACTGACATATTTGGCATCAACGTATTCACAAAAGTCCAATCTATCTAAATATAAAATTAATTAACCCAATCTGTAAAAAGTGGAGAGGAAAAAAGTTGAAATGCAGACTTTTGATTGCTGCAACTCTACAAAAATGCAATAAGATGCAAAGTGTCATATCTACCCTAAAAAAAGAAAAGAATCAATAAAAACATCAGGCCGCCATGCAAGTACATGTTCTCACCAGCTTCATTTGCAGAAAAATAAAAATGTTACGGGTTTTAGAATATGGCAATGTGGCACCCCTGAGGGACAAGTCGCCACAGAGGCACTGCATCTAAGCCAGAGGTGTGGTACCCCACTCTTGGGTAAGGAGAGGGCACTACCCGGTACCCACACACTAGCATCCAACACCGGACCACTCCAGGCCAGGGGATCTGGGTGGACCTAATTAGGGAGGGTCCCATCTCAGGCTGGAGGGGGAAGTAGGAAAAGGGTGTGGGTGGAGGATGTAGATAAGGGTAGGACACCCAGAAGTAGAGGAAGTAGAGAGAAAATGAGGAAAACAGTTGGCCAGTTAGTCAGTGAGTCAGTCATGAGTGGAGTGACGGAGAGAGACTTCCAGGGGACTGGAGCGGAGAGGAGCTCGTCTCAGGACAAGGGAAGCGAGAGGAGAGATGCAGGAGCTGGTGAGGGGCTCCAGAGACAGAAAAGGGGTCTTAGTGGCACAGGAAGTGAAGGATCCACCCGTGGTGCCCGAATCCATGCCGACCGTAGTCGGGTGGAGGGACCAGGTCGCAGTGGGGATCAGCCCCAGCTAAGTGGAGAGACTGTAAGGCTCAACTAGCTAACTGGAGGCTGTGGTATCTGCATGTGCAACAGCCACATCCACACACATTCGCTAAAAAGGCAGCCACATAGGGTCAAGGGGACCAAGAGAGGACATCACCCAACAGGACCCGAGGCTGCTGGCTTGGGACACTGTGTGTAAGGCGCTGGGCAGGATGGCAAGAGCCAGCGCAATGAGATGACCCGAAAAGGTACACCAGAAGGGGGTCGTGGTAAAGTGCACCCAAGTTACCCGAGAGTTGGCTGGAACCCTGACCCAGAGGACACAGCACCCGGATGGTTGTTGTAACCTGGAGAACTGTGAAGACTACACCCTGCTGTGTCCTCAGATTTATTTACTGCATCACCTGCCCTGTACTACAACAGTTACCTTCATCAAATTAACATTTTAACTGCCCTGGGGCCTCACTCTACCTGTGGAGAGCTGTAAGATCTCTGCTATGTCACCAACTGCCCCAGTTGATCTTAACCACAGTGTCGGCCATCCAATTGCCGAATACCACGGGTGGTGTCATAACTTATTCCTCATATAAACTTTCCTCATTTTTATGACATGGCCAGGGCCATGGAGCTGGGTCACGGCACTGTGACACATCCCCAGAAAGAACTGTTCTGCCCGGTACCAAGTGCCCCACGGTCCTGACGGCGGGCATATCAGCAACTCAATGAAAATGTTGTTACTGTGGCGCCCCTGTGGACCGGTGGCAACAGAGAGGAACTGCAGCTGGGACTGGTAAGTTGTCACTCCGCACAAACACATAACACAACCCCGACCCATAGACCTAGAACTCTATGTCAGGCAAGGGGTAGCGGGAAGAACGAAGTGGAGGGTGGAGAGTTGAGTAGAAACCCAGGAAGGGGGTGGAGGAACTGGACTTAAAAACCCAGGAACACTAAGTTAGGAGAACCCAGTCAGCCTCGTGAGAGTGACGAACAGAGGTGCAGGTTCAAGTTCCTGGCGTGCTGTAGAGGGAGAGGAACAGAACTAAGCCGAGAAGCCCTGAGTGCCAGAAACTGTAACACCAGAGTGAAAGAACCCAGACGCGGCGGCCTGTGCCACCGAATGGCCTGTCCGGGTCCCAGGTCAAGTAGAAGAAGAGAAGGAGTCTAAGGCGTCCCCGAGCCAACACGGCACCGAGGGTCCAAGCCGAAACCAGGGTGCCGGCCCTGTTGAAGTGGTAGGACGCTGTATGCCCCAGCCATAAAATTAACCGGCGGGGTGAAAGGACTTTATGCCCGAAACCCAACACCCAGCACAACAAAGGAAAGGCCATCAGATGAGGGTTAGGTATCCAGGAGAAGGGAGCCCAGGAAAACTCGTTACTGCCAGCACATAGTCTGTATGCTGGACTGTGGACAGAGGCCCGAGAGGACTTGGGAAGGGTAGTGCAGACAACAAACTGTCCCAGCTGCCAGGGTGTGATCGACACTGTTTGTG
Source organism: Allobates femoralis (assembly GCA_033576535.1). Classification (NCBI taxonomy): domain Eukaryota; kingdom Metazoa; phylum Chordata; class Amphibia; order Anura; family Aromobatidae; genus Allobates; species Allobates femoralis. The sequence goes on from JARQOC010000002.1 coordinate 500,478,474, forward strand.
AACCGTTGCACTGTCGCAAGTGAACCGCAAGTGCAGCCGTTATGCGGTAATCGCGGCAATTGCGGGTTTTCCACCGCAACTGCCGCGATCAGCGAAAACCGCTGATGTGAAAGCAGCCTAAGACAATTATAATTCCATGTAATTTTTTACGGCAGAATAAATGGTAAAATGGCAAAAGAAACACCCCCAAAAATAGTGTAATTGCGGGTTTTTTTTTGGCAATTCCACTTCACGTGGTACTTTTTTTCCCATGTCCTACTACATCAATAAAATGGATAGTGTCATTCAAAAATGCAACTAGTCACACACAAAAAAAGCCTTCGTATGGCTTTGTCAGCAAGAAAATAAAAAAAAATGGCGTTTGGAAGAATGGGAGTGAAAAATGAAAGCACAAAAATGAAAAATTGCTTGGTCCTTAAGGAGTGAAACAGAGCATAGAGACCAAGAAGAGGAAGATACTACTGGATGCTGAAAAACCCTCCATCATCTGTTTGAATGCAGTAAAGATTGATCTATTTGCTAAATACTGGGTAAATAACACTTTCCTGAGGCAAAACTGGTTTCGTCTCGTAATTCTGGTTCTTTTTGTTTAGGGAAAGGTATGACGTAACTACTCTGAAAATCTCACGTCTGAACTCCACACACGTATGCAATAGTACAGATAAGACGTTTGAATCGGAATTAGCCCTGTATTAGTAGAGGCAGAAAGATAGAGCTAAAATGGCATACGGTATCTATTGTAATATGTCTGAGTTTATAGTTTATTTTTGAAGCACTGACAAAGCAGTTTATATAAAGAACTAGCTGTGAGCCCGATGCAAATGCATCGGGTGTCTAGAATATTTTTAAATTTTTTTTAACATTTTCAAATAATCCCCATAGAAAGTATAGGGGGACTTGCGGCAGGTGCGGCAAGTGCGGTTTTGCACTTGCGGCAGGTGCGGCCGCGAAAAAAACCGCGGCTGACCGCGGTTTTTTTCGCGGCCGCACCTGTCGCAAGTGCAAAACCACACTTGCCGCACCTGCCGCAAGTCCCCCTATACTTTCTATGGGGATTACCGCAACCGCGCCGCAAGTGCAGCGGTTATGCGGCAATCGCGGCAGATGCGTTTTTTTCACCGCATCTGCCGCGATTTTGGCTGACATATGAGATGCGGACATATGGGGGGGTGTGGTGACAGCGGGGGGGAAGGGGGTGTGTGTGGACATCGGGGAGTGTGGTTACAGGAGAGGCTCCGGAGCACTGTGTCAGCATGTGCTGACAGCAGCGGCTCCGGAGCGGGATCGGAGCGGGGTGTGCGGACATATGGGGGGGGGTGAGGACATATGGGGGGGGTGTGGTGACAGGGGTTGGGGGTGTGTGCTGACAGCGGCGAGGGGTCGCACGTGGTGACGTCACAGAGTGACAAAGGCACGGTCTTTTGCGGGGTCCGACACGGAAGTGCCTATGGCAATTATATAGTAGATAGAATACATACAGCAGTACCAGTGTGCAGCGGTGCCAGTGTGCAGCGGTGCCGGAGTCCAGGAGGAGACAGCAGGCGGGTGCGGTCAGGGGGGCCGGGGGACAGTGGCCGGGTGCGTTCAGGAGCAAGCCGGGGAACAGCGGGCAGAAGGGGGCTGGTGGAATAACAGCCATGTGCGGGCAGGAGGAGGCTGAGGAAGAGCGGCCAGGTGCGTGCAGGAGGGGGCCGGGGGACAGTGGCCGGATGCGGGCAGGAGGGAGGCAGGGAGACAGCGATCGGTGCGGCAGGAGGTGGTCAGGGGGACAGCGGCCATGTGTGGGCAGGAGGGGGCCGGGGAACAGCGGGCAGAAGGGGGCCGGGGAACAACGGCCATGTGTGGGCAGGAGGTGGCCGAGGAAGAGCGGCCGGGTGTGTGCAGGAGGGGGTCGGGGAACAGCGGCCGGGTGCGGGCAGTAGGGGCGGGGGGTCTTCCTGGCCGCACCCGGCCGCTGTCCCCCGGCCCTCTCCTGCCCGCAGCACTGTGCTTAGCAGAGTTTACAGCAACTCAGTGGTTAGCAGACTTTATGCGGCTCAGTGGTTAGCAGAGTATACGGCGGCTGAGTGGTTAGCAGAGTATACAGGGTCTCAGTGGTTAGCACAGTATACGCTGGCTCAATAGTTAGCACTGTAAACTGAGCCTCAGTGGTTAGCACTCTATGGTGGCTCAATGGTTGGCACTGTATATGGTGGCTCAATAATTAGAGCAGTAATGTGACTCAGTGATTAGCACTGTATACGGTGACTCAGTGGTTAGCACTCTATGGTGGCTAAGTGGTTGGCACTGTATATGATGGCTCAATAATTAGAGCAGTAATGTGACTCAGTGGTTAGCACTGTATACGGTGACTCGGTGATTAGCACTGTATGGTGCCTCAGTGGTTGGCACTGTATATGGTGGCTCAGTGGTTAGCACTGTATGCTGGCTCAGTGGTTAGCACTGTACAGTGGCTCAGTGGTTAGCACTGTAAGGTGGCTCAGTGGTTAGCACTGTACGGTGGCTCAGTGGTTAGCACTGTACGGTGGCTCAATGTTTAGCACTGCACGGTGGCTCAGTAGTTAGGACAGTATGGTGGCTCAGTGGTTAGCATTGTACGGTGGCTTAGTGGTTAGCACAGTATGGTGGTTCAGTGGTTAGCACAGCGCGGTGGCTCAGTGGTTAGCACTGCGCGGTGGCTTAGTGTTTAGCAAAGTATGGGTGACTCAGTGGTTAGCACAGTATACGGGCGCTCAGTGGTTAGCACTATATGGAGGCAGAGTGCTTAACTTTGTATGGAGGCTCATTGGTTAGCACAGTATGGTGGGTCAGTGGTTAGCACTGTATAAGGTGGCTCAGTGGTTAGAACTGTATAAGGTGGCTGAGTGATTAGCACTGTATGGTGGCTGAGTGTTTAACATTGTATACGGTGAGTCAGTGGTTAGCACTTTATGGTGGCTCAGTGGTTAGCACTGTACGGTGGCTCAGTGGTTAGCACTGTACAGTGGCTCAGTGGTTAGCACTGTACGGTGGCTCAGTGGTTAACACTGTACGGTGGCTCAGTGGTTAGCACTGTATGGTGGCTCAGTAGTTAGCACTGTACGGTGGCTCAGTGGTTAGCACTGTATAAGGTGGCTCAGTGGTTAGCACTGTATATGGTGGCTCAGTGGTTAGTACTGTATATGGTGGCTCAGTGATTAGCACTGTATATGGTGGCTCAGTGGTTAGCACTGTATATGGTGGCTCAGTGGTTAGCACTGTATATGGTGGCTCAGTGGTTAGCACTGTATAAGGTGGCTGAGTGATTAGCACTGTATGGCGGCTGAGTGTTTAAGACTGTATACGGTGAGTCAGTGGTTAGCACTTTATGGTGGCTCAGTGGTTAGCACTGTACGGTGGCTCAGTGGTTAGCACTATACGGTGGCTCAGTGGTTAGCACTGTACGGTGGCTCAGTGGTTAGCACTGTACGGTGGCTCAGTGGTTAGCACTGTACGGTGGCTCATTGGTTTTCCCTGTACGGTGGCTCAGTGGTTAGCACTGTACGGTGGCTCAGTGGTTAGCACTGTACGGTGGCTCAGTGGTTAGCCCTGTATGGTGGCTCATTGGTTAGCACTGTATATGGTGGCTCAGTGGTTAGCACTGTATATGGTGGCTCAGTGGTTAGCACTGTATATGGTGGCTCAGTGGTTAGCACTGTATATTGTGGCTCAGTGGTCAGCACTGTACGGTGGCTCAGTGGTCAGCACTGCACGGTGGCTCAGTGGTCAGCACTGCACGGTGGCTCAGTGGTCAGCACTGTACAGTGGCTCAGTGGTTAGCACTGTGTATGGTGGCTCAGTGGTTAGCACTGTATGGTGGCTCAGTGGTCAGCACTGTACGGTGGCTCAGTGGTCAGCACTGTACGGTGGCTCAGTGGTCAGCACTGTACGGTGGCTCAGTGGTCAGCACTGTACGGTGGCTCAGTGGTCAGCACTGTACGGTGGCTCAGTGGTCAGCACTGTACGGTGGCTCAGTGGTCAGCACTGTACGGTGGCTCAGTGGTCAGCACTGCACAGTGGCTCAGTGGTCAGCACTGTACAGTGGCTCAGTGGTCAGCGGAGGACGGAGGGCAGAGTGGTCAGCGGAGGACGGAGGGCAGAGTTTATCAGCGGAGGACGGAAGGCAGAGTGGTCAGCAGAGAACGGGGGGGGCAGAGTGGTCAGCGTAGGCCCAAGGGGGGGGCAGAGTGGTCAGCGAAGGTCGGGGGGCAGAGTGATCAGCGGAGGCTGGGGGGCAGAGTGGTCAGCGGAGGGCAGTGGGGGGCAGAGTGGTCAGCTGAGGGTGGGGGGGCAGAGTGGTCAGTGGAGGGAAGGGGGGGGCAGAGTGGTCAGCGGCGGCCAGGGGGCAAAGTGGTCAGCGGAGATCAAGGGGGACAGAGTGGTCAGCAGAGGCCGGGGGGCAGAGTGGTCAGTGGAGGCCGGGGGGGGCAGAGTGGCGGCGAAATACTTCCATCGCCATCTTGCATGTCGCCACTGTGAACAGGGCGAAACCAAGATGGCGGCCGGGAACTCTCGTGATACTTCCCGGCCGCCATCTTGGTTTCAATATGTACGGGGCGGCGACATAGAAGATAGCGGGCGGAAGACGGAGGACAGAGGAACATGCAGGAAGACGGAGGCGGGTGCGATCTGGTGTTAAGTATGACAGGCACAGGGGCACAGGGGCACAGGCTCCGGAGCACTGTGTCAGCATGTGCTGACAGCAGCTGCTCCGGAGCGGGATGACAGCGGCGAGGCACAGGGGCACAGGGGCACAGGCTCCGGAGCACTGTGTCAGCATGTGCTGACAGCAGCTGCTCCGGAGCGGGATGACAGCGGCGAGGCACAGGGGCACAGGCTCCGGAGCACTGTGTCAGCATGTGCTGACAGCAGCTGCTCCGGAGCGGGATGACAGCGGCGAGGCACAGGGGCACAGGCTCCGGAGCACTGTGTCAGCATGTGCTGACAGCAGCTGCTCCGGAGCGGGATGACAGCGGCGAGGGGTCGCAATGCCCGCTACGCGGGCAATGCCTCGCACGTGGTGACGTCACAGAGTGACAAAGCCACGGTCTTTTGCGGGGTCCGACACGAAAGTGCCTACGGCAATTATATAGTAGATTACTAGAATAGCAATTTCTCAAACTAGTAAGGCCACTTTACACACACAGATATCTGTGTCCAACTTCTGAACAGATCTCTGGTTGCAGTGAAATCATGGACACATTGTTCCATTTTGTGGCTGTGTACAAATGGAGCAATCTGTCCATGATTTCACTGCAACCAGAGATCTGTTCAGAAGTTGGACACAGATATCTGTGTGTGTAAAGTGGCCTATAGTATTTTGCAAAATTATGTTTAGCATTAGGGGCATTTGAACAAAACATTTGTGGTGCCCCACTACGTAGGTGCCACAGAAGGGGTACTGCACCCAGAAAAGCGGTGTGGTACTCCACTGCAGTTGGGACAATGGTCACAAGATGGAGCCCTAGAGCTGACACCCACATACTAGGACAGTAGGTGGGAGGGAACCCTGGGAGGATATAGATAGTGGCCTCTAGGGGGAACTAGGGAGTGAGACACTGGAGAGAGTCGGAGGAGGTAGAGTGGAGGAGGACCAGGCAGTCAGCCTGGGGACCCGAGAGGGCCATCTCGGCTGAGAGGCCCTAGAAAAGATCCCAAAAGAAGAAAGAAAGGAGAACTCAGAGGCAGAGTTCACTCTAGTAAGGGGAATTGAGTAACAGTAGAGTTTGCCCCGAAAGGAAGGAAACTGGGTACCGGAGCCCGCACCCATGAGTTCTTTAAGACTCATAGAGAATCTGTGCAACAGGGATATTACAAATACGGCCCTGACTCCCACAGATCCCACGAGAGGGAAGCCAGGACTAGCAAGGAGAAGCAGTCCAAACAGAAGGTTGACCCGACGGGTATAAGGGAGGCAAAGAAAGTAGAAGCAGCAGGAGGTCAGATCATCTACAGGAGATCAGGCTTCACACTGGGAACGGAATAGAAGAACAAGGAAAGGAACATAAAGGAGGGTTCCATCTCAGGCCAGAAATCCTAACTGCAGCCTGAAGCATTCGCCAGTATAACACCTAATGAACTGTTGGACTGTGAACTTTTGAAAAGGCTGTTCAAGTAAAGTAACCCGGTAAAGTGAAGCTTCGACTCTGTTGCCTGATTCCCTTATAAACTATTTTATTGCAGCATTCCTGCCACGGGGGTCCCTTCCCGCCTGTGGGGACGATTCCATCCGAGCCACCATACCATCGACCACCGGAGGACTGGAGCGGTGCTGGTGACCCCTCACCAGACGCAGCAGGTGGCGTCACGAAGACAACCTTGTAAATAGTCCCTGTAAATAATTCCCTTTTTTTCCACTGACCCCCAGGGCTACAGCCTCGGGCAGCCACCCGTGACATCCCCAGACTTCAACTGAGCCTGAGCCCTGAGTACCCTGTCCTGGGTCGCGTCACATGGTCACAGGTCCATAATAATAGAAATTAACAGTAATCTCCCCGAAAAAAAAATTGTATGTAAGACTGGCTTCACACCACGTTTCTTGGCATGCTGTTGTGTCCGTTTTAAAAAGGACAGAAAAGGATCTGTTTTTGGCTCCCATGTATCTATGGTGCCGGATTGGTCATAAAAGGCCATCTAGTTTTGTGTATTCAGTGCAGGATTCGTTTGTGTCCGGTTTTTTACCGTCCCCAAAATCGGAGTCTACCACGTTTTTGGGCTCCGGTGAAAAACCAGGACACAAATGGACAGTCCCGGATCCGGAGCTGTCTGGTTTTCATAACATGGTGGTCTATGAAGCTGGATCCTCTAAAAAAAACAGATCCGGGGAAATGGTTCCGGTTTAGTGAACTCACCATTGTCAGAAGCAAATTTTAACTCTCTGATGCCTGGCTGCTCCCTCACTCCCAGCCTTGTACAGCCTGTGCCTCCTCCCTCTTATCTGCAAGCCACCAGAGAACAGCACAGACAGCATCTGAATGTCTCCTCCCCCTCGTGCTGCTCTGCTGCTTTTAACCCATACAGTCTCAGCCATTAACCCTTTGATTCCCTGCTTTTCTCCCTATCTCTGTATTAACACTTTGTTACCCTTCAATGTATTAACCCTCTTGCATTGCTGTCTGTTAACCCTTTGTTGTTATGTCTCTCTGTCTCTCCTCTCTCCTATCCCCCACATTGCCGGTTTTACTAAAGCTCCCCCCAGCCCTCCTCAAAAAAACAAATCCTGCAAAAAACAGGATCCGGTGTCTTAGGCTGGCTTCACACTACGTTTTTTACTATCCTGTTCTGTTCATTTTTGAAACAAACAGAACAGGATCGTTTTTGGCCCCCATGTATCCCTATGGGGCCGAATTGGCCCTATTTGGCCATCCGGTTTTGTGAATCCGGTGCAGGATTTGTTTCTGTTCTGTTTTTCACGGGTCCCAGAAACAAGGCCTGCAGCGTTTTTGGGCTCCCGTGACAAAACAGGACAGAAACGAATCCTGTCCTGTCCAGCACACTTAACATGGGGGCCTATGACACCGGATCCGGGAAACAACAGAATCCCAGATCCGATGCCAGGTTACAGAGCATGCGCAGAAGAGGTGCGCTGCTCTCTACCCATGGTAAATCTGTATAATATCACTATAGCAGTATATCTATATACACTGCTAAAGTGATATTAAATATAAGGATGGTTAAAAAGAAATAATCATAAAAACTCACCTTCCAGCGACAACGAGTGTCCCATGCTGAATCTCCCGGCCATTCAAGGACCTGGCATGATGTCACTGGGAGGGCGGGTCAACCCAATCACATGACCACATCAGCACGGGTTTTAATTGGTGCTGATGCGGTCATGTGACCGGTTTGCCCCGCCCCTCCCAGTGACATCATGCCAGGTCCTCAAATGCTGGGAGATTCAGCATGGGACACTCAGAAGTCGTCGGAAGGTGACTATTTATGTTTTTTTTATTTTTAATCATCCCTTTAATATAAATTTAGCAGTGACAGCGGCTCAGCTCTCTGCTGCTCTTTTTGTGTCCGCAAAGTGGACCGGACACAGAAATAGCATCTGAAGGTGCCAGTCCGCTGCTGTCCATTCCTGTTCATTTGGGTAAATATATCTTTATTAAACTTTTCCATAAAATTAACAGTGTGATCAACAGAGTATCTGAAAAGAAAATGACACTTTACAATATCTAAGAGAAACGATCCTAGCCATTTAAAGCAAAATTACAGTTCAAGATATTTTCATATTAAGCAAAAGGCCAAGGCCGCTTCTCTCTATCTGATCCACAAGCACATTGTACTGCCTCTCCTCTGGCTCCAGCCAGGGAGGGTTTTATCCATTCCCAAGTGACACGAGTCACTTTGAGTACTCAATAATTAAGCATCTTTTAACTTTTAACAACTTTTAACTTAGATGATGATACAATCATTATCGTCCAGGTGTAGGAGAACTTAGGAGAGAGAGAGAGTGTAAGAAAAGAGGGGAGAGAAGAAAGAAAGGTAAAGTAAGAATGAGTTGTGGATAATAGGTAAAAATAGCGAAAGGATAGAGCATAACGCCGTGCAATGGTCTCCCGAGCGTGTTCAGGGAAGAAGGAGTGTGTGTACCTTAGCATCCTCAAGTAATCAGGTCCCCAAGGCCAGGGGTGTCTTTGAATAAAATCCATTCCATCCAGGTAGACACATATAGATTTTGGGTCTGGGAAAAGTCAGCCGACAATTCCTCGTATCTGCGAAGCTTCTCCATTTCTGAGTACCACTCTAAAATGGAGGGGGGCTCGTGCTCCTTCCAGTGTCGAGGGATCACATTGAGAGCTGCGGCTAAGCAAAATCGGAGAATATCCTTCCTCTGGGTCCTCCAAGAGCCAGGGAGCAGAGAGAGCAGAGCTAGTTCAGGAGTTCTCACCAGGTCTTTCCCCATAATTAAGTTATAATTGCGGAATACTTTAATCCAAAATTCCTGGATCAGTGGGCAGCTCCACCAGACAAGCAGCATAGTGCTTGTCTCATTGTTGCATCTCCAACACAAAGGCGAAGCGTCTGGAGAGAATCTGTGCATCCTGTCTGGGGTAAGGTACCACCTGTAGCGTAACTTGAGGCTCTTTTCTAGAGTTTCGCACGAGCCAGCAGACTTATGAGTCATGAGGAAACTCCTTTCCCATTCCGATTCAGGGATCAACCTGCCCAATTCCGCTTCCCACGCCTTCCTGTATCCCAAGTTCCTAGCAACTTTAGTCTTGGTTAGAATCCTATGGATAGTCGAGATTCCTCTCGAGGGTGCCTCCTCATCCACAAAGACCTCTTCCAACTTGGAAAGTGTCAATGTTGGGGCCTTCTGTAACGTAAGAGTTCCTATAAAGGACCTCAGCTGCAAGTACTCCCACCATTTAAGTTTGACTTGTGGGGCAGCTGCTTGGAGCATCCCAAAAGTAGGAAGTTCGCCTCTATGTAGGACATGTCTAATTCTAGTGTCATCTGCGTCTTTCCATCCCATAAAAAACCGGCTAGTCAACCCAGGAGGAAAAGCCGGATTTCGGAAGATCGGGGTCAATGGACGATCGTACTGTGTCTCCATCAACTCTCTTCTCGCTACGTGCCATGCCCTGAGCGTGGGAGTGATGGTGTGTCACGGTCCGCGCTGCTTCTGGATAAAAAACTCACCAAAGAGCCCAGCAAACTTTCATCCTCTTTATTCCTTATTCCAACGCGTTTCAACGCCACAACCCGGCGTCTTCCTCAGGGATATCAAGACGCCGGGTTGTGGCGTTGAAACGCGTTGGAATAAGGAATAAAGAGGATGAAAGTTTGCTGGGCTCTTTGGTGAGTTTTTTATCCAGAAGCAGCGCGGACCGTGACACACCATCACTCCTATCATCTTTCTTGGAACATACCACGATCCAGTGGTAGGTGGAGGTCCTGCAGCAGCTTGGAACATTGATTCCTAAACGCAGTCAAACCAGTTGTGGGGACCACAACTGGACCAGGTGAGCGGCCACACAGCACCACCATCTACATACTAGTGTCACTAGTGATAGGGCACTATTGCGCCTCTTGTCCCCTCCCTTTATATTTTGCATGCCCTGAGCGTTTCAGACGTAATGTTAGGTAAGGCACCCAAGGAGGCCAAGGCCTCTTTGGATAACCACTGCAAGTAGCGGAGGGGTATCGGAGCTCCGTCCTGTTCCACCCGTACCCACTGCTTGGATTCAGTTTTAAAATGCCAATCTATAAGGCGAACCAAAATGGCCGCCAAGCAATATCTGCGGATGTCCGGGAGGCCAGCTCCTCCCTGCTCCCTGGGAGTAGCTAAGGTCTTCAAGCTTACTCTCGCCTTTTTACCGTTCCAAATGAAAGGTGAGATTGCTGATTTAAGGGTGCGAAAGAATGCACCGATAGGCCACACGGGTACTGCCTGAAAGATATAGAGGAGCCTTGGAAGAATGTCCATTCCCACGACATGGATTCTCCCTAGCCATGACAACCTCAGGGGCCTATAATTCTCCAACAAGACTCCAACTTTGTCCAAAATGGCCTGGTGATTCAGTTGAAAAATTTCTGACATGTCAGCCGGAAGACTTATACCTAAGTAGACAATATGGCCCGTTTTCCACCGAAAGGGAAAATCCCTTACCCCTAAAGCCACCTCTGTTTGTGGTAGGGAGACGTTCAACACCTCCGTTTTGGAGAAATTGACCTTAAAATTACTGAGACCACCAAAGATCTCAAATTCCCGCAGTAAAGTGGGAAAGGTCATAGATGGTTGGGTGACGTTCATTTGGATCCTGCAAAAAACAGGATCCAAACGAACAGGACAAAAACATAGTGTGAAGCCAGCCTTAGTTGCCATCCACTTCAGCAAATCTGTTCCTTTCCGTTGTTGTCCGTTTTGTACTGCAAAAAACAGGATCCTCACGGACAGGAACAAACCGTGGTGTGAAGCCAGCCTAAGGCCCATGCTACATTTTTTGCTGCATTTTCTGATACTTTTTTTTCAACAAATCTGCATCAAAATCTGCATGTCTATCCTGAAGGCAGCTAAGTTTATGAGAGTTCAGAAATGCTGTGTGTCACGCGCTTAGATGGCACTGAAATTGCTGGATGCTGTTGTGTATGTTTGTCTTTAAGAGCTGCATGGTTGATAGTTGTGAAGGTCCTGACCTCCTGTGTTGTGCTCCAGAACTGTTTTCACTATTAGGTTCAACTGCTGGTTGATGGGTTAATGTGTGACTCACCTGAACCCCCCTTCCCCTAGACTTTAAGTAGCCTCCCCTTCCACCAGGTGGTGCTGCTGATAGAGTTTCACTCTATGCCTGGAAGCCGTGCTGTGCTGACCTGTGTGTTTGTGTTGCTGAAGTTGCTGTATCCCAGTTCTGTGGAGGGAGGTGAGGGGGGAATAGCACATTGCTGGTGGAGGAGTTTTAGGGAGAGGCTGGAGGCCCGAACCTTCTCACCTTCAGAGATACCTTTGGGATCAATGCCATTCAGGGTTCCTAGACTAGGATCAGACTAGTCTTCCTTAGTCACCCTGCCCATAACGACCATTCCCTCATCTGCATTCTCACTACACCCTGACACTGTGCCAACGTTGTGTTTTTTTTCCTGGCATGTTTGGTGCAGATTTAGGTGCTGAAAAAATCTGCACCATGTCAATTATTGGTCCATCTTTTGCTGAGTTTTCTCCATAGATCCCATTCTAATTATTATTACTATTATTTATTATTATTATAGCACCATTTATTCCTTGGCACTTTACATGTGAAAAGGGGCATACATAGACAAGTACAATAAACATGAGCAATATAAGGTATATATAGGAGAGAAGAGGACAGAAGGACAGGGGGCACGAAGGAAGAAGAGGACGGGGGGCAGAAGGACAGGAGAAGAGGACAGGGGAGCAGAAGGACAGGAACAGGGGAACAGGAGAAGAGGACAGGGGGCAGAGGAGAAAGGACGGGGAGCAAGAGGAGAAGAGGACGGGGGCAGAAGGACAGGAACAGGGGGACGGAGAAGAGGACAGGGGGGCAGAAGGAACGGGCAGAAGGACAGAGAGAAGAGGACAGGGGAGCAGAAGGACAGGAACAGGGGGACGAAAGAGCAGGGGAGAGGACAGGAAGGGGCAGAGGAGAAGAGGACAGGGGGCAGAAGGACAGGAACAGGGGGACAGGAGGAGAGGACAGGGGGGCAGAGGAGAAGGAAGGGAGGACGGCAGGGGACAGAAGAGAGGACAGGGGAGTAGAAGGAAGGAGGGGGCAAAGAGGAGAAAGCAGGACGGGACTGGAGAAGAGGACAGGGGGGCAGAAGAACAGGAGGACAGAGGAGAAGAGGACGGGGGCAGAAGGACAGAAGAAGACAGGGGGGCAGAAGGACAGGAACAGGGGGACAGAGGAGAAGAGGACAGGGGGGCAGCAGGAGGGACAGAGGAGAAGAGGATGGGGGTGCAGGAGGACAGAGGAGAGGAGGACGGGTGTGCAGGAGGAGTGGGGCTGTGTGTGCTGATAATGGCAGCTGTACCAGGTGCCTCTGCCTCCATGCGGCAGCCTCCACCTTCCTGTGTTGGCAGGGTGTGGCATGCTGGGAATTGTAGTTCTCCTGCCTGTGTGGCGCCCCGCAACGAGTGCGTCACAGGAGGGTATTGCAGCCATAAATGCAGCTGCAATATTCTCTGATACAGCAGTGACCTAGTTAACTTTGAGATCCAACCCTGCATGCATCACCTAGAACAGAGGACCAATCCAGGGTCCTGGTGGGCGGAGTGCTAGAGAAGTGTGTAGGAGAACAGACACTTAGTCATTAGGAGTAGGAATCTAGAACTTGAACTGAAGAGTCTAGAACAGAGAACTTGGAGTAGGAGATGGGCTCCGCACCCCATGCAGCCCCCGGGCCGTCACCGGTCGGGTGTCAGCACCTGAGGCCTTAACAACCGGGATCGGGCATCATTACCACGGGTTCCAAAAGACTCCCGTGCCCAAAACTTCACAGCCGGTTCACTGGTACCGAAGCTGGCAGCAGTTCACCTCTGCTACGCGAACCAGAAGCGTGGAGGAGCAGCTTCACAGGAGCACCCCACCACAAGCCAACTTCCAGTCGTCTAACCAGCGGTGTACCCACTGAGGGACCCAAGGCTCCCCAAAACATCCACAACGTACAACTTGGATAGGGCATTGAAGCAGCCTCCCCATACCCGATCTGGTATTCCTGGGCGACAATGGCGAAACACTTAGCTAGAATGGAGGAACACTTGCGGATCTCTGAGGGACACTATCACTGCTGAGTCCACCCGGTATACTACCCGTAAACTGTATGCCATGTACTGCCTGCTGGTTACAGTAAAGACCCGTTACAGAGACTTTCTGTGTCCGTGCTTCCTTATGAACTGTCCGTCCGCACTACAAGGTAACCGCAGCTGCCGCACAACATCTTAAGCAGCTCCAGCCTCCGGGGATCACCGCTCAGCCTGTGGGGAGCGTTCCATCTTGCTGCTGTCCATCCCCCGGAGGTTCCGCAGCGTCGGTAACGATTACCGAAACTACTCATAGGTGGCGTCACGAATAAATTAAAACCCCTTTAATCTGTTCCTTACAAGACGTTTTCAACTTTTGATCTGCACTCCACCGGGCCCCACTACCGGCAGGCGCGGCCCACCCGTGACAAGGAGGAAGGAGCTTCAACCTGTCTAAACCGGAGTCCCGGCCACGGTGAGTCACCTGTTCGGGCTTTACTGTATGGTTTCTGGGCAGTGTGTTGCGTGCTGGGAGTTGTAGTTCTCCTGGGCGGGCTCAATGTTCTCCTGCCGCCTGTCTGTGGTTATTGTGCCTCTTCTGGGATGTCCTCAGCTCTATGCTGTAGTAGTGTACCGTATACTGTCTGTGCACAGCACGGAGCTGGGGACTTGGTGGTACACTGTCTCCCGCCGCCTTAAAATTGGTCTGTTTCTCACCCAGGAGAGTCGGACGAGTGACATCTGTTTTTTTGTCCGTTTGGCATCCAACTGCTGTGTGAGTGTCCGACATTTCTCTCAGATTCTCAGATCACATCCGTGTGCAATCAATCCCTTTTTTTTCTCAGCAGCTATTACTGTAGAATCATTTACAGGAACATTTTACAGTGTTCTCAGCTTCAGAATGATAATGTATCCGTGAAAAAAACAGATGCCTCTCGGATGGTCCGTGTGTGCGGTCCGTGATTTTGTCAGACACATAGACTTGCATTGGTGAGTCTCACGCGGAAATCACATACTGTCGCAGCGTGTTGCAACTTTTTTCTCATCATGAATCTGGATGAGAAAAAAGCGTCCGACACTCATCATTGTGCTCTCAGAGATTGATTGCAATGTGAGAAAATCGCACATCGCACTCATCAGAGTTTCATGCCAGTGTGTCCGTACCCTAATACTAAAATCCATATAGTAATCCTACTGGTATGGGGAGGATTTATGGCTCAGTTAGTACACACTCCATACTTCTTGTTATTAACCAGTTAATGCTCTCTTGTCCACCGCAATGCAGTGTCAAAAGAGGACGACAGCAAGATAGACAGCAACATGGCATCAGAGAGCCCCTGACCTCCAAATAGAAGATCCTCAGATCCCGGTATTGTGACATAATATTAAGAATAAAGTTTTTTTGCAAATATCACTATGAACTCCATAGCACGGCAGCAAAAATTGCTCTGGCCCCGGGTCCTCCTTGAGTCCTGCTTGTTGCCATACACTGGGGTTGTGCAGAGGTGGCGGTGCATAGTGACAACCCCAATAGGTGAGTGGCCATTTGGCCCAATACTTACCCCCCAATTGCACCCCTTCTCTTTGTGTTTTAGTATAGTAGTTATATTCTTGTATATAGGGGCAGACAGTGTATAGTATGTATACTTCCGGATTATCAACAACCAAATGGGCGGCAAATTTTTCGACCGACCCAGGCGCCACAAACAGTTGCTATGCCACTGCCTCTATGAGAGAAATGCGCCGCGGAGATAGCAGCAGCCAGCCAGGACCTGGCTGCTGTATGTGTGTCTCCACGCGCACTTCCGGCCCTGCGAACACCCCTGATGGCAGCGGTGTGGTTTCTGCCGGCCAGGGCCAGGACCAGCACTGTCTGCCGGCGGAGTGAGGAGTCAGACTCAGTGCTGAGAACGGACTCCGGAGGAGCAGCGGGAGCCGGCGGCACAGCAGAAGAGAGCAGGTGGTGAGTGGCCCAGAGAAAAGAAGGTGCAATATGTGTGCAGTGTGTGTGCAATGTGTGTGGCTTTGTGTGCAGTGTGTGTGCAGTGTGTGTGCAATGTGTGTGCAATGTGTGTGGCTTTGTGTGCAGTGTGTGTGCAATGTGTGTGGCTGCGTGTGCAGAGACAGAGCAGCCGGGAGGATCACAGTGAGTGTAAAATAAATGTAATGTAAATAAAGATAAAGTTGGCTGCACTGTGCTTGTGATGGGGGCCTCCAGCCTCTGTCCTCCTGCCGTCACCCCTCCAGCCTCCGTCATCCTGCGCTCACCCCTCCAGCCTCCGACCTCCTGCGCTCACCCCTCCAGCCTCCGTCCTCCTGCCCTTACCCTTCCAGCCTCTGTCCTCCTGCCCTCACCCCTCCAGCCTCCGTCCTCCTGCGCTCACCCCTCCAGCCTCCGTCCTCCTGCGCTCACCCCTCCAGCCTCCGTCCTCCTGCGCTCACCCCTCCAGCCTCTGTCCTCCTGCGCTCACCCCTCCAGCCTCCGTCCTCCTGCGCTCACCCCTCCAGCCTCCGTCCTCCTGCGCTCACCCCTCCAGCCTCCGTCCTCCTGCGCTCACCCCTCCAGCCTCTGCCCTCCTGCCCTCACCCCTCCAGCCTCTGTCCTCCTGCCCTCACCCCTCCAGCCTCTGTCCTCTTGCCCTCACCCCATCAGCCTCCGTCATCCTGCGCTCACCCCTCCAGTCTCCATCCTCCTGCGCTTACCCCCCCAGCCCCTTCATCCTGGTCTAACCGCCTTCCCACCATATACTGTGCTGCTAATCACTGAGCCATCATACTTTGCTAACCACAGAGACATCGCGCAGTACTAACCACTGAGCCACCATACAATGCTAACCAGTGAGCCACCGTATACAGTGCTAACCACTGAGCCACCATATACTGTGCTAACCACTGAGCCACCGTACAATGCTAACCACTGAGACACCGTACAATGCTAACCACTGAGCCACCGTATACAGTGCTAACCACTGAGCCACCACATACAGTGCTAACCACTGAGCCAGCGTATACACTGCAAACCACTGAGCCACCGTATACAGTACTAACCACTGAGCCACTGTATACAGTGCTAACCACTGAGCCACTGTACTGTGAGTGTATGCCCCTGTGAGTGTATGCCTCCCCCTGAAAATAAGACCGGGTGCAACGTTCGGAGCAAACATATTAATATATTAAATATATTAATCTCGCTCGGCCCCTGAAGGCAGCCCGCCTCCAACCCCGCCCCCCCAGGCCTCCCCCCACCTTCCACCCCCCTCGGCTCCGAGAGGCGTACCAGGAAATACTTTTTTACAAAAAAAGCACTGGTAAAGTCTATGACACTTCTAAATTGCTGAGCCAACAGCTGCATTTTTTCATGATCAGGTTTTAGGGCTGCTTCACACTGCGGCATGATCCGGTCCGGTTCTGTCCGGGAGGACCCAGACAGCTGCGGACCGGATCAGCACACAGGACTGGGGGGCTATTAT
Source organism: Allobates femoralis (assembly GCA_033576535.1). Lineage (NCBI taxonomy): Eukaryota > Metazoa > Chordata > Amphibia > Anura > Aromobatidae > Allobates > Allobates femoralis. The sequence goes on from JARQOC010000002.1 coordinate 500,495,169, forward strand.
GCCCTCCGGTCCTGTGTGCAGCGCACCCAGCTGCAGCCGCTGACAGGTCAGGACCGTGGCGCCCGCGGTCCTGACTTATCAACAACGGGAACTGCGTGTGCTGCACACCGGACCAGAGGGCATAATAGCCCCCCAGTCCTGTGTGCTGATCCGGTCTGCAGCTGTCTGGGTCCTCCCGCACAGAACCGGACCGGATCAGTGTGAAGCGGCCCTTACCTGCAAAAACCTGATAAAAAAAAGTACCATGTCAATTAAGTTATCCGGATTTGCTCACCCTCCCTGGCAATCTCATGTTGGGCTCCGCTTATTTCTTCCTCCCAGGAATTATCACTACGTGAGATGGGGCTTTTTAAAGAAAATTCCTTCACACCTACTACCAGTAATTGATGCGTTTGTCTCTGCTGTAAAAAGTGACATAATACAATTGAAGGAAAAAATAACAGTCAAATATAAGAAACCGAATTTGACTAAAAAGGAGTTTGATGCTATAGAAGGATTGGTCCATGAAGGCAATGTAGTGGTGAAGCCAGATAATAAAGGGGGCGCAATCATAGTCATGGACCAAACAAAATACATTAATGAGATTAAGGGTACCTTTACACGTCGCAACATTGCATGCAATTTCACTTGCAACTTACTGGTTGCAGTGATATCATGGACACATTGTTCTATTTGTACACTGCAACAAAATGGAACAATGTGTCCATGATTTCCCTTGCATGCAATGTTGCGACGTGTAAAGGTACCCTAAGAGACAAGTAAGTGATGAGATAGTGTATAAAAAGTTGAATGTTGATCCAAAATTTGACATAAAACGTAAAATAGTCTGTGTTAGAAGAAGCCCAGATCAGGCCAGAAGAGACTATCTGGAGATGGAGGATCCTATTACCCCAGTATTGTACATAGTACCCAAAGTCCCTAAGACGCTGGAGAATCCCCCGGGTAGCCCGATACTCTCGGGGTTGATTCAGTGTTAAGTAGGATTGGAATTATTTTGGATAAAATACTGGGCCCCTTGGTATATAAGGCAAAGCCTCATATCAGAGATACAGATGATTTCCTTGAAAAATTACAAACAGTAAATGTACCTGACAATACCATGCTTGCATCTTTTGATGTTGTATCATTGTACAAGTCAATAGACCATAGTAGAGGTATGAGGGCTATCAAGAAGAAGCTCAAAGACAGACTATTCAGATCAGTGTAAAGAATTCATCATGGAATTGTTAAATATAGCATTAACATGCAATTATTTTTTGTTCGGGAATGACTATTATATGCAGCTATGCGAGTCCGCAATGGGTGCGCACTTGGTGCCCGTGTATGCTAACCTAGTCATGCCACCATTGAGGAGGACCTCATCTATGTGCCACACTACCATGAGAAGGCGTTGGTGTGGTGGAGATACATAGATTATGTCTTCCTTCTATTGACTGGGTCAGAAGGTGAACTAATAGAGTACCATAACTTTATCAATGAACTTGATGAAACGATTAAGTTCACACTGGTGAGATCTAGAACCCAATTACAGTTTTTGAATGTACTGGTTTCTTTGGAGGGTCAAGTGTTGAACCCAACCCTGTTTGTGAAAACCACTGACAGAAATAATTTATTGAGGTTTGAAAGTCATCATCCTAAAAAGCTTAAGAAGGAGACGATACCATAAAGTCAAATGCTTAGGGTAAGCAGGATAGAGAGTAATGATACCAACAAAATGCTCTCATTGGAAAATATGTGTAAAAAATTTGGCGAGAGGGGTTACCCTAGAAGACTGCTTGATAAACACAAAAGGAGGGTGTTAACACAGAGAGAGGTGCCTAATCCTTCAGAGAAGGTAAAAGTGAACAAAGTCCTGTTTATTACTACACATGGGGAAGAAAGTGACCAGATAGCTAGAGTCATTAAGAAACACTGGCACATGCTTAATAATTGTTTACCACACATAGAAGAGTTTCAGTCATTACCATACTTCACATATAGACAGGTGACAACATCAGAAGTCGGTTGGTACATTCTGATGTAGTTATCTAAGGAGCTCTGCACAAACCAGTTTAAAGGGAGTAAAGAGAACAGGGTGTTTCCCATGTTTATCATGTGTGACCTGTAGTTACATGAATAAGGGGGATACATTTATATTCCAGAGTACCAATAAGGAATATAAAATCAAACACTACCTCAGATGCGACCCAGAATTTGTAATATATTTGCTGGAATGCCCGTGTAGACTGTGGTACATTGGAGAAACTACACTAGATCTTAAAACCCGCCTCAATCAACATAGGTACACTATTCGTAAGAAGAACATGGAGCTGCCTGTTCCAAAACATTTTGTTGAGATGAAACATATGGAAAAACAGCTCAAATTCAGGATAATAGATCACATACCACAATTGAGACATGGAGGGGACAGAGAAGAAGCTCAAAATAAGATCCTCAGGCTTGGCACACTTAAACCAAATCGCTTAAATGTAGATTTCAAGATCAACCCTGTTCTATAATGAGGTTGAATAACTATGTCTATTAATCTGATACAGTAGAAGTTGAATTGTCTTTTAGCTATTAGGTAGCTGTTTTTATGTTTTGTAACATGTATTATTATTTTTTATTTTTTACAGAACCAAACAAGATATTCTACACAAAAGAAGGACTCATCCATCCATCTAAATGTTAACAGTAATCTTATATTGATTCTTTGCTTTATTATTAAATAATAATGCACTATACTCAGTGTATGTACCAAAGGTGATAAACATATTGAGTGAATATATAACTCCCATAACCTCCTTTTTTCTCCTTATTATAACTGAGAGTGTGATGAAAATGCACTTAGTGGCGATATGCACTGAAAGTCCCAGTGATTGGCCTATAAGGTTTGGTTGGGTAAACGGTATACATGAAAATGTGAGCCCATGAGAACCACTAAACGCTGGACTAAGGTTCTTTTACCTGTAGGGGTGAGATGCCTAAATTCCAAGGGCCATAGAGAATTAAAATATGTGTTAAGCCACATTGGGTATAATATTCACACTTAATGGTACCTTTACACGCCGCTACAGAAGGTTGAAAACAACTGGGTTTCGGAGACAAATGTATCTTGCACCGTCAAACAACCCGAGGTAGCGGCGTGTAAACAAGCTTGTTGCCACCTGTCACTGTCGACACCTGTTTCAGAGCAGTGCTCTAAAACAGGTTGATTTCAACCCGATGGTAGCGGAGTCTAAATAAGGTACGGTAAGGCTTTTTCGCCACCTAGTTAACTTCCTGGGGCGTGACACAGCCTCCGGGAAACCGCCCCCCTTCAGCGATCATTGGTGGAAGCTCCTGCGTTACGATTGGTTGTCGCTGCATAGGGCGGCATATTTAAGGAGCTGACCAGTCACACTACACATTTTCTATAGCTTCATGTATTAGCCAGCCTTCCTGCGCTGGCTGGCCAATCATGATGCTATTGCATTGTTCAATCATCGTACGAGCGTCTCGTAATACACAACTCTGTCACGTATATGTGTCCCTGCTGCCCAGGTCCTCCCATATTACCTTCTGTAGCGGCGTGTAAATGAGGGATGGTGCTCTACAGAAGGTAACTAGTGGCACCCGGCGGTGCCTCCAGGGATAGATTAAACCTCCTGTAGAGCACCTTGCAGCGGCGTGTAAAGGCGGTATCGGGTACCGTTTGCAACCGTTGGTACGTGCTCGTGCACGTGAGACACCCGGTTGTTTCTAACCTTCAGTAGGGGCGTGTAAAGGTACCATTAGAAGTATTTGACGCCCAGTAGGTTGGGAATATAAGTATATATTTAATTGTTGGATAAGAGGGTGACGCGTTCCATACTAAAGATGGAGGAGAACGCAGCCTATAATGTATTAAAGGTGACGGCCGTCATGTGCAGTGACATGATACCGTCATGGAACCTAATTGGTCTGCCACTGAGAATGCGGAAGACGGTGTAGTCACGCCGGGAGTAGCGTTTTACCAATGGGATGGGTGAGAGCCTAATAATTATTATAAAAACATGTATTAATCACACACATGAGATATATTCGCACAGTAGGACTGCATTGATACAGTATGCAGGATCTTTTGAATATATGTAACATAGGTTTGATGCACTGTAAACTAAGAATCCACTGTAAAAAGTCACTGTAAACTATAATTGACAAACTAATAATGCTAATGTGAATGCACTTTATATACTCTGTTTCTCTGACACTTTGGCACTGCTTCAGAAAGGTTCTGATGTAACCGAAACGGGCTAATAAAGAAGAGTATTTTTGTCTATATCTGACTGCTGCCTGCTTTTTGAAAAGTATGTATTAAGCAACACTAGGGGAGTTTGTCAGCAAGATCTGCACCAAAATACGTTTTTTTGTATCCTGTGCTGCTCTGGTTTTTTAATAATACAGAATAATTCAGATATTGAGGATTATACCCATTACACGGGACAGGAGAAGTGGTATTGTGCAATGTATATATACAGAATAAGGCTGGGTTCACATTTGCAGACCCCTCCGCAGTGTTCTGCGGGGGGGATCCGCAATGTGACCGCAGCGGCCGCCAGCTCCTATCTTTATAATGGGAGCGCACGGGGCTGCGCTTGACTGCGCATGACCGTGCGCACCCATTCACACCCATATGTGATCTGTGCGCAGGCGGATGCCTGCGCAAAAATCACACAGTCTCGTCCGCACCAGGAATGCAACATGTCGCGTCCCTGGTGCGGACGAGACTGTGTGATTTGTGCGCAGGCGGACGCCTTCGCACAGATCACATATGGGAGTGAATGGGTGCGCACGGTCATGCGCAGTCAAGCGCAGCGCTGTGCACTCCCATTATAAAGATAGGAGCTGGCGGCCGCTGCGGTCACATTGCGGATCCCCTCCGCAGAACGCTGTGGAGGGGTCCGCAAATGTGAACCCAGCCTAATACAGATACTGAGAATTACACCAGAGAGAAAACAGGGGGAGCCAGCACAGCCAAAAGTTGCTGAAAAAATAAATGTGTAAGTACACCTGTCACTACCATACTGCATACAAATAAAGACATTTCGCAAAAGATTACCGAAATAATCTTTTGAGCCACTCTCCCACGTCAAGGAATGTCTCAGATAAAGTGGTCCTACTCTACATATTTTAACATTTTTGATGTGTCCGTAGACAGCATAATATAATATAAAATAAAGAGGACCATATAAAGCTAACACTCACCTATTCAAGTTAGACAATGCTTCCCAAGGTGCCAGGTGGGTCATTGAATGAAGAGCAACTGAGGCCCCCACACCTGCAGCCTCCACCACAAGTGTTTGGGCTATTTCACAGTTAACCCTCACCGACCCAACCAGCTCTTAAGGGTAAAAGCAAGTCAGGTTCAGGTGAGTGTAGCTGCAATAAACTAGCCTGAGGACAAGAAGAAGCTAGTGTGTGAACAGTTACTAAAAATAATGGAGTCAATGCAGATGGAAAACAGACAATATATGGCGTGCACGGCAAGTGGGGGTCAGCCACTAAACCATACCAGAGAGAAAACAGGGGGAGCCAGCACAGCCAAAAATTGCTGAAAAAATAAATGTGTAAGTACACCTGTCACTACCATACTGCATACAAATGAAGACATTTCGCAAAAAATTACCGAAATAATCTTTTCAGCCACTCTCCCACGTCAAGGAATGTCTCAGATAGTGGTCCTACTCTACATGTTTTTAAATTTTTGATGTGTCCGTAGACAGCATAATATAATATAAAATAAAGAGGACCATATAAAGCTAACACTCACCTATACAAGTCAGACAATGCTTCCCAAGGTGCCAGGTGGGTCAGTGAATGAAGAGCAACTGAGGCCCCGACACCTGCAGCCCCCCTGTTTTCTCTGAGGATTACACCAGTGTACAGGACAGGAAAAGTGGTACTGTGCAGTGTACATATACAGAATAATGCAGATACTGAGGATTACACCCACATACGAAATATGAAACAGTAAGACCAGTTCACCAGCAGTAGCTCATAGAGTGCAACAATTCTCATCGATGGAGAAGGTGACTCCTTGCAGGTAGAGCAAAGTTTCTCCAGGACTAGAAAATAGTGAATGTCCAGCTCTACGTCAGTCTTAAAATCTTCATGTCTATTTCAAAAGTTAAAATTCATCAGTATTCGCGTTTCAACCATGTTGGTGGTCTTAGTCATAATACCTATTATTAGTATTATGAGTAAGACCACTAACATGGTTGAAACGTGAATACTGATGACTTTTAACTTTTGAAATAGACATAAAGATTTTAAGACTGACGTAGAGCTGGACATTCACTACTTTCTAGCCCTGAGAATTGCACCCAGTCTACAGGACAGAAGTGGTACTGTGCAGTGTATATATACAGAATAATACATATACTGAGGATTACACCTAGTGTACAGGACAGGAGTGGTACTGTGCGATGCATATATACACAGAATAATACAGATACTGAGGATTACACCTAGTGTACAGGACATGAGTGGTACTGTGCAGTGTATATATAGAGTAGTAAACAATGTGGACTACCCACTATAAATTACGGTATATACCGGTATATCGGTATATACAGTGTCACAGCACCATACTAAATACTATATACACAGCTTCACAGTACATACTAAAACACAGCTACGTGTTAGTAGCATATATCATGCAGCTGTGTATACTGGATGCAATTGTCCATACTTGTACCTATTGATATAGGGTTGAGATTTTACATGTGTATATATATATATATATGTATATATACAGTCATATGAAAAAGTTTGGGCGCCCCTCTTAATCTTACTCTTAATCTTAATCTTGTTTTTGCAACAGCTATTTCAGTGTGATATATGTAATAACTGTTGGACACAGTAATAATTCAGGATTGAAATGAGGTTTATTGTACTAACCGAAAATGTGAAGTATGCATTATTTCAAAAATTGACAGGTGCAAAAGTATGGGCACCTCAAAAGAAAAGTGACATTAATATTTAGTAGATCCACCTTTTGCAAAAATAACAGCCTCTAGTCGCTTCCTGTAGCTGTTAATGAGTTCCTGGATCCTGGATGAAGGTATTTTTGACCAATCCTCTTTACAAAACAATTTCAGTTCAGTTAAGTTTGATGGTCGCCAAGCATGGACAGCCCGCTTCAAAACATCCCACAGATGTTCAATGATATTCAGGTCTGGGGACTGGGATGGCCATTCCAGAACATTATAATTGTTCCTCTGCATGAATGCCTGAGTAGATTTGGAGCGGTGTTTTGGATCATTGTCTTGCTGACAGAACCATCCCCGGTGTAACTTTAACTTTGACACTGACTCTTGAACATTATTCTCAAGAATCTGCTAATACTGAGTGGAATCCATGCGACCCTCAACTTTAACAAGATTCTCGGTGCCGTCATTGGCCACACAGCCCCAAAGCATGATGGTCCTCCCACAAATTTGACAGTGGGTAGCAAGTGTTTTTCTTGGAATGCTGTGTTTTTGTGGCGCCATGCATAATGCCTTGTTGTATGACCAAACAACTCAATCTTTGTTTCATCAGTCCACAGGACCTTCTTCCAAAATGAATCTGGCTTGTCCAAATGTGCTTTTTCATACATCAGGTGGCTCTGTTTGTGGCGTGCATGCAGTAACTGCTTCTTTTGCATCACTCTCCCATACAGCTTCTCCTTGTGCAGTGTGCACTGTATTGTTGACCGATGCACAGTGACACCATCTGCAGCAAGATGATACTGCAGGTCTTTGGAGGTGGTCTGTGGATTGTTCTTGACTGTTCTCACCATTCTTCTTCTCTGCCTTTCTGATATTTTTGTTGGCCTGCCACTTCTGGCCTTTACAAGAACTGTCCCTGTGGTCTTCCATTTCCTTACTATGTTCCTCACAGTGGAAACTGACAGGTTAAATCTCTGAGACAACTTTTTGTATCTTTCCCCTGAACAACTATGTTGAACAATCTTTTTTAAGATCATTTGAAGCTGTTTTGAGGAGCCCATGATGCCACTCCTCAGAGAAGATGCAACTAGGAGAACAACTTGCAAGTGGACACCTGAAATAGCTTTTCTCATGATTGGATACACCTGGGTATGAAGTACAAAGTTCAATGAGGTTACCAAACCAATTTAGTGCTTCAGTAAGTCAGTAAAAAGTAGTTAGGAGTATTCAAATAATGAAAATCAGAAGGGTGCCCATACTTTGGCACCTGTCATATTTTGAAATAATGCATACTTCACATTTTTGGTTAGTACAATAAACCACATTTCAAACCTGAAATATTACTGTGTCTATCAGTTATTACATATATCACACTGAAATAGCTGTTGCAAAAAAACAATTTTAAACAAAAAAAAGAGTAAGATTAAGAAGGGTGCCCAAACTTTTTCATATGACTGGTGTAAGAGGGCAAGGGGACGCATAGTGGATGGCAGGTATGTGTCACATGCCTACCTGAGGTCTGTGATGTAAGCCGGCATTAGCATCTCTTAGTGGAGAGCAACACTGAGGGAGTTGTTAGTAACCAAGGGGCCGGCTTATGAGTCCTGAGAGTGACGGGCGGGTCCAGGACTCACATACCCTCCCAGGGGCGTGGTGTCCGGCTATGTAAGGGAGGTTGGACTTAGGCACAGGGGGAAAGTGATTAGGATTCTGTGTTTGCTGTGTGTGGTTTTCCCTGTGGAATGGTTTATGAGCAAATAAACCCTTCTGGTCTCACCTATGCAAAGCTGCCTCCTTGTGCTTCCTGACGTCGCCAGCGAGCCGCTCCGTTACAATTGGTGGAGAATGCGGGCACAGCTCCCAGCAGAAGACGTGAGACCGGTGGGCTTTGGTGTTTATGTCCTGGGTGAAGTCTGTCCTGACTCAGTCACAGCCTCCGGAGATTATGGAGGAGCTGATGAGACACTTGGTACAAGCTCAGCAGGCCCAGCAGGCTCAACATCTCCAGCTCTTACAACAGCAACAGGCGGCCCAGCAAGAGACCACCAAGCTGCTGACACAGCAGATCCAACTCCAACGTCAGCAACAGCAAGACCAGCATCAGCAGCAGCAGCAGCAGATCGATATCCTGGCTGAGGCGGTCCGGAGCACGTCAGCAGAGACAAGGTCAGTGGGCGATTTTTCTATTAGAAAAGCTGTGAGAGGAGCCCTGCAGAAAATGACTCCAGGAGATGACATAGAGGCTTTTCTGACTGTTTTTGAGCGTGTTGCAGAGAGAGAGGGGCTCCCACCAGCACAGTGGGCAGAGGTGCTGGCGCCATATCTATCCGGGGAGCCTCAGAAGGCTTATTATGATTTGGCCCTGCAAGACGCTAAGGAATATAGCAAGTTAAAAACGGAGATACTAGCCCGCCTGGGGGTGACAATGACTGTGAGGGCGCAGCGGGTTCACCAATGGGCGTATCATCGAGACAGACCGCCTCGCTCCCAAATGTTCGACCTGTTGCACTTGGTCCAGAAATGGCTGCAGCCGGAGAGCTCTACGCCAGCACAGATGGTGGAGTGTGTCGTGATGGATCGGTTTGTACACTCCCTGCCACGATCCGTTCAGACCTGGGTTGCCCAGGGTGATCCCCAGAACGCGGATGACCTTATCGGGCTGGTGGAGAGATACCAGGGGATGGAAGGGCCTGGGGCCAGATTGCCCGCTCCTTACTGGGGGACCCAGCCGCGGGCAGAGGCCCAAAAGGGGGTGGGGCGTCCAAGGTCCCTAAGGGCGGGGGAGGCGGTGCCCAAGGTCCCTACGGGCGAGATCATATGTTGGAGATGCCATGGTCCAGGCCACATTGCGGCACGGTGTCCCTTGACCCCTGAACAGATGGATTGTAGCATGGGTCGCCGCTGTTCTTATTTTGCATACTCAGTCTGCAGTATGACCAGTATATCCAGCGAAGGGCCCCCAGCGTGTCCGGTGAAAGTGAACGGGAGGAGCGTGGTCGGGCTGTTGGACTCCGGGAGCCTCGTTACTCTGGTGAGGGACTTCCCGTCCCTTATCCTGGTCCCTGGGAAAAGGGTCGGAGTGCGGTGTATCCACGGTGACGCCAAGGACTATCCAGTAGCTCGAGTGGACATTGAGACGGCACATGGGGTGAGGACTCATGAAGTCGGAGTCGTCCAGGACTTGCTACACCCCATCATTATCGGCCGGGACTTTTGTTTATTTTGGCAGCTGTGGGGGCAGGGTACGGGAGTGGGGCCCGTGGAAACGACCTCTCCCCACTCTGACATGGCTGAGTTCCCGCTTGGTGTCCTCGTAGGGGATGAGGAGCAAGCACCGCCCGAGACCACGGTACTGAACTTGGGGGCGACCAGGGAGAACTTTGGGACAGCCCAACATAAAGACCTGACTCTAAGGGAAGCATTCAATAGTGTCACGGTCATTAACGGGGTCCCACAGGAGCCAGGGAGCGACACTAGGTTCCCCCATTTTATGCTAAGTGAGGAATTGTTATACCGGGTGACGAAGGTGAAGGACGACCGGGTGGAACAGTTGTTAGTACCGGGGCCGTATCGGCAGCAAGTACTCAACATGGCCCATTCCCATATCTTAGGGGGTCATCTAGGGGTAGAGAAAACACAGGACCGGATACTGCAACGGTTCTATTGGCCTGGGTGTCACCGGGAGATAGCGAGATACTGCCAATCTTGCCCTACCTGTCAAATAACCACCCCTACCAGGCACTTTCGTAGTCCCCTGGTACCATTACCCATCATCGAAATCCCCTTTGAGAGAATAGCTATGGACTTGGTGGGGCCCCTGGTGAAATCGGCTCGGGGTCATCAGTATATCTTAGTTATCCTGGACTATGCCACCCGGTACCCCGAAGCGATTCCCTTACGCAACTCCTCGGCGAAGAGCATAGCTAAGGAGCTGGTTCAGGTGTTTTCTCGCACGGGGTTACCAAAAGAAATCCTGACAGATCAGGGTACCCCCTTCATGAGTAAGGTGATGAGCGAGTTGTGCAGGGTCCTTCAGATCACCCAGCTGAGGACTTCTGTATACCATCCTCAAACAGACGGCCTTGTCGAGAGGTTCAACAAAACCCTCAAAGGCATGTTAAGGAAAGTGGTAGAGAAGGATGGGAAGGACTGGGACTGCCTCCTACCGTATCTGCTGTTTTCCATTCGGGAGGTTCCACAGGCTTCCACGGGTTTCTCACCATTCGAGCTCCTGTATGGACGACATCCACGCGGTCTCCTAGATGTAGCCAAGGAAACCTGGGAAGCCGAAGTCACACCTCATCGGAGTGTCATTGAGCACGTCGCCATGATGCAGGAGAGAATGGAGAAAGTGATGCCGATCCTAAGAGAACATCTCCTGCGGGCCCAGTAGGCTCAGGCCCGAGTCTACAACCGCTCCGCCAGAATCCGGCAGTTTCATCCCGGGGACCGGGTCCTGGTCCTGATACCCACAGTGGAAAGCAAGTTCCTCGCCAAATGGCAAGGGCCATATGAGGTCGTTGAGAAGCTCGGCGAAGTGAACTACAAGGTCCACCAACCGGGACGAAGGAAGTCGTACCAAATCTATCATATCAACCTCCTCAAGGCATGGCGAGATCGGGAGGCCCAAGATGTGCCCTGCTCGGTGGGCAGGCCGGTGAACGACATTGAAGCCGTGACCATAGCGGGCACCCTCTCCGAAAGCCAGAAACAGCAGTGTAGAGAGCTGTTACAGCAGAACAGGAATTTGTTCACAGAGCTGCCAGGGTGCACCACCGTGGTAGAACATGACATTCTGACGGAACCACAGGTGCGGGTGAACCTGAAGCCATATAGGATACCCGAGGTCCGACGGGAGGTGATCTCCAAGGAGGTGGCCCGGATGATGAAATTGGGTGTGATAGAGGAATCCAAGAGTGGTTGGTCAAGCCCCATAGTATTGGTACCGAAACCCGACGGCGAATGGAGATTCTGTAACGATTATCGAAAACTGAACGAGGTCTCCAACTTTGACGCCTATCCCATGCCGCGAGTCGACGAGCTGATCGAGCGCCTGGGACCCGCCAGGTACATCACTACCCTAGACCTCACCAAAGGGTATTGGCAGATCCCTATGGCATCGGGAGCCAAAGAGAAGACCGCGTTCTCTACGCCGGATGGGTGCTTTCACTATGTCCGAATGCCGTTTGGATTGCAGGGGGCCCCAGCCACTTTTCAAAGGGCCATGGATCGGATCCTCATGCCGCATAAAGACTACGCCGCTGCCTATCTGGACGATATTGTGGTTTTCAGCCTCGACTGGCAGAGCCATCTGGTGAAGCTCCAAGCGGTGCTGGATGCTCTGAGGACGGCGGGGTTTACGGTAAACCCAAAGAAATGTGCCCTGGGGAAGTCCGAGGCCAAATACCTGGGATATGTTGTCGGCAGAGGCATGATCAAGCCCCAAATCACAAAGGTCGCAGCGATCCAGCAGTGGCCGCGACCCTCGTCTAAGAGACAAGTCCGAGGCTTCCTGGGTATAGTCGGATACTACAGGCGGTTCATCCCTGAGTTTGCTGTAATGGCTGCACCCTTGACTAACCTCTTGAAGGGGACTAAGTCGTCTATGGCTCAGTGGACGACGGAGGCGGAAGCTGCCTTTTCGGGATTGAAAGAGGCTCTCTGTAGGCGACCGGTCTTGCTCGCTCCCGACTTCAAGAGGGAATTTGTTCTCCAAACGGATGCCTCAGATAACGGTTTGGGGGCAGTCCTGTCCCAGGAGATTCAGGGGGAGGAACACCCGGTCCTCTACCTGAGCAGGAAACTGTCCCCTAGTGAGATGCGTTATTCCGTGATTGAAAAGGAGTGCCTGGCCATAAAGTGGGCGGTGGACACACTACGTTACTATTTGTTGGGGCGACAGTTCCGGTTGGTGTCTGACCATGCCCCTCTCCGGTGGTTGAGGGACTCGAAGGGGAAAAACGCGAGGGTCACTCGTTGGTTTTTGGCCCTGCAGGACTTTCGTTTCCGAGTGGAGCACCGGGCGGGAAAGCTCCATGGCAACGCTGATGCTCTCTCCCGTATCCCCTGTTTGGTTGTCCGCGGTGCCGAGCCCGACGGCTTTCGGCAGAGGGGGAGGTGTGTAAGAGGGCAAGGGGACGCATAGTGGATGGCAGGTATGTGTCACATGCCTACCTGAGGTCTGTGATGTAAGCCGGCATTAGCATCTCTTAGTGGAGAGCAACACTGAGGGAGTTGTTAGTAACCAAGGGGCCGGCTTATGAGTCCTGAGAGTGACGGGCGGGTCCAGGACTCACATACCCTCCCAGGGGCGTGGTGTCCGGCTATGTAAGGGAGGTTGGACTTAGGCACAGGGGGAAAGTGATTAGGATTCTGTGTTTGCTGTGTGTGGTTTTCCCTGTGGAATGGTTTATGAGCAAATAAACCCTTCTGGTCTCACCTATGCAAAGCTGCCTCCTCGTGCTTCCTGACGTCGCCAGCGAGCCGCTCCGTTACACTGTATATATATATATATATATATATATACTTCTCAAAAAAAATAAAGGGAACACTTCACACATATGTTCAAAAATGAATAAAACAGGCAGCACTCCCAAATTCAGGGATGAAAAAGTGGAAACCTTACTGATCCATCTGAAAAAGAGAAAAACAATAAATACAGTTACTTAGATTATCATAAAAAATATCTTTCTTAAAAAACTTTAATTAGCACATATGCTCTGAAGATTCCAGGTTTAGGGCAGTAGGTCATTAGGATAGTCTATATAAGTGTCACAGTCATGGCCAAAAGTTTTGAGAATGACACCAAAATTATATTTTCACATGATCTGCTGCCCTCTGGTTTTTATTTGTGTTTGTCTGATGTTTATATCACATACAGAAATACAATTGCAATCATATTATGAGTACCAAAAGGTTATATTGACAGTTAGAATGAGTTAATGTAGCAAGTCAATATTTGCAGTGTTGACCCTTCTTCTTCAGGACCTCTGCAATTCTCCCTGGCATGCTCTCAATCAACTTCTGGACCAAATCCTGACTGATAGCAGTCCATTCTTGCATAATCAATGCTTGCATTTTGGCAGAGTTTCGTGGTTTTTGTTTGTCCACCCATCTCTTGATGATTGACCACAAGTTCTCAATGGGATTAAGATCTGGGGAGTTTCCAGGCCATGGACCCAAAATCTCTATGTTTTGTTCCCTGAGCCATTTAGTTATTACCTTTGCTTTATGGCAAGGTGCTCCATCATGCTGGAAAAGGCATTGTTGGGCGCCAAACGGCTCTTGGACGGTTGGGAGAAGTTGCTCTTGGAGGACATTCTGGTACCATTCTTTATCCATGGCTGTGTTTTTAGGCAAGACTGTGAGTGAGCTGATTTCCTTGGCTGAGAAGCAACCCCACACATGAATGGTTTAAGGATGCTTTACAGTTGGCATGAGACAAGACTGGTGGTAGCGCTCACCTCTTCTTCTCCAAATAAGCTGTTTTCCAGATGTCCCAAACAATCGAAAAGGGATTCATCAGAGAAAATGACTTTACCCCAGTCCTCAGCAGTCCACTCCCTGTACCTTTTGCAGAATATCAGTCGGTCCCTGATGTTTTTTCTGGAGAGAAGTGGCTTCTTTGCTGCCCTCCTTGAAACCAGCCTTGCTCAAAGAGTCTCTGCCTCACAGTGCGTGCAGAAGCACTCACACCTGCCTGCTGCCATTCCTGAGCAAGCTCGGCACTGCTGGTAGTCCGATCCCGCAGCTGAAACAGTTTTAAGTTACGGTCCTGGCGCTTGCTGGTCTTTCTTGGGCGTCCTGGAGCCTTTTTGACAACAATGGAAGCTCTCTCCTTGAAGTTCTTGATGATGCGATAGATTGTTGACTGAGGTGCAATCTTTCTAGCTGCGATACTCTTCCCTGTTAGGCCATTTTTGTGCAGTGCAATGATGGCTGCACGTGTTCTTTAGAGATAACCATGGTTAACTGAAGAGAAACAATGATACCAAGCACCAGCCTCCTTTTAAAGTGTCCAGTGGTGTCATTCTTACTTAATCATGACTGATTGATCACCAGCCCTGTCCTCATCAACACCCACACCTGTGGTAATGGAACAATCACTAAAACGATGTTAGCTGCTCCTTTTAAGGCAGGACTGCAATGATGTTGAAATGTGTTTTGGGTTTAAAATTCATTTTCTAGGCAAATATTGACTTTGCAAGTAATTGCTGTTAAGCTGATCACTCTTTATGACATTCTGGAGTATATGCAAATTGCCATTAGAAAAACTGAAGCAGTAGACTTTGTTAAAATTAATATTTGTATCATTCTCAAAACCTTTGGCCATGACTGTATGTACCTTAAAATCTATATTAGCCCCATAGGTCTGAGAGTTCCTAATTCATATATTCGCTGCATTTCCAATCTGTTCAATGTCTCAATACGATTCCCCCCACATCTATGGATCGGTACATGGTCAATGATTTGAAATTTCTCTGTATGTCTTTTCTCATTATTATTATTATTTATTTATTTATATTATATAGCGTCATAATATTCCATGGCACTTTACATGTTAAGAGGGCAGACTAGGTCAAGTAACATAGTAACAATACAAGTAACAATGGCTGTGGACAATTCTAACGTACAGATACAATAGGGGAGAAGATCCTGTCCACGAGGGCTCACAGTCTATGAGGGGCGGGTGGGGATACAGTAGGAGGGGGAGGCGTCAGTCGTGAGGCGGTGCAGTGGACCGAGTCTCATTGCAGGTTGTAGGCTCGGCGGAAGAGGTGGGTTTTCAGGTCTCTTTTGAAGGTTCCCATGGTAGGGGAATGCCTGATGTGGTGGGGCAGTGAATTCCAGAGTATGGGTGATGCATGGGAGAAGTCATGTATGCGGTTGTGCAAAGAGGAGATGAAGGGGGAGTAGAGGAGGAGTTCTTGGGAGGATCGCAGGTTGCGTGAGGGTAGGTATCGGGAGACCATGTCGGAGATGTATAGAGGGGACAGGTGGGTGGATGGCTTTGTCAAGGTTAGTGTTTTAAATCTCTGGGAAGTAGGGAGCCAGTGAAGGGCTTGGTAGAGGGGGGAGACAGGGGACATTAAAATGTTTACATACTGGTAGGTCTTTGCACTTTTTATGAATATTGTACCTACGTTGGTTTAGACACATTTTCATGTCGCAAGTAGCCTCACCAACATACAAACAGGGGCAAGGACACTGTAACAAGTGTGACCCATAGAAGCTGTACTGTGATCTAGAATCAACCAGCAACTACAGGGGTGATAATGTGAAAAGGAAACAGGAAGTAGTTGCGGAGCCCCAGGGACTGCTAGGAAAGGTGAGTGGCAGTGACGTAACTTAAGGCCCATGGGCCCCGATGCGAAAGCTCAAACGGGGCCCCCAATTATTGGAAATCTTTAATAGTAATAGTCTTTTTCTATAGGCCAAAGGGACTTTCGGGGCCCCCCTAGGCTGCAGGGCCCGGGTGCGATTGCAACCCCTGCACCTATTGTAGTTACGCCCCTGGTGAGTGGTGTCCATGACACCTGGTGAGAAATTCTGTGAGGGAGACATAGAGAACAGACAAGCTGTATAGAACAGTTTTTTGCTGAGAAACGATTGCTTTAAATAAGGAAGCTCAAGACAGACAAGACTGTGTATTACCCCCAGATAGCAGTAAGAGGGACAGCACCAACTCATTCCTTCCCACCCACTATTGTATGAGGCAAATACAGTTTGCATAGCTCTAGCCACAGTGTGAAGAGGATTGATCTGTGGAGACAAATGCTTTGCATAGAGACTGTCATTGATGTTGGTGAGATATTGTATGAAGAGAAGTGATTTCATGTATTGGAGAGAAGTTGAATAAAACCCCAATAATCACCCCCACTTCTGAACTATGTGATAACTGTGCCTGAAGATCGTGTAAGATTTCCCTGGGATTTCCAGAACTCGTTTAGTGTAAGCCTTCACATACTGAGGGTCATGTATGCAACAAATGCATACCATGTATTCCGAAAAACACATCAAGCAATGTTTGATTCTCATTGTCTGTCCTTTCCTTGGATTTGAGAAAGTAAAAGCCTTGATCATTAAAGAGCAGTTAACGCAAGATAAACAGGGGAAGCATCCTTTTCGTTGCACCACTGTAATTGACAATTGTCTGTTCTGTTTAAATGAACCAATGTCAGATTTTACTAGTTGGTCACCTATACTCTTACTCCTCCTATATGCCATTATCGGAGGTTTCTTAAACTCCTCAATCTGTGGGCATCCTCTGCTCAAACTCAACCAATGTTTCCTAATAAATTTTGTTATATCCTGACTCTCCTCGCAGAAGTCTGTCACAAATGGGACCCTAGAACCACCAACTTTGTTCTTTTTCTCAAACAATTCACTCCTTTCTATCCCCTCAACCTCGACTCTCTGTTTCTTCAATACCCTTTCCGGGTAACCTTGTTTAACAAACTTCTACTCATCCCTTCAATTGTCTCTACCAGTTTGTCCTCATTACTCACAACTCTCTTTGCTCGCAAGTATTGACTGAATAGTATGGCATACACCATTCTTCGTGGGTGATGGCTAGAGTAGTGGAAAAGATTATTTTTATCTGTTTTTTTAGTGAACAGTCCGTATCCAACCTTTCTCCATTTCTCCTCACCAACACATCCAAAAAATGTAACTTCTCTCTTGAGCTTTCCATCATGAATTTAATTGTCCTATTTATCATATTAAGAAACCTGTGGATGTCTTTCAATTCTCCTGGTGTCCCAGTCCATGTAAAAAAAATATCATTAATGTATCGCCACCATCCCCCCACTTTGGAGAAATGGGGCAACACATGGATGAATCTTCCCTCGAGAGAGGCCATCATTATGTTACAGAACTATTCACTAAAAAAAGAGATAAAAATAATCATTTCCACCACTCTAGCCATCACCCATGAAGAATGGTGATGCCATATCATTCAGTTAATACTTGCGAGCAAAGAGAATTGACTAATGTGGACAAACTGGTGCAGACAATTGAAGTGATAAGTAGAAAGTTTGTTAAACGAGGTTACCTAGAAAGGGTATTGAAGAAACAGAGAGTCAAGGTTGAGGGGATAGAAAGGAGTGAATCGTTTTAGAAAAAGAACAAAGATGGTGGTACTAGGTTCCCATTTGTGACAGACTTCTGTGAGGAGAGTCAGGATATAACGAAAATTATTAGGAAACATCGGTCGACTTTGAGCAGAGAATGCCCACAGACTGAGGAGTTTAAGAAACCTCTGATAAAGGCACATAGGAGGAGTAAAAGAAATACGATAAAAATCAAACATTACTTGATGTGTTCTTTGGAATACGTGGTATAAATGTTAGTGTCCTTGCCCCTGTTTTTATGTTGGTGAGATTACGCAACATGAAAATGTGTATAAACCAACATAGGTATGATATTTGTAAAAAGCGCAAAGACCTACCAGTAGCTAAACACTTTAATGATAGCGGACATATGGAGAAAGATCTGAAATTTCAAATCATTGACCACGTACCGATCCATAGACGTACTGAGACATTGAACAGATTGGAAATGCAGTGGATATATGATTTATCTCAGACCTACGGGACTAAATATAGATTTTAAGGTACATACACTTATATAGACTCTTTCCTAATGACCTACTGCCCTAAACCTCAAATCTTCAGAGTATGTGTGCTTAAAAAATATCTTTCTTAAAAAACTTTACTATGATAATCTAAGTACGGTAACTGTATTTATTGTTTCTATCTTATTCAGATGGATCTATAAAGTATCCACTTTTTCATCACTGAATTTAGGAGTACTGCCTGTTTTTATTATTTTTGGATATTATTTAGGGTTTGGACACTGCCCTTCCAGGTTTGCACCCTTGATTTATTTTTGGTAGTGCTGCCCAATTTTGTTATATACATATACATATACATACACATGACTGAGGTATATACATTAGATAGGATGTATGGGCTGAGGCTTATACATTGGATAGGATATGTGGGGCTGAAGTATATATATTGGAAAGGATATACTGGGCTAAGGTATATACGATATACCCCAGCCCCAGTATGTCCTATCTAATGTATATATCTTGGCACCATATGTCCTATCTAATGTACATTCCTCAGCCCAAGTATGTCTTGTCTAATGTATACACTGGGACTGAGGTTTATACAGTACATTAGATAGGATATGTTGAGGCTGAGGCTATACATATCTAAAGTGTTTACTTTTATACATTGCACAGGACATTCCGGGGCTGAAGAATTTACATTAGATAGAATATACGGGGCTGATGTATAAACATTAAAGAGGATATATAGGGTTGAGGTATAAACATTAGATCGGATATACAGTTATGAGATATATACTATATACCTCATTCCTTTATATCCTATGTAATGTACTTACCTCACCCCCAGTATATCTTATATAATGTATATACTTCAGGATCACCTACCTGGCCAATCATTACTCAGATGCCTTCGCTCTGTGCCAGTCATTGCACTGGCTGCCCATA
The DNA here is from genome assembly GCA_033576535.1 of Allobates femoralis. Lineage (NCBI taxonomy): Eukaryota > Metazoa > Chordata > Amphibia > Anura > Aromobatidae > Allobates > Allobates femoralis. The sequence continues at coordinate 500,514,624 of JARQOC010000002.1, forward strand.
CACTACAGGATCCATTTCAAACTGCTTGTTGTCACCCACAAAGCTGCTGCTGTTGCTGTTGCTCACCCACAGTGCAGTACATCCCTACATCTCCTCCCTCATCTCTGTCTATCACCCTACCTGCTCTCTATGTTCTACAAATGACCTTCGACTAACAACTGCACTTATCTGATCTTCCCACTCCCGGCTCCAAGATTTCTCCCGAGCCGCACCAATTCTCTAGAAGGGTCTGCCCCAAGAAATCAGGACTATCCACAATTTGCATAGCTTTAGACGCTCCCTAAAAACACATCTTTTTAAGGCGACCTATCATGCTCGCTAATAGAAGTCCTTTGTACTGTATATAGCACATTCGCTATCTCTCTGGTCATAACTCTTCTTCAAACTCCACCAAACCCAAGCTCTCTACACAGATTGTCTGGTGACCATTCAGTTCTATCCCCCACTTCCTCAAGATGCCTGGACCATCACTGTAATAAGCCCCTGTACTTTGTGTAACCCCCATCTTGTTGTAGATTGTGAGCTCTTTTGAGCAGGGTCACCCTTATTTTTGCATTAATTATTGTATTGTACTTTTTACACTGATTCTATGCTTATTGTATTGTATCTAATTACTGTACTGTATTTTTTTACATTGTTTCTCTGATTTATTGTACTTTTTACATTGATTATCTGGTTAGTGTATTGGATTTTTTATATTGATTGTCTACTTTAATTACTTTCTGTATTGTATATTTTTGTATTGTGACCGTTTGTATATTACTTTACGCGCTGAGGAAGAGACATCTAACTTTGAAACGTGCGTTGGCGTTAAGGACAGGTGCACAGTGGCAGGAGAGACCTGGTGGGATCACTAAGAGACATTTTGCTCAGGTATGAATGAGTCTTGCTATCCTTAAAAAATTGGCTTGCCTTGAGTAAGAATGGTGAGGTAGGGAAAGTGAGGTATTACAAAATTCCCCCACTCACCATAATACAGGCTTAGGATACAAATTAAATATAAGATATAAAGACATGATAAAGCCGGCAAACGGGCTTCGATGCTTATGCTAACCAGAATAGACTGATTTGTAAAATAATAAACTTGGATCGGCACCGACCAGTTCTTTCTGGACGCTCAGAGAGAAAGACGCATCAGGCAGGTCTTCCTAGAGAGAGTCACACACTTTATTAGGGGGATCAGATTATATAACCAATTCAAGGACACTCATACAATGGGATATTACATAACAGGATAATACGTGGCAAGATGGCGGAGACATAGTCATAGACCAAAAATATACAAAAATGCAAGTAATGCGCCAGGACCAGATGTAGACCTATCAACACCTTCATAGAGATATGACTCCTAATCAATGAATGTTCTTATTCACCGGTCATAAACCATTTGCTATAGTTATTAGACATCTGTTTGCTGCACTTTATGCGCTCAGGGTCACGGTCCGCTGACTCTATGCCGACTGCATGACTATTATTCTTCTAGGGGAAGACAAAGAGACAGTATAGGAAATGTTTTGCTATACTCTCATACCTGTGTCTGCATATTTTTCTATGTTCTCATTCCCCAACCATTACCATATTATATTACTAAAGGGTATATAAAGTTTAAAAGGAATATTAAAAGGAATAGGATGATAAGCTATAAAATGGCTCCTAGAAGGACAAAATGGCTGCCAATACAGAGTAGATACGAGAATCAGCCAACTTCTTTAACAGACAGTACTGGCAATAGCAGTAAGAAGTGCTTTACATATGTTTCTTTACTTTTTGCTATTCTAAAGTGGCTATTTGTATGGGACATTTTTAAAGTGATAGTGCCACTATTTATGCAATTTAAAGAGACAGTACCATTATTTTTTGAAGAAATAGCACCATTTTTTATATGTTGTTATGAGTCAGTACTAGTCCTTGTATCTTGTATAGAGAGAGCATCATAATTTTGTGCAAGAAGATAAATCATCTGATGTGATTATGGAAAATTAATTTCTCCCTGTAAAACTGTGCATACTGATGAAAATTGGTGCAATATGCCCTTGTAACATGACAAAAATGTTTTTTTTTGCTTTTTTTTTAAATTGTCTTAGAATTATTCTAAATAGAAGTAATTTTAACAATAAAGAGATTATATTTTGCCTAAATAATTGTTTGGTGTATAGTTCACTGCAGATGCCAGTGTACCCTTAGGGGAAGCTGGAAATCTTTGTTGTGATAATATTGAACAGTGAAGTACATAAAAGTTGGGACGCTTATGTGTATTTATTGTAAAGCACTGTAGAACATTTTGGCGCTATATAAGTAAAGATTTATTATTATTATTATTATTATTAATAATATTATTATTATTTTCATTAGTACCTCAGCCCCAGTATATCCTGTCCAATATATGCATACAATGTATATATACAATGGGGATAAGGTTTACAAAGAACATTAGATAGGATATACTGAGGTTGGAGCAGTATGTGTATATAAGTTCCATAGCCCCAATATATCCTATCTAAAGTATATACCTTGGCCCCTGTGTGTATATACATTACACAGGACATATTGGGTCTGAGAATACACATTAGGTATGGCTCCATCTAATGTACTGTGTAAACCTGAGGGGTTGACTAGAGGAATGTACATGATGCAGACAGTACAGTGGGCCCCATCTTCTTGACTCATCTTCACTGAGCCTGTGCAATGCAGGTATGCAGTGGCTGCAGCCCGCCCAATGCCCACATCCAGCCAGTAGTCAAAGAGCCGGTGTACAGAGGACCGGGTTAAGCTCAGCAGGTATGTCCGGGCCGCGTTATCGCAATCGTGGTTGCGTGTCACCAGAAAATGTTAAAAAGCCAGCAACATTCATAAATCCAGGGCATAGGGTTAATTATGCAGCTCAATGCTGTGGCCCAGCACCAGTCCAGGCCTGCATATGACTCCCTGCTGTGCCCAGCGGTGGTGGTCACAAAATTATTTAAAGCCAGCCTGTGACCGGAGGAGTGGGCGCAGCATCCCCACCCAAGCCACTACCACAGGCTCAGTGGAAAAATTCCCACTAGTCCTGCCTGTCAGTCCTGGCCTGGCTATAATCAATATTGTCCTTGTGTATCCATAATATGATAGCAAACAGAGATTTTGAAAATTGGTATGAATTCAAGAACAGAAGAAAACAGTACAATGTCGGACGTCAGATTCACTTTATTCGTACATAGCAAGTGGAAACTATGCAACATCCCTTTAAAGGGGTTATCTGCACCATGATAAAAATAACTATCTCTAATATGGTAATAAGAAAAAATGTAAAAGCTCAACAAGCCTGGAATTGCTGTGCTTGGTTGTACCATCTGCAGGCACCTTTGCTGGTGCATTAATTCCGGAGTGCTCAATTCCACTGAGGCTCAATGCAGTCAGCTTTCAACAAGGAGGAAATGGAATAGACAGGCACATTCAGGGGTATTAAAAACATTTTTTCTTTTCTGAGACATCTTTAAAAAGGTAACATAATGGTCTACAAGATCTCAAGGCAGTTTCTCTGCCTTAAGATCTTGTTGACCATTATGTTACCTTTTTTAAGATGTCTCAACAAAATAAAAAAAAAAAGTAATACCCCTGGATATGCTGGATTATTCATTTTCCTCCTTGTTGCAAGCCTATCTCTAAGGGAAAGGCACACTCTCGTCAAACCTTGCACGAGTGCAATGAGTGAAAAACTCGCATTGCACTCGGAACAATGTTAAACAATCTGTCAGGTCAGATTGTTACTTTTTTGCTCCGCTGAACTTGCATTGCAAGTCAAATGTAAGTCTAATCGCATCATGCTGCGATTGTATGCGAGTTTAACGTGCAAAAGGCCAATGAAAGTCTATGGGTGTGAGAAAAAATTGCACACAGAGAGCACACTGCGAATTTGTAACATGGGCTTTCCCTGGTAAAAGTTTAAATACACAGATAGATAAATAGATAGATAAATAGATAACTAGAAAAAAATTATCTGCAGCACTCAGCTACTACCAATGTAAACATGCTAACAAGCGATATATTTGAGGAAAAAAAATGTAAAAACTTACGTTTTTTTCAAAAAACTCAAAAATCTTATTTTTTCATTTTCTTGGGGTTCTTGGTACGCACATTGGCCAATGTCCGTTTGCTCACAGGGGCTGCTGTCACCATGGCTCCTGTATGAGCCACACATTCATGAGTCGCAGTGATATGGCCGCTGGTCCTCGTTGCTATAGTCATTTGGTTTCTATGGCAACAGTATCAGTTGTGATGTCACTGACTCACCGTAGCCGGGGGTACACGTCGCGGGCGTTGTTTCTCCAGTCACGGAACCGCGCCTGCGGTGGTGTAGGCCCGGTGGTCCAGATCAATAGGGGAATGGCGGAACAGTAGGGGTGATTTGTCTTCGTGACGCCACCTGCGGGTGTTCTGGTAACTTTACCAGCGCTGTTCGGGTCTCCGGGGGATGTTATACAGCGAGATGGAACGCTCCCCACAGGATGAGCGGGAGTCCCCGAGCTGCGCAAGATGTTGTGAGGCAGCTGCGGGGTGCTGCGCGCTGAATCCAGGAGTAACGTACAACCACACAAAGTCTCTTTTAAGTACCTTTACTGGATGGTAATCAGGTACACTCGGACCGGGATAGTGAAGTTGGCACTTCTGGAGGTTCACAGCAAGCAGTGTTAGGCTTCCTTTCTCTAGTTCTGGTGCTAAGTTCGGGTGGAAGTGGAATCCAGCCGGATCGGGCAGTGTGTTCAATGGAACTTGCTTCACCTGGTTAACAGCACTGAGGGCACTGTAAAAGGGTCTGAGCAGGATCAGTACTCTTCCCTGGGCTCTCGTGGATGGGTGCATCAGGTGGAACAGGTGGCTAAACCTCCTGTTGATGGTGCTGTTTCTCTGTGGTGGCTGGGTAGCTCTCACAGCTTCGGTTCCAGTAACCGGAGGATGAGGGAAGAGTTAGTGTAACTCTGGTATTCCTTGAGAGGTGCTTTTCCTTCTTCCTCTTATCCCAATTGCAGGGATTTCCTCACTTGCTAGCAGGCTGGTTGGGCCTAGTGTGTTCCTCATAGGGCGGAGGTTTCACACAGGCTGGCAGCTCTTGTAGCGACTGCACACACTCTGCAGTTTCTCCCTCCAAGACTCTATTTATAGGGGGAACTGGCTCAAAGTGACCAGTGGAGCTCCCCTAGAGGCTCGGGGTGAAACCAGGTGTTCTAAGGTGTTGTGGTGTTTGTGGGTTTTGCTTTGCTGTTACTTACTCCATTTGTGCCCCAAGGGTTCTGTGGTGCCCAACAGGTGCCAGGGTGCCACATTCCCCCTTAGTTAACCTCAGTTCTCCCGGCTGAGCAAAAAGTTCTTTTTTTACAACTTAACACTAAGCATTTTATAAACATTCAATTTACAGAGTCTTAAGGAAAACACAAAAATCACTGAAAAGGAAGTGAAAAATATGAAAAAGGTGAAAAGCAGTCCGTACGGCACTAGTCCATCTGCCGCAGGCTGGAAAAAGGTAAAGTCAGTGGTCACACAAGTCCTGTGACAATTGTCCAAAGTTTATGAAAAGGGAAAAGGTAAAGTCCAGGGATACATGGTAAACTTTATACATTCCCTACGGGTGTCTCTGCTTGGGAGGCCGGTACTAACCTTCTATACCTTACCAGGCTCTTTCTGTCCCCAACTTAGTATACTTGGGACAGAGCCCAGTTCCTCCACCCTTCTGTACACTACTTTTTACAGGTTTTGAAAACGGTTACTATTTACAACACTTACAGGTTATATTTTCCACTACATTTTAAACCCATTCTCCAAGTTTGTGTGGGGGTTGACCTAATGTACTACGTGTGGATCTGCGTAGTGTGGGTGTTTCCAAAGCTGTTGGTGTAGTCTACGAAGTGGTTGGTAATTCTCTATGTCTGCTTTGTGGTAGACCATAGTAAGTGCAGAGTCTATCCTCTGTAGGTAGTTGAGTAGGAATGGCTTCTCTTACTGTGGGACTAGCAGGTTGACCGATTACAGGAATCTCAGGTTCCATGATAACAGGCTGCAATTCTTGCACTTGGACTTGTTCTTGTTGGACTTGTTGGATTGGATTTGGTTGCTGATCTTCTACAGGTTGGTAGAAATGCATAACTGGTATGAGGAATGCTTCACCTAATTGTGGCCAATCAGCTGGTAAGTATCCAATGTCTGTAAGGACTAGGTTTTCTTTTGTTTCTTCATCTGTAGTTACTGCAGGGTAACTGGTTGCTTGTGGGATTAACTGTGGCGGACATTTCTTCAAATGATCCCTTGAGACAGTTGCAATAGTATTCCCATTGTCTTTACTAATAACACAAGTTTTTGAGTTGTCATAGTGTGACGGCATAACGGTGTAGGGTACAGATTCCCAACTGTTATCCAATTTGTTGGTTTTTCTTTTTCTTTTGAGCACTAAGTCTCCTGTAGCTAATGGTTCAGCTGAGGCGTGCTTGTTAAAGTCTCTCTTGTTTGGTTCTACTGATTTCTAGGTTTCTCTCAACACTTTCTTGTACTTTACTGTACTTTTCTTGGCGTTGGCTGACCCAGTCGTCATCAGAAGAGTCTTCTGTGGGTTCGAAGGTTCCCATCTGCAAATCAATAGGCAATTTAACTGGTCTTGCTCTCATCAAGTAAGCAGGTGTGTAGTTTGTCGAACTGACAGGTATGTGGTTGTAGATGTCCACGAATCTGGAAGTTTCTCTGGCCATTGATTTCTCTCTTCAACTGGTAAGGTCTTGAGCATGTCAATGACTATGTGGTTCATCTTCTCACATAAACCGTTCGTCTGGTGATGATAAGGTGTTGTGCGGATCTTCTTACACCCATATAGCCCTAAGAATTCTTGGAACAGAGCTGATTCGAAGGCTGGCCCTTGGTCAGTTAAGACTTGGTCTGGATACCCATGGGGCGACAGAAGTAACTCTGGAACGCTTTGGCTGCTACCTCAGCAGTTAAATCCTTAACTGGAAGACTACCAGGAATCTTGAGTAGTGATCAACGATGGTGAGAGCGTATGTGTACCCGGTTCGACTTGGGGTAAGCTTCACGTGGTCGAGAGCAACTATTTCAAGAGGTTTGGTGGTAACAATTGGCTGCAACGGAGCTTTCTGAGTTAGATGGTCTTTCCTCCGAAGGTGACATGGTCCACAGTTTTTACACCATTTGCCAATGGAGCCTCGCATACCGACCCAGTAGAACCGATCCTTCAGGAGTCTCTCCAGCTTCTTTCATCCAAAGTGTCCGGCATCATCATGGTATGCTTCAAGGATCATCTGGACTTCCGTCTTGGGAACTACAATCTGCCAGATTAGTTCATGGGTTCTTGGATTGAGGTATCTTCTGCATAGTTTACCTTGGGAGACAAACAACCTTCCTTTCTCCTTCCACAGGCGTTTAGCAGTTGATGAGGCATCAGAGTCCATGTTGGCATGTTCTTGAGTGATCAGATCCCTTACCAGGCTGACATCTGGGTCGTTGGCTTGAGCCTCCTTCCAGTCATGGTGAGGTAACGGGTTCACGGTCCTCTCTACACGGGTCTGGTTTCTCTGATGACATGTTGCTGTACCGGAACGGTGGAAAGCAGGTAGTTCAATCTCTTCCAGGTCATCTATGTCTTCTCCCTCTTCAGGAAGATGAGGCATTCGGGACAGGGCATCAGCATTGCCATTTTTGTGACCTGCCGGTACTTTACAGTGAAGTCGTAGTTAGAGAGTCTTGCTAACCAACGCTGTTCTAGGGCTCCCAGCTTTGCAGTCTCTAAATGTGTTAGAGGGTTGTTGTCTGTGAAAGCTGTGAACGGGGCGGATGCCAGGTAATGCTTGAAACGCTCTGTGATCGCCCAGACCAGGGCCAGGAACTCCAGCTTGAAGGAGCTGTAATTCTCCGGGTTACTCTCAGTGGGACGGAGCTTTCTGCTGGCGTAGACTATCACCTTCTCCTTGCCCTGTTGACATTGAGATAGGACTGCTCCTAAACCTTCATTGCTTGCATCGGTGTACAATAAAAACGGTAGATTGTAGTCAGGGTAGGCCAGGATTTTTTCTCCAGTTAAAGCATCTTTTAACGTTTGGAAGGATTTGTCCTGTTCTGGGCCCCAGTGGAACGGGGGTCCCCTGATCTTGCCGTTTTTGGATTGACCTACTAAGAGATCTTGCATGGGGGCGGCTATCTTGGTATAGCCTTTGATGAAGCGTCGGTTGTACCCGACCAGTCCTAGAAATTGACGTACCTCTTTGTGGTTGGTGGGTGCTGGCCAGTCCTTGATTACGGTGACTTTGTCCGGATCCGGTGCTACGCCTTCGGCGCTGACCACATGTCCTAGGTATTGGACCTTGGGTTTCAGCAGGTGGCACTTGGACGGTTTCAGTTTCATCCCATACTTGGACAGTGATTCGAACACTTCACTCAGGTGCTGGAGGTGATCTTCATAGGTCTGAGAGTAGACAATGACATCATCAAGGTATAACAAGACAGTCTCAAAGTTCTTGTGGCCCAAACAACACTCCATAAGTCTCTGAAATGTTCCTGGGGCATTGCACAACCCGAATGGCATACTGTTGAATTCGCATAAGCCCATAGGAGTAGTGAAGGCTGTCTTCTCACTATCCTCCTCTGCAACGGCAACCTGCCAGTACCCACTAGTAAGATCTAATGTGGAAAAGTAGTTGGCAGATTTGAGTGCAGCTAGTGACTCTTCTATGCGTGGTAACGGGTATGCATCCTTGTGTGTGACTTTGTTGATTTGCCTATAGTCTACGCACATCCTCATACTACCATCTTTCTTTTTAACCAGGACTAGTGGTGCAGCCCAGGGACTACAGCTATCCCTAATGACTCCTGCATTTTTCATGTCCTGAAGCATCTCTTTTGCTTTCTGGTAGTGAGTGGGTGGTATAGGCCTGTACCTTCCTTTGATAGGTGCATGGTTGTTTGTTGGGATATGATGTTGTATCCCTTTAATCCTCCCAAAGTCAAGTGGGTGTTTGCTGAACACTTGCTCATACTCCCGAACTACCCGGTATACTCCATTTTTCTGGTGAGAGGGTGTATTGTCAGTTCCCACACTGAGTTCTTGACACCATTTCTCTAACTGATCTTTGGAGTGAGGGGGTTCATCAGTGACTGTTTGGTTTGATGATTTTACATCAATCACAGCATCATCTTTTAGTTGGTACAATTTTGCGACAGTTGCATATCTTGGCAGTCTGACTTCGTCATCACCATAATTTAGTATGCGTACGGGGACTCTCCCCTTTCTTACGTCGACTAACCCTCTGGCTGTCAAGAGCGTAGGACTACTATCAGACATAACAGGTTCTACTACAGCTTGGTAGTCCTGCCCTCTGAGGCCTATGGCTGCTCGACACCAGATCATCATTTCACTTCTGGGTGGTACCACAATTGGAATGGGATCTGTGACCCTTACTCTGCCAATTTCACCATTAGACAATGTTACCTGTTGTTGATACACCAGAGCTCTGATCTGCTTTTGGATAGCCCTCTTTTCTCTGGGTTTACCGGCTTCAGCACTCTGTTGGAGTAAAAACAACACTTCATCGAGGCATTTGATCATGACATTGGTACCCAATATGACATATGGATCTTTGTGGTTAGGCTTATCCTGGACCACTAAGATACCCTGGTTTTTCAACTGCACCCTCCCCACCTTTACTGTAGCTTCCCACTGTCCCTCTATGGTAACCGGTATACCATTAGTGGCTTCAAGGTTCATCTCGGGGTTAGGGGGTTCTAGCTTAACATCTGGCCAGAACTGCTTGTAAAGGGTACTGGGGATGGATGTCACCTGGGATCCAGTGTCTATCAAGGCGGATATAGCGATGCCATCGATGACGATTGGTAAGTATGGACAGTCTCCCACATACTTGTGTTCCCAGCTGGACGTAGGGCCGGGAAAGTCTACCCCTGGGGTTGGCCCTTCTCGCCCAGGGGTCGCTCGTTTAAAGGACGGGATTGCAGGTTGCGTCCTCCTAAGTCGTTCTGCTGACTGTTGCGGCGTCTGTCAGGACTGCGGCGGTCTGCAGGTTTTCCTCACGATGGCTGTGTCTTTCTCCTCATCCACGGGACGTCGTCAGGGCTGTCGGCAAGTAGAATCTTGTCCGATGGCCTTGCATCTGTCTTGGGTCTTCTCCCAGCTTGTAGCTTGGCCACGTCTTTCATCAGCTGCTCGACATTAGCACACAGTTGATCAAACCGGTCAGGTGTTACAGTCTGTGCACTGGATTGAATCGAAGGGATTGGAGATGCTGCTGCCGGCACGGAAGGGGTGTCGGTGTACTGCTGCTGCTGGGAAGCGGGATCAGGTACTTCAGCGAGTCGTTGTCCCCAAACTGTTAAGTCTCTCAGGGTGTCGAACTCTGCGCCTGGATTTTGTATGGACCACCAGCTTGCTTGCTTTCTATCCTCAGATAGTTTAAGACCCACAATAAATTGTCCAATTAACGCTTTGTTCTCATCTCGGACACCATCAGGATCAACTTGTTTTAACAGTCTGAATGCTTCTTGCAAGCGCAGTGAATAATCAAGGACACTTTCTTGTGCCCCTTGGTTACAACGATAGAATGACAGTCTAAGTTCAGCTTCAGTATGGCGCTCAAAGACCCGGGTTAATTTAGCGAATATCTGCTCCACAGATTCCTGAGTTTCTATAGGCCAGCTGCGGCTCTGCAGTTCGGCTGCACCGGTTAACTGTCCCATAATAACTGAAGCTCTTTGCTTACCGGTCATCGGGTACATGTCCAGCGTCTGGCATATCTTCCTCTGGAAGTTTTCCAAGGTACTGGGTACACCGCTGTACTTAGGTAACCAGGTCGCATTAGGAACGTAGGGTAGAGACATCGGCATAATCGGAGCGGGTTGCGGTGGCATACCGCCGACTTGTTGCTGTCCATCAAGAGGTGGATTTTGTGGTGCCGCTTGGTTTAGCGGGGGCACCGCGTGATCGGGAGCCGGGTTACTCATGGTTGCTCCCCCTTAGTTAAGCGTAGCCTTTCCCTCGGTTTCAAACGGAAGTGTCGGCCTCGCGGTGAGGAGTGAGGCACCACGGGAGTTTCCGGTTCCTGCTGCGTACGGAGGTAAGTCGTCAGAGTGTGGGGGCGGGGCCAATCTTCGCGCACTCTGCACAGTCACGCCCCTTCTTTTCCCGCTTTTTCGCGCAGCAATGGCGGACCAAATGTACAGTTCGATATTTACAGTCAATAAATAGCACACAATACCCGTGATAACGGGCCTGCTCGTATCCTGTTCGTGACGCCAAATTCTGACTCACCGTAGCCGGGGGTACACGTCGCGGGCGTTGTTTCTCCTCCAGTCACGGAACCGCGCCTGCGGTGGTGTAGGCCCGGTGGTCCAGATCAATAGGGGAATGGCAGAACAGTAGGGGTGATTTGTCTTCGTGACGCCACCTGCGGGTGTTCTGGTAACTTTACCAGCGCTGTTCGGGTCTCCGGGGGATGTTATACAGCGAGATGGAACGCTCCCCACAGGATGAGCGGGAGTCCCCAGAGCCAGGAGCTGCGCAAGATGTTGTGAGGCAGCTGCGGGGTGCTGCGCGCTGAATCCAGGAGTAACGTACAACCACACAAAGTCTCTTTTAGGTACCTTTACTGGATGGTAATCAGGTACACTCGGACCGGGATAGTGAAGTTGGCACTTCTGGAGGTTCACAGCAAGCAGTGTTAGGCTTCCTTTCTCTAGTTCTGGTGCTAAGGTCGGGTGGATGTGGAATCCAGCCGGACCGGGCAGTGTGTTCAATGGAACTTGCTTCACCTGGTTAACAGCACTGAGGGCACTGTAAAAGGGTCTGAGCAGGATCAGTACTCTTCCCTGGGCTCTCGTGGATGGGTGCATCAGGTGGAACAGGTGGCTAAACCTCCTGTTGATGGTGCTGTTTCTCTGTGGTGGCTGGGTAGCTCTCACAGCTTCGGTTCCAGTAACCGGAGGATGAGGGAAGAGTTAGTGTAACTCTGGTATTCCTTGAGAGGTGCTTTTCCTTCTTCCTCTTATCCCAATTGCAGGGATTTCCTCACTTGCTAGCAGGCTGGTTGGGCCTAGTGTGTTCCTCATAGGGCGGAGGTTTCACACAGGCTGGCAGCTCTTGTAGCGACTGCACACACTCTGCAGTTTCTCCCTCCAAGACTCTATTTATAGGGGGAACTGTGTCAAAGTGACCAGTGGAGCTCCCCCTAGAGGCTCGGGGTGAAACCAGGTGTTCTAAGGTGTTGTGGTGTTTGTGGGTTTTGCTTTGCTGTTACTTACTCCATTTGTGCCCCAAGGGTTCTGTGGTGCCCAACAGGTGCCAGGGTGCCACATCACCACTTACCACCTGCAGTCTCATTCAGAAATTACAGAGCACGGGAAGCGGACTTCCTCCCCATGCTCTGTGATGTAACAGAGCTGCATCATTTGAAGAAGACAGAAGACCAGAATTGTGGAGGGCTGTGAGGGTGTAATAAAGATGGCATCCCTAAGCGTGCCTGTGAATTTATTTCTAAGGTATTTTTTCTATGTGTGTTCTTTATTGGAGATTCTTAATGGCTAGGTCTAATTTGACCTGACATTAAGAATCTTGGCTTAATACCAGCTGGTAAAACAAAGCTGGCATTAACCCCTCATTACCCAGCATGCTACCCGCCACCAGGGCCGCTGGAAGAGCCTGGAAATGTTGCTTCTCTTAAATGCGCTATTTTCAGAGGAGGCTGCGGGCTGTTATTCTTTAGTGTGGAGGGGCCCTAAAACAATGGGCCCTTACCCCGCTGAGAATAACAGCCCTCAGCTGCCTAGTTGTACCTCGGCTTGCAATTAAAAATAGGGTGGAGCCAATGCATTTTTATTTTTCCAGCCAAGGGAAAATTAGGCAGCTGAGGGTGGCACCTTGCTACTGTTTGCTTTCATCAGGCTGGACTTAAAATTGCTGTGAAGCCCCACACATTTTTTTTATGATTATTTATTTATTTATTTAATACCCTATAACAGGAGGTTGGTTGCTATATATTAAAATGTATAGCAACCAAACAGAATCACTGTCCAGATTGAGGAAATCCAGTCTGACTAAAACATCCAATCACAGAGGCTGTCTCAGAGTGTGGGCATCTATGATAGGCTGCTTGTCTGACAGTGCAGTGAATATGCAAGTCTTAGGCGGCCCTGGAAGTAACAGCGGGAGACTGGTAAGCCCTATCTACCGATTCTATCTAGCTACTCTTTTTTCACTTTATACACAATGAGAAAGACCATGTTAAAAACACATTGCACACTGACCACACTCACAGGACCATGCGGAAAGCACTCACATGACTGTTGTGCATCAAAAATGCTCCGATTTTCACGCATGCCTCCACCCCAATATGAGAAATCCCAACATTGTGTAATCTACTCACTGTTCAGATTCCACTCTCTTTAATATTTTAGGTGATCATTATGTAACCACTTGTACGTGCAATCACATACTGAACATCTTTCTCTTCTACGTCTCTTGCTTGAAAGTGAAACATGTCAACATGTGATTGGCCAAGTAATGACCATCAGATGCAAAATCTGCTTTCTTGATGCATTTGTAGGGTGTTACATAGCCAAAAGACAGAAAAAAAATACTATAAAGGATATTTGCCATAAATGTGAACAAAGTGAAATGATTTAATATTATGTACCTTGCCATATATCATAGATATTAAGGCCCTTTGCACACAGTGTGTTTGTGATGCATTTTTTATGCGGTTTTAGTGCAGTTTTGTTACCAAACTGCATGCAAATCAGTATGCCAGCAAAGTTGTTGAGAATTGTGGAGTTTTGTGCACACGCTACTTTTTTTTCCCTTGCAGAATTACTGCAGAAAAGGAGATTTTTGTGTACTCACCGTAAAATCCTTTTCTCTTAGCCTCTGTCACGTCCTACTGACAGACGCCATACGTGGACCCACTGGACCACGTAGTGCGGGTGCCGATACCTGGTTGACAGAGAGGCGGACCAGTACAGTAAAGTTAACAGGTTTATTGAACAGAACACGGACCCACGCACCAGGGGAGGGCCACCCGGCCACAGCACCGGAACATCACCGAAGGAGGCCCTGGAGCGCTTAACCCCTATACAGGGATACCGCCGGTACCAACCTCGGAAGGACCAATGAAGCGGACACGGGTGTTAAACCGACCCAAGGCAACGTGGAAACAACACCGCAACCGGGTATAAGATAGGACACGGGGAACCGGGAACACGGGGAATCTGGAGCAGGACTTGCGGCAGCGATCTCAGCATGGAAGAGATCCGGGTAACAGGCCAGAAACACGGGAGTCAGCGAGGAGCCGGCAGGGAGGAGATCTGCAGGAAGGAACACACAGAAAGCAGATATCAAGCAAGATAAGGAACAACCTAACCAGACCAGGAATAGCAAATTCACTAAATAGAAATTGCCCTGGCAAAGACTGACTGGAAACAGGAAGTTTATATCACAGCAGGGCAGTCCTGATTGGCAGGACACAGAAGCATGGTGATTGGCTGAGGGGAGGAGCATGCTCCCTGCAGTTCTCCAGCAGATACAGGTTTGGAGATGTAGTTTCATGTGCTCAAGCAGTAGCCCCGGAAGTGAGATGAGCAGCGCTACTCAAGCAGAGGGCGCTGGAACCCTGCGGCTGGGGACGGGTGCGCGCACCCGAGGAGCAGACGAAGCCATGGAAGCCGCAACCCGACCGACCAATGGGCGGCGGCTGCCAGCGCCCCGGAGCCGTCGGCAGACAGACGACACCCGGGAACCTGGACACCGGGCAGGAGCGGTAGGAGCCGGAGGAGTGGAGGTAGCAGGCCGAGGAGCACGGGAAGCAGACCCCCGGGTGGTGACAGCCTCTAATTGGGGGACACAGACTGTGGGGTGTTATGCTGCTGTCCTCTAGGAGGCGACACTAGGCAATATCTGAAAAAGAGTAATTGGCTCCTCCTCTGCAGTATACACCCCCTGGCTGGGGTCTTACCGACCAGTTTTGTGCTTAAAGCAGTAGGAGAAGAAGACAGTGACTAGAAGCAAGTAAAAGGGCAACTATATATGATGCTGAAATAGCGTAGAGCCTAACAGAAAGACAATATGAAGCTCAACGAGTGTAGAGTCTAATGGAGAGGCATGTATACAGGAAGGCACTTAAAATAAAAACAATGCCAACAAGGCTCAATACGGACAACAGGGTGGGAGCTGTGTCCCCCAATTAGAGGCTAAGAGAAAAGGATTTTACAGTGAGTACACAAAAATCTCCTTTTCTCCTTCGCCTCATTTGGGGACACAGACCGTGGGACGTCCTAATGCAGTCCCTGGGTGGGTAGAGAATAGTGTCATAAACTCTTATAAGAGGCACACTACCAAGGTGGACTACTGCCGCCTGGACAGGGGCGTAACTACTGGCATAGCAGACGTAGCAGTCGCTTTGGGGCCCGGCGCTTGTGGGGGGCCCGGACCCAGCACCGCTGCGCTGCTATGCCGGTCAGCTACCTTGTGTGGCCGTCAGGTGGGGGGCTGAGCAGTCACCTGGGAGGGGCCCCGAGCTCCCCGGGGGGCCCTGCTGCCTGTGTCTCCAGCCGCCCCCGCCGCGACCGCGATAGCGCCGAGGCTGAGGGAGGACTGCTGGAAGTCACACTGTGACTTCCTGCAGCCGCGCAGCAGGGACCGCCCCTTCACCGCTCCACCGCCGGGAAGCAGAGCAGGTAATCGTGCGGCCGGCAACCCCCACCCTGAGAGGTCACCTGGGGGGGCCCCAAGCTCCCCGGGGGGCCCTGCTGCCTGTGTCTTCAGTCGCCCCGAACGTGACCGCCGGAAGGCAGAGCAGGCAATCGTGCAGCCGGCAACCCCCCCCCCCCCGAGAGGTCACCTGGGGGGGCCCCGAGCTCCCCGGGGGGACCTGCTGCCTGTGTCTCCAGCCGCCCCGACCACCGGGAGGCAGAGCAGGTAATCGTGCGGCCGGCAACCCCCCCCGGTCCTCACCTAGGGGCCCCTGAGCGAATCTTGCTCCGGGGCCAGCAAGACAGTAGTTACGCCACTGCACCCCTTTGTTGTGCAGACAGACGCCTCAGAGGTGGGACTGGGGTCTGTGCTATCGCAAAAAGTGGACGGAGAAGAGCATCCGGTCACTTACTTAAGCCGGAAATTCTCCCCGGCAGAAAAGAATTATAGCGTAGTGGAGAAGGAGTGCTTGGCTGTTAAATGGGCCTTGGAGTCCTACGTTATTATTTGCTCGGGCGACAGTTCCGGTTGGTTATAGATCACGCTCCCCTGGTTTGGATGCGTAACGCCAAGGAACGGAACACTCGGGTCACCCAGTGGTTCCTGTCCCTCCAAAACTTCAATTTTACGGTGGAGCATCGGGCTGGCAAGTTGCAGGATAATGCTGATGCCCTGTCCCGGGCACCCTGTTTGATGGCTGGGGTTCAATCCCACAAGTTTGAACCGAGGGGGGCAGTGTGTGAGACAGTGCGGGGGATCATATGTGAGGGGCGCTATGTCTCCCGCAGAATGCGTACTGTCACATATTGAGCCCGGTAAAGGGTGTGAGAGAGAGGGACGGTCCGCTCCCTCCACTCCGGGTCTTGCAAGGTCCCAGAAGGAGACACGGAGTTAAAAGCCTGGTTAGAAGATAGGGGGGTCCCTTGTACACAGCTTTTTGCCTAAGCTGCAGGAGCAGCAGAGATAGACTGGAGAGGTCTAGAGTTACAGGGGCCTGGGAGCTCGGGGTGCCTATATCGGACGCCCATAACCTGAAGGACCCGGGTTACTTTATGTGAACTATATCCTGTGTACCCGGCTGCGACCCGGATTCCAGCAGACTGTGCCACCACTGTGCGTGTATCAGCAATAAAACCGGGTCCTGTTAGAACTACTACCGGGCTCAACGTGTTTCCTGACTTGCAATCTTGGCGCTGCCCCACATTCTGGAAAGATCACATGGAAGGAAAGAAATATGAAGAGAAAAGGATGAAAGAACATATCGCAAAATGGTTTAGGAGGGAAGTAACCATCAACCTCTTGTGCTTGATTCCCAGCATCAGCAATGTAATGGGCTGGAATGCCATTGGTATTGAAGTATTCGGCTGGAATGTTAACACAGGTAAACCACCGGGGTAGATTGCCTTTACTAGTGAATTACTGGGATAGGTTTCCACCACCCGTACCATACTCGTCTGTATTGCCACCACCAGGGGCGGACCCAGACTGTAGTGGGCCCTGGTGCAAGAAATTTTTTGGGGCCCCCCCTCCTGGAAACTCAGTGCCAGAATAGTGCCGCGGGTGTGCAGCACAGCCAGCAGCGTAGCAACTGTTTGTGGCGCCCTGGGCGGTCGAAAATTTGCCGCCACTTTGGTTGTTGATAATCTGGAAGTGTACATAGCATACACTGTCTGCCCCTATATACAAAAATATAACTACTATACTAAAACACAAAGAGAAGGGGTGCAATTGCCACCTCTGCACAACCCCAGTGTATGGTAACAAGCAGGACTCATGGAGGGCCCGGGGCCGGAGCAATTTTCGCCGCCGTGCTGTGGAGTTCATAATGTAATATAAATGCAAAAAACCTTTATTCTTAATATTATGTCACAATACCGGGATCTGAGGCTCTTCTATTTCGAGGTCAGGGACTCTCTGATGCCATGTTGCTGTCTGTCTCGCTGTCGTCCTTTTTTGACACTGCAGTGCGGTGGACAAGAGCGCATTAACTGGTTAATAACAAGAAGTATGGAGTGTACAAACTGAGCCATAAACCCCTCATACCATGAAGTATGGAGTGTACTAACTGAGCCATAAACCCTCCCCACACCAGTAGGATTACTATATGGATTTTAGTATTAGGGTACGGACACACTGGGGTGAAACTCTGATGAGTGCAATGTGTGATTTTCTCACATTGCAATCAATCTCTGAGAGCACATTGGTGAGTGTCGGACGCTTTTTTCTCATCCAGATTCAGGATGAGAAAAAGTTGCAACATGCTGCGACAGTATGTGACTCACTAATGCAAATCTATGGGTCCGACAAAATCACATACCGCACACTGACAGCACACGAACCATCCGAGAGGCATCGTTTTTTTCACGGATACATTATCATTCTATAGCTTAGAACACTGTAAAATGTTCCTGTAAATGATTCTACAGTAATAGCTGCTGAGGAAAGAACAGATTGATTGCACACGGATGTGATCTGAGAATCTGAGAAAAATGTTGGCCACTCGCACAGCAGTTTCCAAACAGACCAAAAAACGGATGTCACTCATCCGACTCTCCTGGATGAGAAACAGACCGATTTTAAGGCGGCGGAAGACAGTGTACCACCAAGTCCCCAGCTCCGTGCTGTGCACAGACAGTGTACGGTACACTGTCTGTGCACAGCACGAAGATGAAGACATGGTGGTACACTGTGCACAGCACGGAGCTGAGGACATCCCAGAAGAGGCACAATAACCACAGACAGGCGGGGGGAGAACATTGAGCCCGCCCAGGAGAACTACAACTCCCAGCACCCAACACACTGCCCAGAAACCATACGTCAGAGTACCACAGGAGACGGGAGTTTCAAAAAGAGGTGGAAACAACAGCCGGGCCCGGCACCACCAGGGGGGCCCGGCAGCACCAGGCACCACCAGGGGGGCCCGGCAGCACCAGGCACCACCAGGGGGGCCCGGCAGCACCAGGCACCACCAGGGGGGCCCGGCACCACCAGGCACCACCAGGGGAACCCGGCAGCACCAGGCACCACCAGGGGGGCCCGGCAGCACCAGGCACCACCAGGGGGGCCCGGCACCACCAGGCACCACCAGGGGGGCCCGGCACCACCAGGCACCACCAGGGGAACCCGGCAGCACCAGGCACCACCAGGGGGGCCCGGCACCACCAGGGGGGCCCGGCACCACCAGGCACCACCAGGGGGGCCCGGCAGCACCAGGCACCACCAGGGGGGCCCGGCAGCACCAGGCACCACCAGGGGGGCCCGGCGGGGCCCGGCAGCACCAGGCACCACCAGGGGGGCCCGGCAGCACCAGGGGGGCCCGGCAGCACCAGGCACCACCAGGGGGGCCCGGCAGCACCAGGCACCACCAGGGGGGCCCGGCAGCACCAGGCACCACCAGGGGGGCCCGGCACCACCAGGGGGCTCTGGTGGGTCCCTGAGTGCTGCCCCCACACCTCAGGGGCCCCTGAGAGCTGCCCCCACACCTCAGCCTCAGGGCGCCCTGAGTGCTGCCCCCACACCTCAGCTTCAGGGGCCCCTGAGTGCTGCCCCCACACCTCAGCCTCAGGGGCCCATGAGAGCTGAGAGCTTCCCCCACACTCATCCTGGGGGAGGCCCATGAGAGCTGCCCCCACACTCATCCTGGGGGGGGGAGCCCATGATAGCTGCCCCCACACTAATTGGCCCCTGAGCACCCCCACGTCTTTCAAGGGGGTCCCTGACGGCTGCCCCCCACACGCTATCCTCGGGCCCCCTTACCGCTGCCTCCTTTAGTGCTGCGTCCCCTCCATTACCGACAGGCAGTCACGCTGAGCGCGCCGCAGCCTGTCATGTGGTGTGATGCTGCAGCCGGCGCGATACAGGAAATAGAGCGGCGCCGGCTACAGCCCACGTGACAGGCAGATCAGCGCGACTGCCGGTAATGGAGAGAGGGGGGAGGCAGCAGTAAGGGGGCCCCGAGGATAGCGTGTGGGCCAGCGGTCAGGGGCCCCCTAGTACATGTGGGGACGCTCAGGGGACCAGTGGGCTTCCCCCTTTGCGTCCGGGCCCCCTACAGCGCCGGGGGGGGGGGGGGGTATGGGGGCGGGGCTTAGTGGGCTTGGCCCCAAAGTGTCGGGGCCCCCGGGGGATCTCGTGCAGGGCCGGTCAGGGGAACGGAACTGCCGCTGGAGCTCCAGGGGCCCCCTAGCTGGTCGGGGCCCTGGTGCAGCTGCACCAGCTGCACCACGGTAGTTCCGCCCCTGGCCACCACTAGTAAAAAAAAACTGGTCTGGATTTCCCCCACCAGTACAATACTGGCTTTGCTTGCCACAACTAATAATTTTCTGGGCTGGGATACCAATACTATCAATCTTTTGGACTGGTTTGGCACTATCAACGAACTAACTGGTTGGATCGCCATTACTGGAAAATGAATGGGCTTTGTGGCATCCACAGGCAAACTACTGAGCTGGTAAGCCACAACTAGGGAACCATTGGTTTGGGTTGTAACCACTTGTGAACTGTTTGGCTAGGTTCCCTCCGCCTGTGAACTACTTGGCTGAGGCAAAAACGATGGCGAAATATTAAACTGGCTTGTGACCACTAGCTAACCTCCTAACTGGATCCCTATTGCTAATGAGCTACTGGGCTGGGTCACTAATGTTGGTGTACTACTTAGCGAACCATCCACTGCCAGTAGACTCCTGTGCTGGATTGCAACTCTCTATTATCTCTTGCGCTGGGTCAACACCGCCAGCAAACACCCAGGCTGTGTCTCAACCACTGGGAAGCTACAAAACTGAATTACAATAAGAGGCAAATTAGTGCAATGGATATATATTGTAGATGAAATAGCAATATGTTAATTCATTAGTAGTTATCCTTCCTTTACTTATACACATATGACTAGGATGAATGTACTCCATTGCCCTACTCCGTTTACTTGGAATTCTGATCATTGTTTACATCAATAAAAACATTTTTCGCTTTCTTCTTCTCCTTTCCCTTACCTCTTCTTATTGATAACAATTTATTTCATGATACACTGGTTTTTCCAAGTACCGTATATACTTGTGTATAAGCCGACCCGTGTATAAGCCGACCCCCCTAACTTTTGCCCCCAAAACCTGGGAAAACCTATTGACTCGTGTATAAGCCGAGGGTGGACCCCAGCACAGGTATACAGCCCCCAGCAGTGTGGTATACAGCAGCCCCAGAGGTATATACAGCAGCCCCAGTGGTAGTATACAGCAGTAGCCCCAGTGGTATATACAGCAGCAGCTCCAGTAGTTAGTATACAGCAGCCCCAGAGGTATATACAGCAGCCCCAGTGGTAGTATACAGCATCCCCAGAGGTAGTATACAGCAGCCTCAGAGGTAGTATACAGCAGCCCCAAAGGTATATACAACAGCCCCAGTGGTAGTATACAGCAGCCCCAGAGGTAGTATACAGCAGCCCCAGAGGTAGTATACAGCAGGCCCAGAGGTAGTATACAGCCCCAGTGGTGGTATACAGCAGCCCCAGAGGTATATACAGCCTCAGTGGTAGTATACAGCAGCCCAGAGGTATATACAGCCCCAGTGGTAGTATCCAGCAGCCCCAGAGGTATATACAGCCCCAGTGGTAGTATCCAGCAGCCCCAGAGGTATATACAGCCCCAGTGGTAGTATACAGCAGCCCCAGAGGTATATACAGCCCCAGTGGTAGTATCCAGCAGCCCCAGAGGTATATACAGCCCCAATGGTAGTATACTGCAGCCCCAGAGGTATATACAGCCCAGTGGTAGTATCCAGCAGCCCCAGAGGTATATACAGCCCCAGTGGTAGTATACAGCAGCCCCAGAGATATATACAGCCCCAGTGTTAGTATCCAGCAGCCCTAGAGGTATATACAGCCCCAGTGGTAGTATACAGCAGCCCCAGAGGTATATACAGCCCCAGTAGTAGTATACAGCAGCCCCAGAGGTATATACAGCCCCCGTGGTAGTATACAGGCCCCCAGTGGTGGTATACTGACCCCCACCAGTAACACACAGCCCCCCCCTCCTTAGTATATCCCCCCCTCCTTAGTATGTCCCCCCCCAGGCTGCGGCACCTGTTAAAATAACAAACTTTAATACATCACCTTCCGGCGCAGCTCCTCAGCTCCCGGCTTCTTCTTCCTTCTTGTGCCGGCTTCTGTGACCGCGCACAGGAAATGACGTCATCTCCTGCGCCCGGTCACATGACACCGGAAGCAAGAAGAAGAAGCCGGGAGCGGAGGAGCTGAGGAGCTGCGCCGGAAGGTGATGTATTAAAGTTTGTTATTTTAACAGGTGCCGCAGCCTGGGGGAAGACATACTAAGGAGGGGGGGACATACTAAGGAGGGGTGGCTGTGTGTTACTGGTGGGGGCCTGTGTAGTGCAATATGCACGGCATCCCCCCCCGCTGATGGACGGGGGGATGCCGTGCATATTCATTGCACTAATGAGGCGGCCCTACGTGACCGCCTGCGGTCACCGCGGCCCCCTCTTGCCTCCTCCAGCCACCGGTGCAGCCCCCCCCCGACAGCATATTGAGTGACTCGTGTATAAGCCGAGGGGGGGACTTTTCAGCCCAATTTTTGGGCTGAAAAACTCGGCTTATACACGAGTATATACGGTACTGTATAGTGGCAATGCTCATTCTAGTTTAGTTAAGATGGTTTTGAAAACTATTGGAAAATTAAAATTTTATATAAATAAATCTTACTTGAAATTGTAACCTACTTATCATAATACACCACAGCTCAGACAGACAATGACATCACAATGGTTGATGACATCACAGGTTCAATAAATTCCACTGTGAAAGCTCAGAATCTCAGTCTTCAGAGACACCAGCAAGCGACTGAACCTCTTTTGTAATCAGCCTGTTTTTCAGTTTATTTTTTTTAGGATTTTACCTCTGGAAAGATCACGTGGAAGGAAAGAAATATGAAGAGAAAAAGACGATAGAACATATCGCAAAATAGTTTTGGAGGGAAGTAACCATTAACCTGTTGTGCTTGATTTCCAGCATCAGCAATGTAATGGGCTGGAATGCCATTGGTATTGAAGTACTCAGCTGGATTGTTAACACAGGTAAACCACCGGGGTAGATTGCCTTTACTAGTGAATTACTGGGATGGGTTTCCACCACCAGTACCATACTTGTCTGTATTGCCACCACTAGTAAAGAAAACTGTCCTAGATTTCCTCCACCAGTACAATACTGGTTTTGATTGCCACTACTGATAATTTTCTAAGCTGGGATACCAATACTCCGGGGCGTAACTACAATAGGTGCAGGGGTTGCGATCGCACTTAGGCCCTGCAGCCTAGGGGGACCCAAAAAGTCCCTTTGGCCCGTAGAAAAAGTCTAATACTACTAAAGATTGAAATAATTGGGGGCCCCGTTGGAGCTTTCGCATCGGAGCCCCAAGGCCTGGAGTTATGCCACTGCCAATACTATCAATCTCTTGGACTGGATTGGCACTATCAACGAACTAACTGGTTGGATCACCATTACTGGAAAATTAATGGGCTTTGTGGCATCCACAGGCAAACTACTAAGCTGATTAGCCACAACTAGGGAACTATTGATTTGGGTTATAACCACTTGTGAACTGTTTGACTGGGTTCTTACCGCCAGTGAACTACTTGGCTGAGGCAAAAACGATGGCGAAATATTAAGCTGGCTTGTGACCACTGGCTAACCTAACTGGGTTCCTATTGATAATGAGCTACTGGGCTGGGTCACTATTGGTGTACTACTTAGCTAGCCAGCCACTGCCAGTACACTCCTGTGCTGGATTGCTACTCTCTATTATCTCTAGCACTGGGTCAACACCACCAGCAAACACCCAGGCTGGGTCTCCACAACTGGAAAGCTATGAAACTGGATCACAATCATAGGCAAATTAGTGCACTGGATATATATTGTCGATGAGATAGCAATATGTGAATTCATTAGTAGTTATCCTTCCTGTACTTGCACAATTATGACTAGGATGCCTTGCCCTACTTCGTTTACTTGCAATTCCGATCATTGTTTACATCAATAAAATCATTTTCCCCTTTCTTCTTCTCCTTTCCCTTACCTCTTCTTATTTATAAGAATTTATTTTATGATATACTGTTTTTTTCAAGTACTGTATAATGGCAATGCTCGTTCTACTGTAGTCAAGATGGTTTTGAAAACCATTGGAAAATTAAAATTTAATATAAATTTATCTTACTTGAAATTGTAACCTACTTATAATACACCACAGCTCAGACAATGACATCATAATGGTTGATGATATCACAGGGTCAATTAATTCCACTGTGAAAGCTCAGAATCTCAGTCTTCATAGACACCGGCAAGCGACTGCACCTCCTTTCCAGTCAGCCCGTTTTTCAGTTTATTTTATTAGGATTTTACCTCTTGTAAGAGGGCAAGGGGGCGCATAGTGGATGGCAGGTATGTGTCACAGGCCCACCTGAGGTCTGTGATGTAAGCCGGCATTAGCGTCTCTTAGTGGAAAGCAACACTGAGGGAGTTGTTAGTAACCAAGGGGCCGGCTTACGAGTCCTGAGAGAGACGGCCGGGTCCAGGACTCACATACCCTCCCAGGGGCGTGGTGTCCAGCTATGTAAGGGAGGTTGGACTTAGGCACAGGGGAAAAGTGATTAGGATTCTGTGTTTGCTGTGTGTTTTTCCCTGTGGAATGGTTTATGAGCAAATAAACCCTTCTGGTCTCATCTATGCAAAGCTGCCTCCTCGTGCTTCCTGACGTCCTCAGCGAGCTGTTATGTTACTATCTGGAAAGATAGAATTTATTTTATGATATACTGTTTTTTTCAAGTACTGTATAATGGCAATGCTCGTTCTACTGTAGTCAAGATGGTTTTGAAAACTATTGGAAAATTAAAATTTAATATAAATTTATATTACTTGAAATTGTAACCTACTTGTCATTGTCTGAGCTGTGGTGTATTATGATATCATAATGGTTGATGTTATCATAAGGTCAATAAATTCCACGGTGAAAGCTCAGAATCTCAGTCTTCATAGACACCGGCAAGCGACTGAACCTTCTTTGTAATCAGCCTGTTTTTCAGTTTATTTTATTAGGATTTTACCTCTGGAAAGATCACGTGGAAGGAAAGAAATATGAAGAGAAAAAGACGATAGAACATATCGCAAAATAGTTTTGGAGGGAAGTAACCATTAACCTGTTGTGCTTGATTTCCAGCATCAGCAATGTAATGGGCTGGAATGCCATTGGTATTGAAGTACTCAGCTGGATTGTTAACACAGGTAAACCACCGGGGTAGATTGCCTTTACTAGTGAATTACTGGGATGGGTTTCCACCACCAGTACCATACTTGTCTGTATTGCCACCACTAGTAAAGAAAACTGTCCTAGATTTCCTCCACCAGTACAATACTGGTTTTGATTGCCACTACTGATAATTTTCTAAGCTGGGATACCAATACTCCGGGGCGTAACTACAATAGGTGCAGGGGTTGCGATCGCACTTAGGCCCTGCAGCCTAGGGGGACCCAAAAAGTCCCTTTGGCCCGTAGAAAAAGTCTAATACTACTAAAGATTGAAATAATTGGGGGCCCCGTTGGAGCTTTCGCATCGGAGCCCCAAGGCCTGGAGTTATGCCACTGCCAATACTATCAATCTCTTGGACTGGATTGGCACTATCAACGAACTAACTGGTTGGATCACCATTACTGGAAAATTAATGGGCTTTGTGGCATCCACAGGCAAACTACTAAGCTGATTAGCCACAACTAGGGAACTATTGATTTGGGTTATAACCACTTGTGAACGGTTTGACTGGGTTCTTACCGCCAGTGAACTACTTGGCTGAGGCAAAAACGATGGCGAAATATTAAGCTGGCTTGTGACCACTGGCTAACCTAACTGGGTTCCTATTGATAATGAGCTACTGGGCTGGGTCACTATTGGTGTACTACTTAGCTAGCCAGCCACTGCCAGTACACTCCTGTGCTGGATTGCTACTCTCTATTATCTCTAGCACTGGGTCAACACCACCAGCAAACACCCAGGCTGGGTCTCCACAACTGGAAAGCTATGAAACTGGATCACAATCATAGGCAAATTAGTGCACTGGATATATATTGTCGATGAGATAGCAATATGTGAATTCATTAGTAGTTATCCTTCCTGTACTTGCACAATTATGACTAGGATGCCTTGCCCTACTTCGTTTACTTGCAATTCCGATCATTGTTTACATCAATAAAATCATTTTCCCCTTTCTTCTTCTCCTTTCCCTTACCTCTTCTTATTTATAAGAATTTATTTTATGATATACTGTTTTTTTCAAGTACTGTATAATGGCAATGCTCGTTCTACTGTAGTCAAGATGGTTTTGAAAACCATTGGAAAATTAAAATTTAATATAAATTTATCTTACTTGAAATTGTAACCTACTTATAATACACCACAGCTCAGACAATGACATCATAATGGTTGATGATATCACAGGGTCAATTAATTCCACTGTGAAAGCTCAGAATCTCAGTCTTCATAGACACCGGCAAGCGACTGCACCTCCTTTCCAGTCAGCCCGTTTTTCAGTTTATTTTATTAGGATTTTACCTCTTGTAAGAGGGCAAGGGGGCGCATAGTGGATGGCAGGTATGTGTCACAGGCCCACCTGAGGTCTGTGATGTAAGCCGGCATTAGCGTCTCTTAGTGGAAAGCAACACTGAGGGAGTTGTTAGTAACCAAGGGGCCGGCTTACGAGTCCTGAGAGAGACGGCCGGGTCCAGGACTCACATACCCTCCCAGGGGCGTGGTGTCCAGCTATGTAAGGGAGGTTGGACTTAGGCACAGGGGAAAAGTGATTAGGATTCTGTGTTTGCTGTGTGTTTTTCCCTGTGGAATGGTTTATGAGCAAATAAACCCTTCTGGTCTCATCTATGCAAAGCTGCCTCCTCGTGCTTCCTGACGTCCTCAGCGAGCTGTTATGTTACTATCTGGAAAGATAGAATTTATTTTATGATATACTGTTTTTTTCAAGTACTGTATAATGGCAATGCTCGTTCTACTGTAGTCAAGATGGTTTTGAAAACTATTGGAAAATTAAAATTTAATATAAATTTATATTACTTGAAATTGTAACCTACTTGTCATTGTCTGAGCTGTGGTGTATTATGATATCATAATGGTTGATGATATCATAGGGTCAATAAATTCCACGGTGAAAGCTCAGAATCTCAGTCTTCATAGACACCGGCAAGCGACTGAACCTTCTTTGTAATCAGCCTGTTTTTCAGTTTATTTTATTAGGATTTTACCTCTGGAAAGATCACATGGAAGGAATGAAATATGAAGAGAAAAAGACGAAAGAACATATCGCAAAATGGTTTAGGAGGGAAGTAACCATCAACCTGTTGTGCTTGATTTCCAGCATCAGCAATGTAATGGGCTGGAATGCCATTGGTATTGAAGTACTCAGCTGGATTGTTAACACAGGTAAACCACCGGGGTAGATTGCCTTTACTAGTGAATTACTGGGATAAGTTTCCACCACCAGTACCATACTTGTCTGTGTTGCCACCACTAGTAAAAAAAACTGTCCTAAATTTCCTCCACCAGTACAATACTGGTTTTGATTGCCACTACTGATAATTTTCTAAGCTGGGATACCAATACTCCGGGGCGTAACTACAATAGGTGCAGGGGTTGCGATCGCACCCGGGCCCTGCAGCCTAGGGGGACCCAAAAAGTCCCTTTGGCCCGTAGAAAAAGTCTAATACTACTAAAGATTGAAATAATTGGGGGCCCTGTTGGAGCTTTCGCATTGGGGCACCAAGGCCTGAAGTTATGCCACTGCCAATACTATCAATCTCTTGGACTGGGTTGGCACTATCACCGAACTAACTGGTTGGATCATCATTACTGGAAAATGAATGGGCTTTGTGGCATCCACAGGCAAACTACTAAGCTGATTAGCCACAACTAGGGAACTATTGGTTTGGGTTGTAACCACTTGTAAACAGTTTGACTGGGTTCTTACCACCAGTGAACTGCTTGGCTGGGGCAAAACCAATGGCAAAATATTAAGTTGGCTTGTGACCACTGGCTAACCTCCTAACTGGGTTCCTATTGCTAATGAGCTACTGGGCTGGGTCACTAATGTTGGTGTACTACTTAGCTAGCCAGCCACTGCCAGTACACTCCTGTGCTGGATTGCTACTCTCTATTATCTCTAGCACTGGGTCAACACCACCAGCAAACACCCAGGCTGGGTCTCCACAACTGGAAAGCTATGAAACTGGATCACAATCAGAGGAAAATTAGTGCACTGAATATATATTGAAGATGAGATAGCAATATGTGAATTCGTTTACTTGCAATTCCGATCATTGTTTACATCAATAAAATCATTTTTTCCCTTTCTTCTTCTCCTTTCCCTTACCTCTTCTTATTTATAAGAATTTATTTTATGATATACTGTTTTTTTCAAGTACTGTATAATGGCAATGCTCGTTCTACTGTAGTCAAGATGGTTTTGAAAACTATTGGAAAATTAAAATTTAATATAAATTTATCTTACTTGAAATTGTAACCTACTTATCATAATACACCACAGCTCAGACAATGACATCATAATGGTTGATGATATCACAGGGTCAATAAATTCCACTGTGAAAGCTCAGAATCTCAGTCTTCAAAGACATCGGCAAGCGACTGCACCTCCTTTCCAGTCAGCCTGTTTTTCAGTTTATTTTATTAGGATTTTACCTCTGGAAAGATCACTTGGAAGGAAAGAAATATGAAGAGAAAAAGACGAAAGAACATATCGCAAAATGGTTTTGGAGGGAAGTAACCATTAACCTGTTGTGCTTGATTTCTAGTATCAGCAATGTAATGGGCTGGAATGCCATTGGTATTGAAGTACTCAGCTGGATTGTTAACACAGGTAAACCACCGGGGTAGATTGCCTTTACTAGTGAATTACTGGGATGGGTTTCCACCACCAGTACCATACTTGTCTGTATTGCCACCACTAGTAAAAAAAACTGTCCTAGATTTCCTCCACCAGTACAATACCGGTTTTGATTGCCACTACTGATAATTTTCTAAACTGGGATACCAATAATCCGGGGCGTAACTACAATAGGTGCAGGGGTTGCGATCGCACCCGGGCCCTGCAGCCTAGGGGGACCCAAAAAGTCCCTTTGGCCCGTAGAAAAAGTCTAATACTACTAAAGATTGAAATAATTGGGGGCCCCGTTGGAGCTTTTGCATCGGGGCCCCAAGGCCTGAAGTTACGCCACTGCCAATATTATCAATCTCTAGGACTGGGTTGGCACTATCAACGAACTAACTGGTTGGATCACCATTACTGGAAAATTAATGGGCTTTGTGGCATCCACAGGCAAACTACTAAGCTGATTAGCCACAACTAGGGAACTATTGGTTTGGGTTGTGACCACTTGTGAACTGTTTGACTGGGTTCTTACAGCCAGTGAACTACTTGGCTGGGGCAAAACTGATGGCAAAATATTAAGTTGGCTTGTGACCACTGGCTAACCTAACTGGGTTCCTATTGCTAATGAGCTACTGGGCTGGGTCACTAATGTTGGTGTACTACTTAGCTAGCCAGCCACTGCCAGTACACTCCTGTGCTGGATTGCTACTCTCTATTATCTCTAGCACTGGGTCAACACCACCAGCAAACACCCAGGCTGGGTCTCCACAACTGGAAAGCTATGAAACTGGATCACAATCATAGGCAAATTAGTGCACTGGATATATAGTGTAGATGAGATAGCAATATGTGAATTCATTAGTAGTTATTCTTCCTGTACTTGCACAAATATGACTAGGATGAATGTACTCCCTTGCCCTACTTCATTTACTTGTAATTCCGATTATTGTTTACATCAATAAAATCATTTTTCCCTTTCTTTTTCTCCTTTCCCTTACCTCTTCTTATTTATAAGAATTTATTTTATGATATACAGTTTTTTTCAAGTACTGTATAATGGCAATGCTTGTTCTACTGTAGTCAAGATGGTTTTGAAAACTATTGGAAAATTAAAATTTAATATTAATTTATCATACTTGAAATTGTAACCTACTTATCATAATACACCACAGCTCAGACAATGACATCATAAGAGAAAAAGACGAAAGAACATATCGCAAAATGGTTTTGGAGGGAAGTAACCATCAACCTCTTGTGCTTGATTTCCAGCATCAGCATTGGTTTGGGTTGTAACCACTTGTGAACTGTTTGGCTAGGTTCCCTCCGCCTGTGAACTACTTGGTTGAGGCAAAACTGATAGCGAAATATTAAGCTGGCTTGTGACCACTGGCTAACCTCCTAACTGGATCCCTGTTGCTAATGAGCTACTGGGCTGGGTCACTAATGTTGGTGTACTACTTAGTGAACTATCCACTGCCAGTAGATTCCTGTGCTGGATTGCAACTCTCTATTATCTCTTGCACTGTGTCAACAGCAAGCACCCAGGCTGTGTCTCCACCACTGGGAGGCTACAAAACTGAATTACAATAAGAGGCAAATTAGTGCAATGGATATATATTGTAGATGAAATAGCAATATGTTAATTCATTAGTAGTTATCCTTCCTTTACTTGTACAAATATGACTAGGATGAATGTACTCCCTTGCCCTACTCCGTTTACTTGGAATTCTGATCATTGTTTACATCAATAAAAACATTTTTCGCTTTCTTCTTCTCCTTTCCCTTACCTCTTCTTATTTATAAGATTTTATTTCATGATATACTGGTTTTTCCAAGTACTGTATAGTGGCAATGCTCGGTCTAGTTTAGTCAAGATGGTTTTGAAAACTATTGGAAAATTAAAATTTTATATACCGTATATACTCGTGTATAAGCCGAGTTTTTCAGCCCAAAATTTGGGCTGAAAAGTGTCCCCCTCGGCTTATACACGGGTCAATACGGTAGTCTGCGTGGTGGGGGCTGTGTCCGGGGCTGTGGAGGCTGGAGGAGGCGGGGGGAGGCTGCTGTATGAGCGGCCCCGTCACGTGGGGCCGCTCATTATATATGCACTGCTTCCCCCTGTCAATCAGCGGCAGGGGGAAGCAGTGCATATATGCCCCCCAAATGCTGGCACTCTCCCCCCTTGTAAGGGCCCCCCCCGCTGCGTATCTTACCATCCCGGTCTTCTGCACAGCGCCGCTCCTCGGTGCTCCGTTCTTCAAGTTCCCGTCCTGCTACATCCGGGATCCCCGGCTGTCGCAGGCATACGACGGCCGGGGATCCCGGATGCAGCGAGGACGGAGCATGAAGAACGGAGCACCGAGGAGCGGCGCTGTGCAGAAGACCAGGATAGTAAGATACGCAGTGGGGGGGGGGGCCCTTACAAGGCGGGCGAGTGCCAGCATTTGGGAGCTGCTATATACCCCCTGGGGGCTGCTGTATACTACCACTGGGGCTGTATATACCTATGGGGCTGTTGTATACTACCACTGGGGCTGTATATACCTCTGGGGCTGCTGTATACTACCACTGGGGCTGTATATACCTCTGGGGCTGCTGTATACTACCACTTGGGCTGCTGTATACTACCACTGGGGCTGTATATACCTCTGGGGCTGTATATACCTCTGGGGCTGTTGTATACTACCACTGGGGCTGCTGTATACTACCACTGGGGCTGTATATACCTCTGGGGCTGTATATACCTCTGGGGCTGTTGTATACTACCACTGGGACTGTATATACCTCTGGGGCTGCTGTATACTACCACTGGGGCTGTATATACCTCTGGGGCTGCTGTATATTGTTAGACGGAGGCCATGGGTACCAAGGCCTCTGTCAGCCATTTTGTCTTGTGTAAAAGTTTCAGTTTAAGCTTGAAAATATAACTATTGAATTTCTCTGTTGTAGGTCTCAGGTAATAACAAACCAGGCCTAGAAATAAAACAGACATGGAGCTAATTAGATTTGGTCCAAGCATATACCAAGAGCTAATCATGATAACAGTTAACCAATTCACTATATATGCCTTTTTCTCAGATATTTTACGGTGTATTCTATCCCTCAAGGCTAACATGACGTTTCTTATAATCAAGAACAGAGCTGATTAATGTCAATAAGTTGTGATTTGTGCTTGGCCCCAAAAAGGCTATTATGAGATAATTTATATGGATAAGTTTAAGTGAAGTATATAGTTAGTAATGAAATGAATGTGCTTTTTCATGTCAATATATGTTGTAAGTAATATGAAGGGATCACTTATGACAGGTGACGTAACCATTTGTCCATAGAGAGTCATTGTACCAATGTCCTTCTATGGGGAAAATTGGTATAAAGAAACGCCCGTCCATGAGACGGGGAGCCATTATTCTGAATCCATCCTGAGTGTGACACCTGTGGCTCCCGTGCCTGCCATTCTGAGACCTGCCTATTAATGCCTTGCCATATATCTCTGTATTTTTTCCTACCCGAATAAAACCCACTTTTGGTTCTGAAGACGCAGTCTATGGAGTTTATCGAACAAAGGAAGAACTAACTAACGGAACTATTTCTATCAAATGGCGAACTAGCCCGGTCGAAAGGGGGGAGATGATCCTACATCCTTTCTGAAGAACCTAGAAGATTCCTGCAAGTAAAGCTGTGAACCAAAGGGGTGAGAGGGTGAGAGGGTGAGGAATGGACTTTTCTTTCTCTTTTTTTTGCCTTTATTGCTAAAAAGCGTGATGCATCACGTGAAATCGCATTAAGGAAATCAGCCGCTGAGAATCTCTCGTTTGCGCTCCTGTCTACCCTGAGTAACTAAGACTGAGCCTCTACGTGAGTTAAACAAGGACGTGCAGATTAACGCCGAGGGTGATGAAGACGGAGAAGGAGACGCTTGGCAACGTAACGAGTGAGGCTGAACATGTGGCTACACCTCTTCTGGTTGACCAAATCCGGCACGTGTCTTCCATAATCGAGGTGTGAGTATCTAACTATTGCAATAGTTGATATTAAGGCAGTTAAGTCGTCCTTGTGTTTCCACCGCTATGGAGTGGCTACGGAAACAGGCTGACAGGCACGCTGAAACCCCATAGCTAGAAGGGGTTAATGCTGAACCACTTGGTTAAATTGTATACAGTGGTTCACAGAAGAAAGTAGACATCTTGATAAGAAGAAATTATTAGCAGAAAGGGCAGCCGAATAGCGGCTTTGTGTAAGTTAGTTATAGCTCAGATCAGACTAGTGATAGACAGCTTCAAAGACAGTACGTTAAAGTGGTTACACAGGGAGGGGCAGCGGAGCAGTGTATGGAGAGAACACAGCAGCTACTGATACAATGACAGGAGTAGTAGTATCACAAAGGGAGGGGTATGAGATACAGCGGCTGCAGGCAGACAGAAAGGAGGAAGAAAAATTCATCCATGGTTGTTAGCATCCTTTAGAATCAGGAAAGGAAATTATCTTAGAATTAGAAGATGGGCTGCCTGGTGTGTAACGTTTGATAAGTATTTTTTGATAGAATAGATCAGAAAGATGATTATGATCTGATGGAATAGATTGTAGAGAATACTTGGAAAGGTTTTGCAAGTTAGGGATTTTACATAGTGCTAAATTTGTGGAGGACAAAATTAGGGCATTGGTAACCATTGTTAGGGAAAATGCCATCCTAGACTAAGGGCGATGGTACAGATGTTTTTGCATATCGCCCTGCCTGAATGGCATCTGCTGTGGACAGGAGACCAGGACTTCCTGGGGTTATAATCAACTGCCGAAAGCGGGCTGGTCCCAGTCGGCAGAAGCCCCTCGGAACTCAATGGGTCCTCTTGTATGTTATCCTTGTGGGCAATCAGGGTATCTTAGACGTAAGTGTTCCCATTTAGCTCCAGGGATGATCCACAGGTGCAGCAGCAGCCTATCTCCACAATGTCCCGAGATCCGTATGAGGGAGCCAGTGCTCCATATCCTGCTATTAAGAACCCTGGACAGCCAGCGGTTAACGGCCCCAAACCGTGCCAACAGTACAATGGTCTTCAGATAGTTAACCCTGTTTTACGGGAGCCTTTTGCCCCGTCACCCAATTATGCGACCCTTGTCCATCCCAGCAGACAGATCCATGCTGTGAGGAGAGCTCACCCTCCTCCGGGAGGGATTCCTCCCATCCTTATGCTCCACTGATTCAGGAGCTGGGGGGGGGGACGAGGAAATGGCTCTTTCAAGCGATCTGTCCGGCTCGGAGGTGACAGCAGTGGGCCGTAGAATTGCCTCTGGTGAGGTTGGTGGATTTTTTTTTCGGGCTTCCTACTGCCAGTACTGATTGATGCATTGAACCCCCTGTTCCCCTGTGCCTCTTGGCAAAATTATCCCTAGGCCGAGATGGATGACCTTATGTCAGAGGGAAAATAGAGGGTCAAATTTGGGAAAGCTTTTTAATTGATACAGGAGTCAGTAACAGGACACAAATTGCAGCTCCCCCCGGGCTGCCAGACACCACAACTTTAGTGGGATTTGAGGGCTCCTGTATACAGGTGAGGAGGAGTTGTCCAGTAAACCTGAGATTTCAGGACACGGGGACATCGAAGTGCAGAGGCATTCGGTGTGAATTTTGGATCAGTCCGCAATTAAAGTTTTTTATTAATGGGTCAAATATGTTGTCAGCCATGGGTATCATTGTTGATTTGTGTAATAAGGTCTTTTGGCGTGACAAAGGAACTACTGTTTGTTCAGTTATTATGGATGCTGCAGAGTTGAAAATGTCACAGTCATAAATTAACCGTTGTTAGTTTGTGCTCAGTTGGTGATGATGATGATATGCCTGAGATAAATATTGCAGACACGGCTTTGAAACATGAATTGGTGCAATCTTTTCCTCATTTATGGGTTTCAAAACGTACAGATTGTGGACTGATGCAAATTTTAATTAAGATTGACAGCGACCGTCTACCACCCTTTCAGCGCCAATACCGTATTCCTGAGGAAGCAATTCCTTACATAAGGATTGCTGTCAGTGAATTGGAATAACAGGGCGTGATTGTACGAGGCAACTCCCCGTGCAATAGCCCAATCCTGCCTGTAAAACAAAGGAGGATGGTAGCTATCGCATGGTCATGGATTTAAGACTTGTAAACAAATACACCCCTCAGCAGCACATCTCGGTCCCTGAAGTGATGTCACTGCTGAGGAGTGAATGTCAGTTTTTTTTCTCTTGTTTGAATATTGCGAATGGCTTTTTCTGCGTGCCCATTACACCTGAGTCGGCTCTCTGTTTTGCATTTACCTTTGAAAATGTCCAATACCTGTTCACACGCTTGCCCCAAGGGTTTTATTCTAGTCCAATTTATTTCCATCGGGTGTTGCCACAGGTATTGGAACCCCAGGGGTACGGAGACAAAGTCCTGCAATATGTCAATGATTTCTTGATTTAAAATTTATGGACTCAAATTGTTGATGAAACTGAACACAAAGAGATTTCGTTCAATATTTGTGATGCATTGTGCAGCTCAATATTAAATGTGAGTCGGGTCAGAGTACAGCTGAATGCAACCAGAGGTTAAATATTTGAATGTGTCAGTTTCAAAAGAGGGGACATTCATTCAAGCTGTACCTGTGCCAAATCAATATCACAGAACTCAGAACGTTTCTGGGTCTTGTGAATTTTTCCAGAGAATTTATTGAGGATTTTGCTTGTCTTGCTAAAAGGTATTGAAAATGAGTTTACCACGATCACAATAGAGGGAGACGCCCTGCAGGCTTTTGAAAATTTAAAACATGCACTTGTAGGAGCAACAGCTCTAATTAACGCAGACCCATCCCAGCCTTATTATCTGCAAGCACATGCAGGTGACATAGCGATCTCATCTGTGCTGCTACAGAAGTGGCCAAAAGAGGGCCCTGAAGTTTTAAGTCAATTATATGCCTTGGCTTATTACTCCCGATTATTGTCCCCGTTGAAAAAGGTTTTACACCTTGTATGAAGCATTTACTTGCCGTGCACTGGACCATGCTGCAGGTCCGTCAAATAATTGGCTTTTCACCTTGATTCTGCAGACCTCTCATGTAACTTTAAAAAACACTGCTTACAGGCAAAGCTTGGGATGTGAATTCTCAGAAAATGGCCCAATGGATTGTTGACTTTGAGACTAGGGATTTGCAGGTAGGAGTGGGAGATAAATATCACTTAGCACAATTGCTGCAATATGCAGGTCAGTCTCATGATTGCCAAATTGAACAGACTCATGTCGCTCCCTCCCCCTTCCGTGCAGACTTTCAAACCAATGTCCCCTGTGTATACATAGATGGGGCCCGGTATTGGCATGATGGCAAATACGTCACAGGTTACGCTTTGAGGTTTCCTGACAACGAGAATTTATTGCAATATAAGCTTCCTGGACATTGTTCCGCCCAGCGGGCTGAATTAGAGGCAGCTTTGCAAGTCATTCTTTTGCCTACTGACCCCATGAACAGATCCAGCAACAGATTCAGCATCTCCAGCAGTACGCTGCCTTTTAGATGGCTAAAAGTTGCATAGAACCTACACAAAAATTATATGAGTTCAAATTTGTTGTGGGAGCTTAGCTCATGGTTAAGAATCTTAGGAAAAAAAGGACTGTGAGATTCCAATTACAAAGGCCCGTTTGTTATCACACAAGTGATAGGCCCAACTGTTTTGGGAGTGCTAAGGATTAGCAAGCCAAGAGACAAAGGTGTTAAAATTGTTCATATTGATCAATGTAAGCTTGTTATACTGCCAGTTGAGAATCCTAGCGATGCTGGTGAGAACTGATACTGCGCTTTTATTTTATTTTTCAGGTCCCCTATTGGATCGGGATCCATGAATCCGCCTGTTTCCCTGGAGATGACATCTCACACCATCCAGTGGGACCCGGACAGTGTGATCGAGGGGGAAGACCGTGAAAGCTCTGAGGGAACAGAACAAGATTGAGAGCCACGGATCAAAGGACTCAGAGACTGTTATGGGACTTGGGACTCGGACACTTTATGTTTTTTCACTTCTGTGATGATTTTTTTGTTTTGTTGTGTTTTTTGCTTCTTTTTAGGACTATTTGCCCACACCTGAACTGTGAATAAGACCTTAGGAGCCATGGAACAAAGAAAATTTTTGAATTTTTTCTTTTTTTGAAAGATTATAACGGGACTCATTAATACTTAAGAACTCTTACGTTGGTGATAGTTACTGTAGATTTTTTGCTACTTTGTTTGTTTTTTTCCTATATGTGTTTAATAAGTAGTAACCTAAAAGTTTAAAAGTTTTTCAAAAAAGAATCTGGCTCATGTTGAGGAACTAAATAACTTTCAGGCCCGTGTAATAACACATAGTACCACTTTTATCAGACCATACTGGAGACTTGGTGCTGGTAGGGTACTTACTCCCAGACCATGCTCACTTGTAGGTTGTACACCTATTGTTAGGGCCCTTCTTACAAGGGTACCTTCAGTCCCTCCCAACACTCCTACTGACCAGGGAGTGTACGAAATTATGTATTCCTTCAATACCATATATGAGAATTAGGACTAGACTCATATGCCAATTTGCACTTCAGGGTAAATTATCAAATTACCATAAGTACAACAGAGGGAATTGTTAGACGGAGGCCATGGGTACCAAGGCCTCTGTCAGCCATTTTGTCTTGTGTAAAAGTTTCAGTTTAAGCTTGAAAATATAACTATTGAATTTCTCTGTTGTAGGTCTCAGGTAATAACAAACCAGGCCTAGAAATAAAACAGACATGGAGCTAATTAGATTTGGTCCAAGCATATACAAAGAGCTAATCATGATAACAGTTAACCAATTCACTATATATGCCTTTTTCTCAGATATTTTACGGTGTATTCTATCCCTCAAGGCTAATATGACGTTTCTTATAATCAAGAACAGAGCTGATTAATGTCAATAAGTTGTGATTTGTGCTTGGCCCCAAAAAGGCTATTATGAGATAATTTATATGGATAAGTTTAAGTGAAGTATATAGTTAGCAATGAAATGAATGTGCTTTTTCATGTCAATATATGTTGTAAGTAATATGAATGGATCACTTATGACAGGTGACGTAACCATTTGTCCATAGAGAGTCATTGTACCAATGTCCTTCTATGGGGAAAATTGGTATAAAGAAACGCCCGTCCATGAGACGGGGAGCCATTATTCTGAATCCATCCTGAGTGTGACACCTGTGGCTCCCGTGCCTGCCATTCTGAGACCTGCCTATTATTGCCTTGCCATATATCTCTGTATTTTTTCCTACCCGAATAAAACCCACTTTTGGTTCTGAAGACGCAGTCTATGGAGTTTATCGAACAAAGGAAGAACTAACTAACGGAACTATTTCTTTCATATACTACCACTGGGGCTGTATATAGCTCTGGGGCTGCTGTATACTACCACTGGGGCTGCTGTATACTACCAATTGGGCTGCTGTATACACTTCTGGGGCTGCTGTATACTACCACTGGGGCTGTATATACCTCTGGGGCTGCTGTATACTACCACTGGGGCTGCTGTATATACCTCTGGGGCTGCTGTATACTAACCACTGGGGCTGCTGCTGTATATACCACTGGGGCTGCTGCTGTATATACCAGTGGGGCTGCAGGTGCATACTACCACTGGGGCTACTGTATATACCTCTGGGGCTGCTGTATACCACACTGCTGGGGGCTGTATACCTGTGCTGGGGTCCACCCTCGGCTTATACACGAGTCAATAGGTTTTCCCAGGTTTCGGGGGCAAAAGTATATACGGTAAATAAATCTTAATTGAAATTGTAACCTACTTATTATAATACACCACAGCTCAGACAGGCAATAACATCACAATGGTTGATGACATCACAGGGTCAATAAATTCCACTGTGAAAGCTCAGAATCTCAGTCTTCAGAGACACCGGCAAGCGACTCAACCTCCTTTGTAATCAGCCTGTTTTTCAGTTTATTTTATTAGGATTTTACCTCTGGAAAGATCACGTGGAAGGAAAGAAATATGAAGAGAAAAAGACGAAAGAACATATCACAAAATGGTTTTGGAGGGAAGTAACCATTAACCTTTTGTGCTTGATTTCCAGCATCAGCAATGTAATGGGCTGGAATGCCATTGGTATTGAAGTACTCAGCTGGATTGTTAACACAGGTAAACCACCGGGGTAGATTGCCTTTACTAGTGAATTACTGGGATGGGTTTCCACCACCAGTACCATACTTGTCTGTATTGCCACCACTAGTAAAAAAAACTGTCCTAGATTTCCTCCACCAGTACAATACTGGTTTTGATTGCCACTACTGATAATTTTCTAAGCTGGGATACCAATACTCCGGGGCGTAACTACAATAGGTGCAGGGGTTGCGATCGCACCCGGGCCCTGCAGCCTAGGGGGACCCAAAAAGTCCCTTTGGCCCATAGAAAAAGTCTAATACTACTAAAGATTGAAATAATTGGGGGCCCCGTTGGAGCTTTCGCATCGGGGCCCCAAAGCCTGGAGATACGCCACTGCGCCTGGAGGATACGTATACCGAGATTTGCTTTTGTTAGCACTTGAGTATAGACGCTATAACATTTACCAAAAACAAGGACTAAATCAGATGGCTGGCTAGCACACGTTTGTGCATAGACCTGGCGCCAATGGTCCAGGATACTCCTTCCTCAGGAGTAGAGAGCCTCGGTATGCAATAATCGAAACTGATACAATTTCTAGTCAGCAGTTCTGATGCAGTAGACTGGTGACCATGGGTACCTGGCATAGTCTTTTGTTATCATTCTGAAGAAAAAAGGACCTAGAGAGTCCGGCCTCTTGCATGTGTGGTACTATCCATACAGGAACAAAAGGTGTGACCGAGAGACCGAGCGTACATAACGTGACTCAATGCCCTGGTGCGGGGCACAGGGATGGTAAGAAAATGTCCTCCAGGTGGGATGAAGAGGCCATCATCATAAGGGTGACCGCGCTGGTCGAAGCACCCTTTAAGGTGGAGGAGTAGCTGCAATTAGGGAATGCCACAGCCAAACAGTATGATCCGGCAATGGAAGTGCCTCCAGAAAAAGACACGTAATTCTGGGAAACAGCTTAGGGGAACTTCTCGAGGGAACCAGGCAAGACTTTTTGGAGACAAAAAGGAATAACCGAAGCCAGAAGTGTGAGAGGATGCAGAACCAGCATCTAAAGTGCTTGCTGCAATGGCAGCCGAGAAAAACTCAGGTTTCCGGCAACAGGGCCAGAGTGAAGAAACACCTAAAAGCACCTATGAACGAACCGGTAAGGGTCGAAAGTGGTCCAGAAGGACAGACGGCACCCCGTTGGATCTGATTGTGCGCGCTTCCGTGTAGGGTATGCAGATAGAAATATGCAAGGGAAAAGAAACTGTATTCAGAAGCGGATTATCATATCCGTCCTCAGCCTAGAGATCATGAGGAAGCCCTGCCCCGTGGAATGAAAAAACCTCTGACAAACAACAGCCAGACAGGATAAAAATGGCCCCACTGGGGAAAAGTTCTGCCCCGTGTATCACACGACTGTTGAAGTTTCCTTCCTGGTGATTGACATGTGACAACTAAGATGTATTCAGCTTCATCAAATGGAACTGATGGCCCGTCAGTAATCCGGGAAAAACATAGGCATGAGGCACTACGACTGATGAGTAGTAGGGGGCCAGGACTTCTTGCGACTTGAACAGTGTGTGGACAGGATATCGCTTTCAAGCTTGATATCGTAGCTCCAGTGGATAGCTCTTCCGGAGATCTGGAACGAAGGGGCTTCTCTGCCTAGATTAAGGTGGACACATTGAGTAGCCGCTGGTCTTGAGCGGTGTGCCCTTATCCTGATTTTCCCAGGTAAAGGGTAGCAGAGCTGAACATTGTATGCCTGATGTGATCTAGCTGGTTCGGTGATCGTTATTACGCTACAACCCAGGGTCCACGGGCGGCTGGGGAGACTGCAGTAGTATCAGGAACTGTGCCAGTGATCCTGTGGCATAGATTTAGCTGTTTCGATAGCCATCAATATGCTGCAATCCAGGGGTCGGAGGCGGCTGGGGAGACTGAAAATTGGCCAGAGCTATGCCATCCGCAGTAAGTTCAGACATCCACTGTGAGGAGATCGATGCTGAGCGTCTGTGGCAAGCCGTCCATAGGGGAGATCAGAACGCATAGGTACCGTCGCCCAGGACTTTATCCATCGTGGCAGGAGGAGTTATGTGGAGGTAACACCCCGCGTTTCCGCCTGTTGTAGTTTGCGGGAAATCAGTACACTAAGGTACCGTCACCCTTAGTAGATGCAACTTCCAGGAATGGCGAGTCAACTGGGTGAAACCTAAAGAGCTGTTGCTATGGGGCCTTAGCCCCCTTGTTTCACGCGGAGAATAGACCGTTAGACAGTGCAAGGCGTGAAAATGGCCAGCCAGACAAGTTTCAGAAGGAAGCCTAAAGAAAAAATACAGATGGATCTTGTACAGTGACAGTCTTGAGGAAGCACCAGTTTACCTACAAGGTAGGGATTCCGTATAGTCAGTCTCTGCCTTACTAGCATAGTCCAAGCGCCCATCCTGAAGGTAACGCTTTTGCAGCCGTTACGTCCGTGGCATGTTTGCTGCATGAGCGAGATGTTCCACTGCTACAGACGTGCATGCTGGATTTAGTAGATCTGG
The DNA here is from genome assembly GCA_033576535.1 of Allobates femoralis. Lineage (NCBI taxonomy): Eukaryota > Metazoa > Chordata > Amphibia > Anura > Aromobatidae > Allobates > Allobates femoralis. Next base: position 500,555,956 of record JARQOC010000002.1, read on the forward strand.
GACAGGGCCTCGCCTGCGCAGGGTGGTGTGCTGAGGGAGAGAGTGACCCAGTTGCGCTGTGCAGCTGTTGAAGGAACTCCACCGTGAGGAAGAACGGGAACCGTACTTACGGCCATACTGGGTACCAGACGGCCCATCTGTGGTTCATGCGACCAGTGTTAGGTCTGTGCCGTTACGGAGACTAGTAGGTCCTGCTTCGGATCGGACCTTGCATAGTACTTGCACATGTTTTCTCGACTCACGTTCCTATGATAGGTGTGGTGAGTGGCCGCTGGCCTTTTGTTCGACGTCCTGCAACCCAGCGTTTTGTTGTTTTGTAGCCTGGGGAGGTAGATCGGGTAGGCTCGTGATGTCTCAACTTCGACCAGAGTCTCCATCAGTGGGAAGTGGAGGAAGGAGAATGGCATACAGCAATCTTAACTTTGACCCAGCACTACGACAGTGGGGAGCGGAGGAAGGGGTATGGCATATAATTAGGAATCTTAACTTCAACCCTGCACCCCAACAGTGGGGAGCCGAGGAAGGAGCATGCCAGGAGCCTCAGGTGCCAGAAACCTGTCCTTGAATCCTCTGTGTGAGAGAGGGTAGTGATCTTCTACACCTTGCATCTTCGGTGTCTGGAGAGCCTCCAGAACCTAGGAAGAACCGTTCTCTGCATGAACGCTTGGCTCTTTTGCAGGAGCCGTGTACAGGTTCTCAGCAGGAAGATCAGCTGTGTCTGTAGGCCGGGTGACCGACTGGAGTCGTGGAACTACAACGGTGAAGGAACCACACTGAGTCCCTGTCGTCCTACCGACGGTAGAAGCCGTCAAACATATGCCCCTGAGAGTGATCCCTCTGTTAGGTAGGAATCTTGGTGAGATAGCGAGGGCAGCTGTGGGATCCATGATTACCGCCTAGCGGTCTGGGAGACTCGGCGCCATTGCTGTCACTCAGAGGCCCAACTGTTGGTTCTGAGGAAGTTTGCTGGACAGCCCTGAGAAGCCTCAACTTCTACGCAGCTCCCCAAACGTGCGTGACAAAGGAAGAGAGTGAAAATGTCATGTAGTCTTAAAATATCACAACTGCAATCTAGCACCCCCAACTGTGGGGGGCGAGGGGTGAGTATGACGGGCAATGAAGAAGTATCTCCACTTCAACCCAGCTTCCACATTTGTGGAGGACCTAGAAAGAAGTATGTCGGGCAACTGTGAGGTATCCCGGCTTCAACACGACTTCCCCAACTGTGGGGGGCCGAGGAGGGAGTATGACGAACAATCCTGAAGTATCACAACTTCAAACCAGTACCACTAACTGTGAATGGCCTAGGAAGGAGGATGTCGGGCAATCGTGAGGGTTCTCGATTTTAAACCAGCTTCCCCAACTGTGGTGGGCCGAACAAGGAATGCCCTGAGACGGTTGGTAATTAGGGGCAAAGCTGCATCCTTTATGACACATGGAAGATAAATATTGTCCACATTACGTCATTACTTCATTGACTTCCTGATTAATCCACATTGCCTCATTTTATAGGCAATGTATCCTCACTGCAGCCCCCACTTGATTTACCTCCCTTGTAGGAGAGGTTTTGTCTGTAGGAAGTAGTCTAAGTTCCACCCCTTGCTGTCTGCAATAACTCATTAGCATATGCAACACACAGACTGAGAGGGGAGGGGGAGAAAGTGAGGTGCAGCAGGGATCAACTGCTGAATACCTTACTGCCGTTCTGGAAGTGGAATAATGCAGTAGTAAACATACCATAAAATAAACATATGTAGAATGCAGTAGTAAACGTACCATAAAGTAAACATATGTAGGAGGGTCTTCACATGTGTACAAGTGAGAGACACTGTGCAATATTTAGCAGCTATGCAGTTAGCTTGTTCTGGAGGAGACCTATTTTTAGGGCTCCTGTTGTACCTGGTATGCTCCTTCAATGAGCGGTGCTGCGATCCAGTGCCCCCTTTCCAGCCGCGGCCCGTAGGCAGTGGCGCTGTACCCTCGCCAAGGGGGGCGTGGTTAAAAACGTAGATAGTCTCGCGGGAAACGAAGAGTGCCAAACCACCGGCCCGCCTCCCGCATGATGTGCACCATGACCTAATCCTGGGGGCGTGCGGGGGGCGTGCCGCCCAGCAATAGGCAAAAGCCGGGGCCAAGATTACATCTCGGCCCCGAAAAAGTGTGGATGCCGGCGCGGAGGTCCATAGGAGTCGCCGCATTCGCCGCAGAGGAATGCAGGGGTGATCCACAGACCTCCAAAGGGGGTCCCCGATGATGTAGGCCACAGGGGGCTGTGGATACAATAGGATTCGTTTTGCATCCACAGCACAGGGAAATGCAGGAGAAAAACACAGGCGCATGGAGGGAATCCATCTGGGAGTCTTCTCAGTCCCTGTGCGCTCCATCCCTGTGACCGGATCACACCGGCCAGCAGCCCTGCAGCCTCCGGAGGACCCCTGTGGCAGGCAGGGCTCCACGACATACCTGGAACCTAGACCCGAGCTATCCAACATGGTCCCATGACCATGTGCCAGTTGAGGAAGGAGAATGTGGGAACAGCCGTGAAGTGCATCGACTCGCACCCAGAAAACTATGTATCTGGAGAGTATGCAGGCTGCAATACTCCTCCCTATGTTAAATCCTCTTAAGAGGGAATCTGTTCCTAGTAAAAAATAAAAAATAGAAAAAAAAAAAAAGAGAGAGAATAAAGAGGTCTGCCTCCTAAGACACTAAGCAAAAACTGGTCGGGTAAGGCCCCAGCCAGGGGGTGTATACTGCAGAGGAGCCAATTACTCTTTTTCAGATATTGCCTAGTGCCGCCCCCTAGAGGACAGCAGCATAACACCCCACAGTCTGTGTCCCCCAATGAGGCAAAGGAGAAATAAACCTGCAGCATGTCAATTATTTCAGCATTTTTGCAGTATTTTTGAACCCCAAATGCTTGAACAATACATGAAAAAAATATGCAAAAAACACATCAAAATTACTGTAAAAACGCTTTTTTCTGATAGGAAATGCAAATGCGGTGCAGAAATTTTTCCATACCATCAATACCAAAATCAAAAACCAACACTGCACTTGCTGGATGCGCATGGCAGGTCGCCTCCCACATTTCTTTGTAGGTAGAGGTGCACCTGGTGTTTGCTTTACATAGTGGGGTCTGACTGCATCTTGCAAGTGCAGTGTTGGTTTTTGATTTTGGCATCCATGGTAAGTTTTTCTAATGCTGCTTTTTCTCAGTAGTTTTTGTACATAATTTGTTAGGACTCATGAGCTATGGGGATCTGTGACATGGATCATGAGCTTAAGTGTCTTGGCCAATGCATGAACCAATACCCCATCTATAAGGTTTTTTGTTTATCACATAAAAAACTTTTTTGCACTTTTTTTAATCATTTTTGGGGTGCAGCTGGGCCTCATGGGGAACCGTTCATATAGTGGTGCAGAAGCATCGTACTGGGCGGCCCATTGGTTAGGTGGCAGAGCCAGTGGGTAGCTTTCAGACACTCTGCATCATTTGTATCAGAGTGAATGGTGTTCTAAGAAAGCCCATTATGTGCATGGCAGGTCGCCTCCCACATTTTGTTGTAGGTAGTGTTTTTTTATCATCCTGCACCTGGTGCTTGCTTTACAAAGTGGGGTCTGACTGCGTCCTGCAAGTGCAGTGTTGGTTTTAGATTTTGGCATTGATGGTAAGTTTTTCTAATGCTGCTTTTTCTCAGTAGTTTTTGAAAATATGCAGAAATCTTTCTAATCAAATACTCAACATGCACACACAGCCTAAACGGGTTTTCCCACAAACAAAGTTAATTTTAAAGCACATGTCAATAATTAGATCTTCTCCTGAACAGGAGAGGAGACAAATGAGTATAAAAACATTACAACACAGGATCACAGCTGATTCTTTGGTGAGGTAAAACATTTCCCTGCCTTCTTAAAAATTTTTTTTACCTCAAATAAAGAATTTGATATCCCGTGCTGTAATGTCTATAAATTCTTTTACTTCCTTCCCTGCCCAGGAGATGTGGTATGATCAGACCATGTCCCGGTACAGTCAGACATGGCCATTACACAGTACATACCAGGGATACATATATAACATTATTTTAGCCCAGGAGATGTGGTATGATCAGACTATGTCCCTGTACGGTCAGACACTGCCATTACACAGTACACAGCTGGGACACATATATAGGATTATCTCAGCACAGCATATGTGGTATGATCAGACCGTGTTCCTGTGTGGCGCCCCTGCGACCAGGAGGCCACAAAAGCGAAGTGCAGCCAGGTAAGCAAGGTTGAAAACACACCCACACCGCACAACCCCCCGACCCTTCGCCTAGGACTCTAGGGTGGGCAAGGGGTGGCAGGGTGTAGCACAGTGGGTGGAGCATTGGGAGGACACTGACAAAGTGGGTGGAGAGACTCAAACAAAACCCAGGAGCACAACACACAGGGTTAGACAAGAGTAGAAGACAGACCAGAGGAGAGTGAACAGAGAGAGACTTCCCAGACAGTTTCGGGCTCCCTGGAGTCCGAGACAGCCAGACCAAACCCGTGAGTGAGGTACTACGTGAAAGTTGAGAGAAGGGCCTGAAAGGACTTTGAGGGATCAACACAGAAAAGCTACCTGAGCTGCACAGTGTGGGTAACCCAGAGCAGTGCTGAAGTGTAAACTGTACTGAAAGAACTGTGACCCATTGTAACTGCTACTTAAGACTGAGTAAAGGAGCTACAGACGGTTGTCCTTGCACACTGGGTGGAGGAGCAGCAGCAAAGTAAGTGACTTCTACCCTGCACAGGCCCTCACTACATCCATCAATCCCAACTACTCCTGCCCTGGGGACCCTCAGCCCTACCCGAGGAGGGCTTACCATCCACGCTGCCCCAAGTCACCATCCCCAGCAGGAATACGGCAGCGGTGGTTCTACTAACCACATACCCCAGGTGGCATCACGACAAATCCCCTGTAAATACCTCTTTTTGGACTGATCCCAGGCCATGGGACTGGGTCACGACTACCATGATACCCCAGGGAGACAGCATCAGCCCAGTTCCTGAGTACCCCATAGCCTGGGGGTACATCACCTGTACAGTCAGACACATCCATTACACAGTACATAGCAGGGACACATATGGAAGATATTACTGGGTACTTTACTTAAGGTGTTCAGCATTAGTTCACAACAGTTTACAGTTCTTTTAGTCACACTTTAACACTTCAGCACTGCTCCGGGTTACTAGTCTCTGCAGCTCAGGAGGCATTTCTGGGTTGTTCCCTCAAAGTCCTTTCAGGCCTCTCAGTCTCAACGTAGTACCTCACCCACAGGTTCAGTCTGGTCATCGCGGACTCACAGATGAATGTTTCCCTCACAGTCAGGGTCACCAGTCCTAGTATGAAGACTGTGTTCTTACACCGTGGTGAAAAGTTAGCCTGCAGGTCATAAAGCACCTGTCCCACACTGGTGTGTCTCATAATTAGGGTCTGGATTATCCCTGGTCACTTCTTCAGAGCCGGTTCTCTGGTCATGGCCTATCCTCCAGTGTCCCAGTTTCAGATATTTGAGCACACCAGGCTCCTTCTTGCTCTCACTGAGGGTGCCTCCGGTCAGCTAAGATGTGTGTGGCTGCCGAGCCCTTGTCCTCCCACCTTCCTTCAGCTGTGGGGTGTTTTTCAGTCTCTCTCCGTGCCGTCACCTCCAGGCTATGGAGTGGGCTTTCTCTCCTCATGGCTATGCCTCACAGGATTCTGCGCCTCCAGGCAACCCTAAACCTCATGAGAAGACTATCTCACTTCTCTCCAACACCTTCTCCCTTTGGTGTTCTCTCTCCAACTGCACAACTCCTGGTGTTTCTCCACCCACTTGTCAGTGCTCACCCACACTCCACCCACTTTGTTATATTCACCTACCACCCCTTGCCCAACCTAGAGTCCTAGACGTAGGGTCCGCCTGTGCTGTGGTGTGGGTGTGTTTTTAACCATCTTGCCTTACCTGGCTGCACTTCCTTCTGTGGCCACCTGGTCGTAGGGGCACCACAACTGTATCATCTGCCCTGGGGCCCTGCTCCACCTGTGGGGAGCTGTGTCATCTTTGCTGTGTCATCAACTGCCCCAGTGGTCCTGAACTTCAGCGTCGGCCCTATGTAGCCGAATACCACAGGTGGCGTCACATAATCCCATATAATAATTCCCCATTTAATGACACCACCAGGGTCAAGGAACTGGTCACAGCCCCGTGACCCTCCCCAGAACAGGACCAACCCAACCCGGTTCCAAGTATCCCATGGCCCTGGTGGGTGTGTCACATATAGAAGATTATCTCAGCACAGGAGATGTGGTATGATCAGACCATGTTCCTGTATGGTCAGATACAGACATTACACAGTACATAGCAGGGACACATATAAAAGATTATCTCAGCACAGGAACATTTTTTTAATTCATCTAATTGTGAAAATTATTATTATTCCAAGATCTATTGATTAAAATGAACTTTGTTTGTGGTACTGTACAACCCATTTAATCTCAATGCATACTAAGGCTAGGTACATATAACATTTGTGGCCAATGTTGGGCACATACATTAAGGAGATATTGACTAGACGGGGCCACAGTCAGGATGGCTGTTGAGCCATCTACCATAGGGAGCCCTGTAAAGAAACATTTGCAGTAGCCTTCTGTGTAATAAAGCACAGTCTGCTGCTCTTTCCCACACAGTTAAACAAATGTCATGGTGGTGACTCACCGTGGCCGGCAGACTCCGGTTTAGACAGGCGATTCTTCTCCTTCCTTGTCACAGGTGGACCGCGCCTGCCGGTAGTGGGGCCCGGTGTAGTGCAGATCAAAATTGAAGACATCATAGTGGGAACAGATTAAAGGGGATTTAATTTGTTTTCTTCGTGACGCCACCTATGAGTAGTTCGGTAAGGGTTACCGACGCTGCGGAACCTCCGGGGTGATGGACAGCAGCAAGATGTTACGCTCCCCACAGGCTGAGCGGTGAGCCCCGGAGGCTGGAGCTGCTCAAGATGTTGTGCGGCAGCTGCGGTTACCTTTAGTTAATGACGGACAGTTCATAAGGAAACACGGACACAGATAGTCTCTGCAACGGGTCTTTACTGTAACCAGCAGGCAGTACATGGCTTACAGTGGTTGAGTAGAAGACCGGGTGGACTCAGCAGTGATAGTGCTCCTCAGAGATCCGCAGTGTACCTCCTTTCTACCTCCTTAGTTTGTTTTGCCAGCGTCGCCCAGGAATACCAGGTCGGGTACGGGGAGGCTGCTTCAATGCCCTATCCATGATGTACGTTCTGGATGCTTTGGGGAGCCTTGGATCCCTCAGTGGGTACACCGCTGGTTAGACGACTGGAAACTGGCTGGTGGTGGGGTGCTCCTATAAAGCTGATCCTCCACGGGGCTGGTTCGCGTGACAGAGGTGAACTGCTGCCAGCTTCGGTACCAGTGAACCGGCTGTGAGTGTGGGCACGGGAGTCTTTTGGGAACCCGTGTAGAAATGCCCAATCCCGGTAGTTAAGGCCTCAGGTGCGGACACCCGACCGGTGACGGCCCAGGGGCCCGCACGAGGTGCGGAGCCCCCGCTCCTCTCCAAGTTCTGTGTTCTAGGGTCTAGATCCTTGACTCGACTCCTCTAGACTATTGTATGTTCTACTTCACTACCCTAACACTCCACCCACCAGGACCTAGGATTGGTCCTCTGTTCTAGGTGTTGTATGTTGGGTTGGATCTCAGAGTTAACTATTGCACTGCTTTGTCAGAGAATATTGCGGCTGCAATACTCCCTTGTGACGCACTCGTTGCGGGGCGCCACACTCCCCCTTGGTTAAATCAGCTTGTCCCCAAGCGTCAAACTACTCACATTACAGAGGTTTTTGCATTTTTATACACATATATGACACACTTTTATTAAAATAGAAAAACAGGGAAAGGTATGCTTTGGTGATATAAGCAAAGAAACAGGTTAACACATTGCGCGGACTCGGCGGGCGGTCGGCTGTCCTTAGAATAAAAGTTCAGGCTGTAGCCGCGAGATCACACAGTCAATGATTAACGGGAACAGAGTCATTGATGAAGTTCAAGTTTTAAAGTCACTGGCTCTGGGAACGATGGCGCACCCGGATAGCAAACCACCCATCTGCACAAGCATAGCGCTCGTAGGTGATTATATCGCCCCGGTATAGGTCGCGATCGGGATGTCCTCTTGGCAAGTTTGACTCAACGTCCCGGCGCCCCACAAACACCTCCTCATTCAAACCCACCTCCCAAGCGAACCCCCACCCGGTATTTAAATTAAAGGTGGAAATTCTACCTTCACGGCGGAGTTCATCAGGCAGCGGCGGCTGGCGGCGAGCCTCGGCACGGGCCTGCATGTTGGCGCGTTCTCGGGCTTGCCACTCCTCTCGTCGTCTCTGGCGTACATCTCCGTCGTTACGGCTTGGGGTGTAAAGATGAGTAACGGAGCTGGTGGTTTGGCGGGAAGCTTGAACTTGGCGGGCTGCCTGTATCGGAACCCGGTGGAACGGCACAGGGGAAGGTGTCGGCGTTGCACCCGACCAGTGTACCCGAGCTGTGTGCCCGGAAGGAAGTTCCTTGTTGTCTCCCCAAGCGAACCCGGTGTCGAAATCCTCAGCGGTGCTGTGGGTCTCGTCGTCATCCTCTCCGACCTCTTCCTCGATGACCACATCAGGCTGCTCGATGGTGAGAGATGTTGAAGCTTGTTCCGTTGTACAACAGAGCGGTGGTGCTGCGGATCCTTCCGTAGGGACGTCCTGCAGGGCTTCCAGGCTGCCTGCCTCTTCATCTGTTTCCGCAGGTAAAGGTGTTTCAATCCCGGTTACCCGGTAGGCCTCGGCAATGGCAAGGGAAGCCTCCGGTACGGGGATAAAACAGGCGACTGTCTCTGTAGTGGTGAAACATGTCGCGGGTTCCTCAGTGGGAACCTGGTAAAGATCGAGTTCTTCAATGGAGCGTGTTATGAGCTCCGGCTCAAGAACGGGATCGGTTGCGATGTTGGTCGCTGCAACGGGTCGAGTTGCGGCCTCCACCGGAATGACACAGTCTATTGGCTCAGGTGACGGAGCAGGACAGGTGGTAGGCGACGGTGAGGCGGTCGAGAAGCTGGTGACGTCGTCTGGGCTTGGAGAAGCTGTACCCGGTCGGCTCTGCTGCATCGCATGGTGTAGTCTTCTGCCTAGGGTCGCGCTCCAGCTACGGATCGTCCATTCCACTGTCTCTAGTAACCGCACCCGGAGGTCTTGTAGAGCTTCTAGCCAGAAGTCGGGGCTGCCATCTATAGTAAGGGCAGGATCCGGACCTGGTTGGCTGATGGCTGCTCTCGCCTCTGCCTCGACCTCCCGCATCAGGTCTTGGAGTCTCATGCTGGCCATTCTTCTTGGAGGGAAACCACACCCGTAGAACCGGTAAGCGTTCTGGTAGAGCTGGTGAAGAAGTCTTCTCTTTCTGTCGGTGTGTCTATGACACTCCCATTTTCTTTGGGCTTTTGTAGTCCAATCGTGGGAAAAGTCTTTGGGGTCCGCCCCCATGGTTGATTCGAGCAATCAGGGCGGACAAAGAGTTTGGCGCCTTTTGTCTTTAGCCCTCCCACGATGAGGGGGGGGTTGACTCACTCCTGGGCTTCACGTGGCGGCTTCTTGTGGCGGGAACGCCATCTTGGGCGCCATCTTGACCCAATGGTGTAAAGGCGGGAAAGTTCTTTTTAGGACGAACAAAGTCCAATTGTAGACAATAAAGTCCATTTTAAGCACAATATACCCGTTGGGTAACGGGCCTGCTCGTATCCTGTTCGTGACGCCATTTTCTGACTCACCGTGGCCGGCAGACTCCGGTTTAGACAGGCGATTCTTCTCCTTCCTTGTCACGGGTGGACCGCGCCTGCCGGTAGTGGGGCCCGGTGTAGTGCAGATCAAAATTGAAGACGTCATAGTGGGAACAGATTAAAGGGGATTTAATTTGTTTTCTTCGTGACGCCACCTATGAGTAGTTCGGTAAGGGTTACCGACGCTGCGGAACCTCCGGGGTGATGTACAGCAGCAAGATGTTACGCTCCCCACAGGCTGAGCGGTGAGCCCCGGAGGCTGGAGCTGCTCAAGATGTTGTGCGGCAGCTGCGGTTACCTTTAGTTAATGACGGACAGTTCATAAGGAAACACGGACACAGATAGTCTCTGCAACGGGTCTTTACTGTAACCAGCAGGCAGTAGATGGCTTACAGTGGTTGAGTAGAAGACCGGGTGGACTCAGCAGTGATAGTGCTCCTCAGAGATCCGCAGTGTACCTCCTTTCTACCTCCTTAGTTTGTTTTGCCAGCGTCGCCCAGGAATACCAGGTCGGGTACGGGGAGGCTGCTTCAATGCCCTATCCATGATGTACGTTCTGGATGCTTTGGGAGCCTTGGATCCCTCAGTGGGTACACCGCTGGTTAGACGACTGGAAACTGGCTGGTGGTGGGGTGCTCCTATAAAGCTGATCCTCCACGGGGCTGGTTCGCGTGACAGAGGTGAACTGCTGCCAGCTTCGGTACCAGTGAACCGGCTGTGAGTGTGGGCACGGGAGTCTTTTGGGAACCCGTGTAGAAATGCCCAATCCCGGTAGTTAAGGCCTCAGGTGCGGACACCCGACCGGTGACGGCCCAGGGGCCCGCACGAGGTGCGGAGCCCCCGCTCCTCTCCAAGTTCTGTGTTCTAGGGTCTAGATCCTTGACTCGACTCCTCTAGACTATTGTATGTTCTACTTCACTACCCTAACACTCCACCCACCAGGACCTAGGATTGGTCCTCTGTTCTAGGTGTTGTATGTTGGGTTGGATCTCAGAGTTAACTATTGCACTGCTTTGTCAGAGAATATTGCGGCTGCAATACTCCCTTGTGACGCACTCGTTGCGGGGCGCCACAGTGGCGCATTACAGATGGAGGCCAAAAGATCCCACCTCTGGAGTCTGATGATTGGGGGTTTATGGGAACGTTATGCCAAGGAAAAGTGGTCCAGATTTTTACTGTAAACTAGATGCATAGATAAAATGTGCACCTAGCCTTAGCATGACTAATAATAAGTTATTGCAGTAAGTATAGGATCTTTCTAAAACAATCTGCTACGTGAAAGATTAAAGTATGTTTGCAATGTAAAGATGAATATGCAAATAAGTCTGTGGAGCCTCGGTTAGGAGTCTCAAACACAGGACTAGCCAATGTAAAGATGTGACGTTCTGTAATATTTTAAATGTAATACTTAAAAGGGAGAAGGTGTGTCTGACAGGCTCAATTTGATTAATACATCTGGAAGAACTTGTGCATGTTGATATGGTTTTCAATTTAAAGGGAACCAGGATTTAGGGCTGTAAAGTGAAGCCAGTGCCTTACAGGCACTGGGATACTGAGTACAATGATACCTTTACTTCAATGATTACATGTATGATTGCAGACAAAAGTGTTATCAAATATCAGAAAAACTGTGCAGCACAATGTCACTATGTGGGGTTAGGTTTCTTTGTATTACTCCACTATGGGCTTTAAGCCAAATCCTCCCTCCTCCCTGTCCCTATATACCCAGGCACATTATGTCTGACATTGTGGATGGAGATAGCACAATGTTAGGCGTCCTATGTGCGTGCCCCAGATCATCACTCCCTCCCTCGCCTGCATCTCCTCCTTCTAGTTCTCACTGCTTCTTCTGTCTGTGATCAGTCACCGGAGAGTAGGAGAAGGCCCCGCCCCCCTCCAGGTTCGGTGCATCTCACAGACTGGAGGGGGCGGGGCTTTCTCCCGCTCTCCGGTGACTGATCACAGACAGAAGGCGGAGACACAGGAGGGAGGGAGTGATGATCTGGGGCACATAGGATGCCTAACATTGTGCTATCTCCATGCACAATTTCAGACATAATGTGCCCCGATATATTGTGACGATGAGGGAGAGAGGGAAGGAGCAGGTTTTGGCTTAGGTCAAACAGGGAAGGAATACATAGAAACCCAGTGCCTCTTATGCTAATGTGCTGCATAGTTTTTCCAATGTTTGATAAGTTTTATCTGCAATCACACTTGTAATCATTGAAGTAAAGGTATAGTAGGAAAATTGTACACTGGTGTTAATGTGGCCAAAATAAAATACTCTATTCTCCTTATACTAAGTGCAAGGTGTTCCTTATTTATATGGATCACATTTATGTTTAGTTGCCTAGGAGCAATATATATCTAGGAGCTAATTGTCTGAGATATGGTGGGGTATAAATCTTAGCACTTTGATATCATCTTATAAAGGGATGTGATATCTTGGACTTTTACAAGGTTAGATTGTGCTGATTGTTATTGTGGCGCCCCGCCATGCAGGCATCACAGAGGGGTACTGCACCCGTAAAAGAGGTGCAGATGCTCCAGCTGCAAGCGGCTTCTAGGATGGTGGGTGGAACCCATAACCAGCACTCCCACACTAGTTTACTTGGTAGGAGGTTACCCGGGAGGGAATAAAAACCACCTCTAGGGGGAACAAGAGAGTCTTAGGATCAGCGACCTAAGCCCCAAGTTCTGGAGGAGCAAGGGTCCCTCGGCTGAGGGACCAGGGAGAGACAGAAGGAGGAGAGAGGGAGTAGGAGAAAGGGTTCCCAGGCGCAGACAGTTTATCGGGCACCGGAGCCCGCACCTGTGGGATACTATAGGACCACAGAGAATCCAGAGTCCCGTGGAGTATCCAATTCTCCCGGGCACCTGAGCAGTCCAAAAGAGGGAACCAGGCACCACTGAAGGAGCAGGCAGCTAGCCAACAGAGGGTTACCCGAAGGCAGCAAGGGTGAGAGAAGAAAGGAGGTCAGGTGGGCTTCAAGTCACCAGGCTTCACACAACCACTGGGAAGCAGGAAGGAACAGACGGGAAAGAAGGCACACACCAAGGGTTCCATCATACCACCTGGGATCCACTTGCAGCCACCCGTTAGCTACCTGTTATAATAACTTATGCTGAACTGTAAACTGCAACTTAAAATGCTACAAGTTTTTAGTAAAGTACCCAGAGAAAAGTGAACTCGACTCTGCTGCATTTCTTTGTGAATGACTTTATTCCCCTGCCGGAATGCTGCCCCGGAGATGCCAGATCTACCTGTGGAGAACTTTACCACACTAGCTGCACTACCAACGACCTCCGGCGGACTGTGGCGGCGCTGGTGACCCATCACCAGAAACTACAGGTGGCGTCACCACAACTTTGTATATCATCCCCTATAAATATCACCCCCTTTTTGAAAGATAGGGCCAGGACACGGGGTCAGGCACGGCCACCATTCCCCGTGACACAGCAGACGCTACCCTTGCAGCCTGATACCCGAGTACCCCAAAGCCTGGGGCTCGACATTATCTTATATATTCCTACATATCTTAGAATAAGAAACAGCGATATATAAGCTACCTTATATGTATATAATATGGCACCCTGTTATAGATAGTAGTCTTATTAAGACAGTCTAGGTACTACGTAGTACTGAATGTAGGATAACGGACTTCTGTACGGTAATTCCCCGGCACCGGATCCTGTTCGTGACGCCAGAAAAGATATGTCGAGCCCCAGGCTTTGGGGTACTCGGGTATCAGGCTCCAAGTAATGCTCCTGTGTCACGGGGAGTGGTGGCCGCGCCTGATCCCATGTCCTGGGTGACACTTCAAAAAGGGATGTATATTTACAGGGGAATTATATACAGTTCTCGTGACGCCACCTGTAGTCTCTGGTGATGGTTCACATGCGCCGCCACAGTCCGCCGGAGGTAGATGGTAATGCGGCTTAGTTGGTAAAGTCCTCTACAGGTAGGGCTGGACCTCCGGGGCTGCGTAGTGTGAATGGGCAGCTTGGAGAGGAGCTGTAGGTTGGGATGGGGAGTGATGGAGTAGTCTAAGAGGGCACCGGGAACGGAGAGGAATGACACATGCACACTGCAGAAGTCTCTTTTACCTTTCACTGTTCTTACGGCAGGTAAAGATGTCCAGGGCACTGACAGGTGACCAGGTGCACAGTGGGTCCCCACAGCAAGTGGGTATGAGGCCTCCTCTGTTCCTCTTTAGTTGCTGAAACCCAGTCTGCATGCAGCCTCCTCTCTCTTCCTATCTCTGATATCTGTCCTCTCCTCCTGTGCGGTACACGGGTCACCCTCACTGATCTCTGCGGTGGAACACTGCTGTGTCTGGCACCCTCTCTTCGACCCACAGGGGGACCGGGTGGCTGAAGTCTCCATGGTGTGACAGGGTTTTCTGTAGTCCTGAAGTATCATACAAGTGCAGATCCCCAATGTCCGGTACGTCTTTGGACGAACTTTCACTAGTTCCTCACTCCCTTTGGGTTGTCTGCTCCTTGCCTTCTGTCCCCACTTAGGCTTGCGGGACGTCAGAAGGGCCAATCCGGGACATTGGTTCGGGCCTAACCACGGCACCTACCACCAGGACGTCTTCGCAGCTCTCCTAGCATCTGCACACTCTCACTAACTCCTCCCCCAGCAGAAGTATTTATAGGGGATCTTGCCTAAGGTCAGCAAGTTGGCTCCCCCTATTGTGCGGGGTGGAAGATGTTGCATGTAGTAGGTACCTGCTGTGGAAACCCAGCTGTGCATTAGAGAAGTCTGTGGCTACCTGTGTGAGCAGGGCGCCACATACCCCACTAGGTAATTTCAGTACTCCTGGACAGAGCATTTTTGTTTAAACAAAAAGGAATAACAATTATTAATAACATATTTACAAAGTCTTAAAATATAAAAACTTACAAAAACCACTGAAAATTATTTGAAGAACAGAAAAACAGGTAGGTCCATACTCTGCTAATCCATTCACTGCAGGCTTTGAAGAAGAAAAGTTTGTTGCTACACCAGTTCTGTAAATTGTAGTCCTTTTAAATTGTAAAAGTTCAAAGTAAGAAAGTTCAGTTCAAAGTTCAGCAAGTCCTTACAGGTAAAGTCTCTGTAGGCTCAGCAGTTCAAAATACACAACAACGGGTGTTTTTGGCGTAGGAGTCCTTGGTACTATGGGGGCCTCTACGGTCATAAGTGCTGTAGGCCTCCTGGCCCTGGGGTCACCTTTTGGCCAAGTTTTTACTCTCCCTAGACAGCTCCTTATGCCAACTCCCCTCTTTTGGTGTTGTGTACCTGGCTTTTGGCCTACTCTTCACCTTTTGAACACTACTATTTACATTCCTTACTTTACAATGGCTATTTACATGTCTACTTCTTAGTGTGTTCTACTTCTGACCCTACTGTGCCCACTCTCCATACCTAGACGGGGGTTGACCTTGTGTGCATCTCTGTGATCTACGCACTACAGGTGTCACTGTCTCAGGTGATGTTTCTAGTGAAGGGCTTGGTGCAGGTATGTCAGGTAAGTGTCTGCGTTGCCTTAGTCTCACTACAGGGCTAGCAGGTGTACCAATTGCAGCATCCTCAGATTCTCTAGAAACGGGTATTTCTTCCTGATTCCTTTGTGCCATCTCTTCTTGCGGCTGGTAGAAATTCATTAAAGGCACTAAGATAGATCCATCTTGTTGAGGCCAATCTTCTGGGAAATCTCCTAAAATGGTTGAGATTACCTTTTCCTTTGGTTCTTCAGTTGAACTTTGTTCTTGAACTGGTTCAGACTCTTGAATTGGTTGAGTTGGGGGATTTTGATTTTCCCAGTCAGTTGGACACTTTTTAATGTGGTTTCTGGAAACAGTTTGAGTGGTCTTTCCACCGTTCTTGCTGATGAGGCAGACTTTGCTGTTGTCATGACCAGAATCCAATAGAACGTAGGGTTCTTGTTCCCACTGATCATCCAACTTGTTTGGTTCTCTTCCTCTTTAGGACAATACTTCCAGGTGTTATTGGTTCTGCTGGAGCATGCTTGTTATAGTCCCTTTCTTGTTTTTCATGGGATTTCTCCAGGTTATCTTCTATACAGGCTTGAACCATTTTGTATTGTTCGAGGCGATGGGCAATCCAATTGGGAATTGTGTTATCTGCTTTGGGATCTACTACACCGAGTTCCAAGTCTACGGGTAACTTTCCTCTACAGGCTCTCATCAAGTAAGCTGGTGTACAGTTAGTAGAACTTACTGGAATGTGGTTGTACATTTCAAGCAAATCAGGTAGTTTCTCTGGCCATTGGTTTCTTCTAAGGGTAAGATCTTCAGCATGTCAATGATGATAGTGTTCATTTTCTCACAGAATCTGTTGGCTTGTGGATGGTATGGGGTTGTTCTGATCTTTTTGCACCCATACATGTGGCAGACCTCTTGGAAGATCTCCGCTTCGAAGGCTGATCCTTGGTCTGTTAGGACCTGTTCAGGATATCCCAATGGTCTGCAGAATACGTTCTGGAATGTTTTGGCTGCAGTGGCAGCTGTCAAGTCTTTTACGGAGGCAACCATTAAGAATCTCAAGTAATGGTCCACCATGGTCAACGCGTAGTATGTTGCCGGATTTACTTGGAGTCAGTTTTACATGGTCTAAGGCTACTATTTCCAGACGTTGCTTTGTCACGATGGGATGGAGCTGTGCTTTCTGGCTCTGTAAGTCCTTTCTTCTCAGGCTGCAGGGTTTACAATTTTTACACCATCTTTCAATGGATGTCCGCATGCCAACCCAAAAGAACCTATCTCTCAGTAGCATCTCTAGCTTCTTCCACCCGAAGTGACCAGTCTGGTTGTGACAGGCGTTCAAGAAAGACCACATGGATTTCTGATTTTGGCACAATGATTTGCCAGACCATCTCGTGTGTTCTTGGGTTGATGTACCTCCGACAGAGCTTCTCCTGGTATATGAACAGCTTGCTCCGCTCGCTCCACAGATGTTTGACTCCAGGCTGGGGATTTTCAGGCAGCTTGGCTGACTCCTGCATTGTCAGTTGTTTTATTAAACTGACAGCTGGGTCATTGTCCTCCACCTCTTTCCAACCGAAGTGGGGCAACAGGTTCACGATTCTTGCAGGAAGATTTTGACGGGTTTGCTGGCACTGGGTTACTCTTAGTTGATGGAAGGCAGGTAACTCCACTTCTTCCAGCTCGTCTTTATCTACACCCTCTTCTGACAGGTGAGGCATTCTGGATAAAGCATCCGCGTTTACATTCTGGTGCCCAGCCCGGTACTTGATGGTGAACTAGTAGTTGGACAATCTGGCCATCCATCTTTGCTCCATGGCTCCCAACTTTGCAGTTTCCAGGTGGGTCAGCGGATTGTTATCCGTGCAGGCTGTGAACTTGCTAGAGGCCAGATAGTGTTTGAACCTCTCTGTGACGGCCCAGACCAAGGCCAGGAATTCCAGCTAGAAGGAACTGTAGTTCTCTGAGTTCCTTTCTGTGGGGCGCAGCTTCCTACTGGCATAGGCGATCACCCTTTCTTTGCCGTCTTACTTTTGAGAAAGGATGGCTCCAATCCCACATTGCTAGCATCCGTGTACAGCAGGAATGACAGGTTGTAGTCCGGGTAAGCAAGGATTTCTTCTCCTGTCAGGGCTTCTTTCATCACTTGGAACGCTTCCTCTTGTTCCTCTCCCCACTTCCACGGAGAATCCTTGGACCTACCCTTCGTGGGTTGGCCTACTACATAGGCCCATGGGTGTTGTAAATGCCGTCTTCTCGCTGTCTTCCTCGACTATGGACACCTGCCAATACCCACTAGTGAGATCTAAGGTAGAGACGTAATTGGCAGACTTCAACGCAGCTAAGGATTCCTCTATACAAGGTAACGGGTAAGCATCCTTGTGTGTTATGCGGTTTATTTGCCTATAGTGTACACACATCCTCATACCGCTGTCCTTTTTCCTGACTAGGACTAATGGGGCTGCCCAGGGGCTACACCTATCTCGTATAACCCCTGCATCCTTCATGTCGTGTAACATTTCCTTGGCTTTTTGAATATGTGCAGGTGGAATAGGCCTGTACCGCTCTTTGATTGGTGGATGTGTACCTGTGGGGATGTGATATTGTACCCCTTTTATCCTACCAAAGTCAAGTGGATGCTTACTAAAGACTTGTTCGAATTCTTGAACTAACCGGTAAACACCTTGCTTTTCGTACACAGGAGTGGTGTCAGTTCCGACATGGAGCTGCTAGCACCAGTCCTCCAGTGGCCCAGTTGTTTGATCAGGTTTTGCCCCGCTTGTATAGGGTATGGGTCCCACTGTTTGGATCTCGTTGTTGCTGACGGTGTACAATTTAGCAACGGTTGTGTACCTGGGTAATTTAACCTCTTCACTGCCACAATTTAAGATGTGAACAGGTACTCTCCCATTGTGTACATCAATCACCCCCCTGGCTGTCAACAGTGTAGGTCTGTGCAAGGTGCTGATGGGCTCCACTAATGCCTGATAGTCCTGCCCTCTCAGACCTATAGCTGCTCGACACCAAATCATCATCTCACTCATTGGGGGAATCACAATAGGCAACGGGTCTGTCACCCGTGCAGTACCAATTTCGCCACCTGTAATTGTTACCTGTTGATGGTGCAGGATGGCTCTGATCTCACGCTGGAGTACCTTCCTCTGACCAGGTTTGGCAGTGTCTGCGATCTGTTGAAGCAAAGACAAGACTTCCTCCATGCAATTGCTAACAACATTAGTGCCTAGTATGATATAAGGATCATTGGCATTGCTGGCTTCTGCTACAACTATGACTCCCTGCTTCTGCAATTCCACCCTCCCCACCTTTATTGGTACTTCCTTAACCCCCATTATGGTAATTGGTTCACCGTTGGATGCATTAAGGCTAAAGTCTAGATCAGGCTGTTTCAGTTCTGCATCAGCCCAGTACTTCTTATAAAGGATATAGGGGATGGTGGTCACCTGTGACCCGGTGTCCAGCAGAGCAGGCATCAGGATGTCATCCAGTACAATGGACAGAAATGGCCTCTGTATGATGAAGGTCTTGTACCAGGTGGCTGGGCCCTGTTGATCTAGTCCTGAGGTTTGGCCCCGGCCCCCAGGGTCGGCCCGTTTAAAGGACAGCTCCAGGCGATGTGGCAGATGCGGTTACAGCGGCGGCAGATGGGTTCCCCAGTGGAGCTGTAGCAGTCGGTGGTTCTTCCCCAGTATGCTGTGGCTTGCTTCCCTCGCATCAAGGGTACATCATCCGGACTGTCAGCAAGCTGGATCAGCGGTTGAGGTCGGGGATGGGGTCTTGGCGCTGGCTGTTTGCTTTGCTGCAGCTGCAGAGCATCCATCAATTTAGTGATGTTTATATTCATCGGGCGCATCTCAGCACACATCTCAGCTCGCAGAGATTCATATTTGTCAGGCTGAGCAGATTGAACATTGTGCGTGGCTGTAGACACGGGTAATGGTTTCGGGGTAGCCTGCACCTCACCACTGCACCACCGTTTAATAGCAGCTTCATGGGTTTCTACTGGCCTTAACCCTTTGATGGCCATCTCCTTCAGGGTGTTAAAGTCAGCTTCAGGATTGCTCAATGACCACCAATGTACAGTCTTACTGTACTCGGGGATAGCAGTCCAAGGGTGAATTGTTCAATTAAGAGCTTATTTACATCGGGTACACTGGCGGGGCTGACATGTTTAAGGGCGCGCAATGCTTCTTCTAGATGCGAGGCATAAGCTCTTATATCATCTCCCGGCCTGTGGTAGCAGTGATGGAAGTGCATCCCTATATCAGCCTCATTGCACTCCTCAAAAGTAGCTCTCAGTTTATTGAATATTGTGGCCGCTGATCTCTGTTCAGCGGCAGACCAGGTCGCACTTTCTTTTTCGGCTGCGCCGGTTAACTGTCTGAGTACCATGGCGACGCGTTGCTGACAGGTCATCGCATACATATCTAGGACACCATTGATTTTTCTCTTGAAATCATCCAATGTATCAAGGCGGCCATCATACTGGGGCAACCACTTGGCCCCTGGTGTGTATGGGAGTGAGATCGGCATTATTGGGGCGATTGCGCCCGGTGCACTGGTGGCGCTGGCAGTGCTACTGGAGCCAGCCATCGGGACTTCCGGGTAATTCCTAGGGCTGTAGAGCGCAGCGGAATATGTTGGCGCTATACAAATAAAGTTTTATTATTATTATTATTATTATTATAGCCAGTTCTTAAAGAGTTAAAAAGTTCGGGAGATTCCGGACTAGGCCGCGGCGCTCGGGTGAGCGAGGGACGGGCTTCAGTTTTGCGCTCTACAGGCCGACACACCCCCTTTCTTCCCGCTCTTTGGCACAGTAATGGCGGCGTAGTTTAAACAGTCACTCAATACAGTCAAAAACACGGCACACGGTACCCGGTAATTCCCCGGCACCAGATCCTGTTCGTGACGCCAGAAAAGATATGTCGAGCCCCAGGCTTTGGGGTACTCGGGTATCAAGCTCCAAGGGGTTAATGCTCCTGTGTCACGGGGAGTGGTGGCCACGCCTGATCCCGTGTCCTGGGTGACACTTCAAAAAGGGATGTATATTAACAGGGGAATTATATGCAGTTCTTGTGACGCCACCTGTAGTCTCTGGTGATGGGTCACCAGCGCTGCCACAGTCCGCCGGAGGTAGATGGTAATGCAGCTTAGTTGGTAAAGTCCTCTACAGGTAGGGCTGGACCTCCGGGGCAGCGTAGTGTGAAGGGGCAGCTTGGAGTGGAGCTGTAGGTTGGGATGGGGAGTGATGGAGTAGTCTAAGAGGGCACCGGGAACGAAGAGGAATGACACACGCACACTGAAGAAGTCTCTTTTACCTTTTACTGTTGATACGGCAGGTAAAGATGTCCAGGGCACTCACAGATGACCAGGTGCACAGTGGGTCCCCACAGCAAGTGGGTATAAGGCCTCCTCTGTTCCTCTTTAGTTGCTGAAGCCCAGTCTGCATGCAGCCGGCCTGGCCTCCTCTCTCTTCCTATCTCTGATATCCGTCCTCTCCTCCTGTGCGGTCCACAGGTTACCCTCACTGATCACTGCGGTGGAACACTGCTGTGTCTGGCTCCCTCTCTTCGACCCACAGGGGGACCGGGTGGCTGAAGTCTCCACGGTGTGACGGGATTTTCTGTAGTCCTGAAGTATCCTACAGGTGCGGATCCCCGATGTCCGGTACGTCTTTGGGCGAACTTCCACTAGTTCCTCACTCCCTTTGGGCTGTCTGCTCCTTGCCTTCTGTCCCCACTTAGGCTTGCGAGACGTCAGAAGGGCCACTCCGGGTCACTGGTTTGGGCCTAACTGCGGCACCGACCACCAGGACGTCTTCTCAGCTCTCCTAGCGTCTGCACACTCTCACTAACTCCTTCCCCAGCAGCAGTATTTATAGGGGATCTTGCCTAAGGTCAGCAAGTTGGGCTCCCCCTACTGTGTCGGGTGGAAGATGTTGCATGTAGTAGGTACCTGCTGTGGAAACCCAGCTGTCCATTAGAGAAGTCTGTGGCTACCTGTGTGAGCAGGTGCCACACTTGCCATTTGGTTTTAAGCCTGGAATTTACCTGTCCCCACATATTATTAAGTTTTTTACTTTTGAATATATCCTGGACTTGAGTCACTTTTTTTCTCTGGGTTGAACATGTAAGTTTGCAACTGTCCATTGTAATGTAAATCCTAAATGATGCCGCAAATATGGATTATCTATGCACTAATATAGGTTAAAGTGGTGGTGGAATCCTATACATCCACAATGTGGTACAGAGGTATGTGGTGTTTACTAATATACAGAGCTCAGATAAGTAGTGATGGACGCACCTGAACTGTAAAGTTCTGGATCCATACCAAACACCTAGTATTCAGGCACATACCCCAAACACAAACTTCCCTGAGAAGTCCATGTTCCTGTTCGGGTTCGGCTGGGGGGCTGTAAAAAAGGCTAAACAGTATAATCAGCATCATATACTTACCGAGGACCGCCCGTGTTCTTGTACTTCCAGGTCCACTCATTAACTTTCTAGTTATTTACTGCGCCCTTCACTCATTCTGCCGGCGTCTGTAATTGGCTGCCATTGGCAATGAACCTGCCGTTATAGAGTTGAATAAATATATGATTTACAAAAATTAGGACATAGGGCTTAGCAGTATTTTTGATTTTCAGAGCAGATAAAGCGGACAGCTACAGGCTGCCACCCTCAGCTCCTTGGCTGCAATCAAAAAACTGGGGAGCCCATTATTTATTATTATTATTATTATTATTATTATTTAAATATAAAAAAAATGCTTGGGCTTAGCCCTATTTTTATTGCCAGCCACAGGCAGCCCTCATTTTCTCATTTATTAACCTCAAACATACCCTCCAACAGTAATCCACAATGATGTCTCACGAAGTACACCATCCTTGCTCTGCTTTATCCAGAGACTGCTGCAAAGGAAGTAGTGTCCTCTCAGATGACCACGCTACAGGATTATAGGACTGCTGTGCCACCGTGCATCGCAATCTGGCAGCAGGGTCACCAAGTCCACAGATGTGAATATAGCAGTGCTTGGGTCAATTGTCTTTATCATTGAATTACAATAACTTTATCAGAGTTATTGTATCTAATGATTTCCTATGGTGTTGCACTTCAACTTTTTGCCTCTCTCACCCAAAGTTGGAAATTTTCCAAATAAATTATACTGGTCACAAGTTACACACAACTCAATTTACATAGACTGAAATGCAAGTCACATGCAATATATTTGTGATTTAGCCATTTTTTACAGCAAAATCACAGCTGTAAAATAATGGAGGAACAGCGTTTAAGTCTCATGATGAATTATTTATCTGAGAATTGCTGTCACCCGAAACATGTCAACATGTAGATCCAGACTTAAGATTTCTGATCTACACTTTCTTAATTAGCTTGGCAAAGGCTGTATTATGTAACACCGATTACATTATGCAAGACAGGTTACAATACATATTGATTTTTTGCCAGTTTTTGATCCAGAATACCTCAAAGAAATTTGAAGCTCTTAATTACATGTTAAACATTGTTTTCAAAGCATGGCATAATCATTAATCTCGAGGAAAGATATAATTATTACAGGCGCATCAAGACTTGACATTATTTAAATTTAATTAGTGTAATATGCTTAGTGTTTATTTCATCATCATTTTGTAGACCTCTTTTTGCTAATTGAAAAATAAAATATTTTTAAAAACCTGTAAGGGTACCTTTACACGCAGTAACTTTTGGTGGCGATAGGAGGCAATCTAACATGCACGTGCTCATTTTTCATGGTCGCCTCAGATCGCCAATGGCGCTTTTACACGCCGCAATTATGCCCTCAACCTAAGGCGATGTGTTACCCCGGAAATCGCCTACCCCACAGCGGAACCAATCCGGTGGAGTTCCCTCGCCGATTCACATGCCGCAATCCCCAAAGGAATGTGGGCATACATGTTCAGCGCCGCGAGAACATAGGCGTGGCAGACTGGTGTATACCGCGCCCAAAACACACACTGATTAGACAGCGCAATAGCGTTATGATTGGCCAGCCTGCGCAGGAAAGCTGACTAATACATGACGCCATTGCCATTGTGCGGTGGTGAATGGACAGCTGTTCAAATATGGCGCGGTGTCAAGTGACAGCCAATGGAGACACAGTACCCACCACCAATCATCGCTGACGGGGCGCGGACTCCAGCATGCTGTGGCATGCCTACGGGAAAACAATAGGCAACGCAGATTCCATCACTATAGCCCGTTCACACGCCAAAAGCCGCGAATGTCGCCTTCATGATTGCCTCTGATTTTGGAGCAGTGCTGTGAAATCGGAACCAGGCGACAACTTTTTTATCGTTGGCAAATTCCCAAATAACACGCCGCAACTGCGAGGCAATTTGACGGCGATGGTGCCGGGGCGACATATTGGCGGTCAGATTCCTCGCTGCGGTTGCGGCATGTAAGGGTACCCTAAGGGTGCCATCACACCTGTCGACGGCGCCGACTGGCGGGAGTGCGCACGTTTTTGGCACCCCGCCAGCGTCGCCGTCCCCCATTTACATGGGGCGACACCTCTGGTGATGCGCCGGTGATCTGACAGGCGGCATTGCCGCCAGGGTGTCTCAAAACCCCAGCGACGATGCACTACAATGGGAGCCTATGGCTCCCATCACCTGTCAGGTCACCGTCGGCCATTTACATGGGGCGATGTGTATACATCGCCCCAGATCGGCCGCCTGGTTTCACATCACTGATGTGAAACCAGGCGAGCACTCAGAGGCGCCGACATCGCCCCTTTACATTAGGCGACGCAGGGGCGATATCGGCACCGATAGGCCACGCCCCTACGTCACTTAAGAAATCAGCGGTGCCGTTGCCAGGTGTGACGGCACCCTAAAGGTACCTTTACACGCCGCCACTGTGGCTAGCAACAGCACCGCACGCACGCACGTTTTTAACGGTGGATACCGATCGCTGATGCCGCATATACAAGCCGCCATTACGTTCTCCACTGAAGGTATCTTTGTTCCCTGGAAGTGCCGACAGGTGCCGCGGCTAACTTCCTGTTGAATACCTTCCCTGCTTTACACACCGCTACCACAAAGCAATATGGGCGTACATATTTCGTGCCGTAAGTACATAGGCGTGGAGTTGTGTATTCCGTGATGCACAAGCGTTGATTGGACAATGCAATAGCGTCATGATTGGCCAGCCTGCGCAGGAAAGCTGGCTAATACATGACGCCATTGCAATTGTGGACTGTGAATGGTCAGCTCTGTAAATACGGCGCCCTGTGAAGGGACAGCCAATGGTTACACAGTAGCCCCCACCAATGATCGCTGATAGGGCGTGGTATCCATGACGCCGTGGCACGCCCCTGGGAGTTCACTAGGCGATGCAACATCCATGCCTGTGCCCCGTTTAGACGCCACTACCATGGCGATTGTGCCTTTCTGTTGCCTTCGGTTTTTGAGCACGGCTCAGCAACAGGTATCTGAGTCAACTGCAGGACACAGGAAGGAATTTCCCTATTTACACGCAACCATTTCGTAGCAATTTCATGGCAACAGGCATAAATATCCCCAATGCCAGGCAGTTGCTACCTTTCAGTGGTGTAATAATCTCCAAAGAGTGCACATTAAAATGAATTCTTTATTTAGTCATTACTAAAAGCAGTCAATAGTGTGTGTAACCCTACACCTGTATCTAGTAAAACAAAGGGATAAACAGTTGTAGGGGAAGATACCTATATCTCTATCCTTATCCTACCAACCGTCCCTGCCTGACTACGGAGATTTAAACACATTAAGTAAATGGTGTCCCCGTTCCACGGCGGCTCACCCTGAGTGTCCCTATATCCTCACTCAGGGCAATTTGCTACCGGCAGAGTATCTATCTGTTAATTCTTGAGTGTGCTAGAATGAGGGCCTGGGTCAAACCCCAGTGCCCTTCCTGCGTGTGTGTGTGCAGCTTGGATGTATACGTTTCTAGGGGAGTGTTCTACTTGGTGTTAACAACAACCCAGTGTAGCAATCTCAAGGTGGGGTACCATCTATCCCTTGAAATCCCCTCACATCACTAGCATATATGTAATCACACATAAACTCACCCCTATTCTACTCAAATAGTGGGCAATAACGCAGGTTCAGCAATCATCACAAGTAGATAGATTAGTGACCCATTCAAGCAGAGTTAGACTTATCATTTCACTTATCTGATGTTATAGATGTCCTTTCAGTCCCAGTCTCTGTCATACAGCGTACGACCTCTCGACGCGTTTCTGCCCGCTAGTATAGCTGGGCGTCCTCAGGAGCGACTGTGCTGTGTTGGTTACCAGGTGGTTCCATATAAGTCACCCGGGGCGCTGTAAGAGGTGGTGTAATAACCTGCCCTCTTCTCCTCATTGGTGTCAGCAGCACCGGGCGCCTCCAGGACCCACCTTATATACCCAGTGTCCTTCCATTAATGAGGACAGGTGCCCCAGCCTGTTCCCCTGCCTTAGAAGTGCTACTTCCGGTTCCGCGACGCGAACCGGAAGTGCGTCATTCCAGGTATTAGGGCGGGCGCAGTAATGCTTGCGTTCCACAGGCTGTGCCCGCGACTTCCGGTGTGCGTTCCACACACCGGAAGCGCGTCATCTAGAGCTCAAATGCGGCCCGCCCCTCAGAAACCCGGGCTAAACAGGAAGGTGCAGCAGTAAAATACTGCCCGCATCTCCTGTGCACCCCGGAAAGGGGCCAGTTGGGAAACAAGTATGGGGATACATTGGTTCCACCACAAGGACCTTCATATTTATGCAGAGTCCAGGGTGAACCCTGCCTGCAAATGCCGATACAATGGACCCATATACACATATAATTGATATTACCTCAAGATCAAATGGTTGTCATGTCCATTTCTTTATTTCACATTTACAGGTAATCCGATTGCCCCACACCTTCCCCATCAATCATTTCATATCACATTTATATATAGTGTTTTTTACAGTGATGAACCGTAACACACAGTTAAATCACAATGTGTCACTTATCTCCATCAAAGTCAAATCATGTGAATAAAATGATATTGTGCCATATATATATATTGGTCACATTTTAATGCTCGGCTATACCTCCAATGATACCTTCCTCACGTGTGTCTGCACTAAACATCACAAGGGAAAGGAATTTCGTTGCAGTTTTACCAGACGTAGTTTAGATATTTGTGTCACCTTAGTAGGGGACCAAGATAAAGTAACCTTTCAGTGGTGTAAAGAGGCCTTTAGAGGGATACTCTGTTGAGACATTTATGCTGGAAGCAACTGGTGATTTAGTTAGGTCCAGAAATATTTGAAGAGTGACCGAAGCTTCTTTTTTGGGCTCTGCTTGCCACTATTTTTTATTTAAAATTAAATACTGAGATGCAATAGAAGTGCAGACTTTCAGGTTTAAATAAAGTGATTGAACAAAAATATCCTGTGAAATGTTTAGGAATTGCAACCATTTGTCTACAAAGCCTCCTCATTTCAGGGGTTCAAAAGTAATTGGACAAATTTAGTTTACCATAAATAAAATGTTCATTTTCAATACTTTGTAGAGAATCCTCTGCAGGCAATGACTGCATAAAGTCTGGAAGCAATGGACATCACTAAACACTTAGGCTACGTTCACACATAGCGCTTTTACCCCCACACAAAAAAACGCAAGAAAAGAAGCAGTGCTGTTCAGACAGCGCGCTTTTTTACGGGCCGGGGGAGGAGGGATGTCACAGAGGGGAGGAAGAATCCTGCTTCCTCCTCCCCTCTGTGCCATGTCTGCCAGCCCCCATTTGATTTCGCAGTATATTAATATACACTATGAAATCAAAATTAAGCAAAGCCAGAACTGTTAAAAAGAATAAAGATTTCATACTTACCTTTCCGCCGGCTTGTTCGCGCCATCCGGAGCTGTGCAAAGGCCATGTACTGATGGAAAAAGACCTGCCGTGATGTCAGAGGGGGCGTTCCCGGTGCTGATTGGCCGCTCGCGGTCATGTGATACATATCACATGACCGGAACGCCCTCTGACATCACCACAGGTCCTAGCAGGACCATTCCAGCGGCGGCTCCTGGCTCCCGGACACCAGAACACCCGTTGGAGGGGTAAGTATTTACTTCTTTATAATTTTTTAATACATTTGTCTTTATTTAACTTTGATTTTGCAGTGTGTATTAATACACTGCAAAATCAAATGGGCGGTCACAGGTGTCAAGAGGGGAGGAGGAAGCAGGATTCTTCCTCCCCTCTGTAACATCACATGCAGCAGCGCTCGCCCTTATAGGAAAAAGCGGCGTCACTGCTGCATAAAGAATTGACAAGTCAATGCTTTTTACGCTGGCACTTTCTCCCAGAAAGGCACGGCGTAAAAATACGTGCTGTCTGAACGGCAAAGTGAAATTTATATTCACTTTGCTTGTCAGACAATACGCACCTACGCATTTTTGAAAAGCGCTCGTAAAAATCGCTCAAAAATGCACAGTGTGTGAACGTAGCCTTAGGCTGGTTTCACACCACAGTTTTTTTCCCTGATCAGGTTCGATCAGCTTTGTGTGTCAAAACCAGGAGTGTCTCCAAAACTCAGAACAGGTGTCAATCTTTCAATTATAGTTTTTCTCTGCAAGTTCCTCTCCTGTATTCACTGAGGGGTGCTGATTGTAAAATGTGGATACTGATGCTCTGAGACCTCACTGGCATTCCAGCAACATTTGCATTTCAATATGGCGCTCTTTCCCATCCGAGCTTTCCAATGTGCCTGAAAAAGTAGTTTCTAACAACATATATTGGAAAATTCGGGACATATTGCATACCAAAATACGTGGTACATTTACTTTTAATATCCTTTTTGAAAATTAAAAACTTGGGGCTAAAACAACATTTTAGTAGGAAAAATGTAATTTTATTTCTGCAACCCAATGGTATTCTGTGAATCATTTGAAGTTTGAAAATGCTCACTACATCCCTAGATGAATTCCGCAAGAGGTATACTTTCCAAAATGAGGTTATAAATGGGTGGTTCCTAATGTTTTAGCACCATAGCAGCCCTTCAAATGCGACATGGTACCTGCAGTAGTCTATTCCTGCCAAATTTGTGCTTGAATCGCCCTCCTTCCCTGAGCCATGCATCTAAACAGTAGTTTTCCACCACATTTGGGGTATTAGTGTACTCTGGAAAAATGACACAAGAAATTGTATGATCAATTATCTCCTGTTACCCTTCTGAAAATTAAAGGGAACCTGCCAGCTCGATTTACCCCCCCCCCCATCATTCTACCACTACCTGTCCCTGCACCTTGAGAGCACATCCCTTACCATTCCTCTCTTACCTACAGCTGCACTATAAAACATTTGAATAACAACTTATTAACTTACATTTTACTATGTTAATGAGGGCTCCAGGCTATGGCGTAGACTGAGATGGGCGGTCTCGGGGTCTCCATTCTCCCCCTCGCATGCTCTTATTACGCCCCGCTGGGCGTCATCATTCCTTCTCCTGTGCGTCTCATATTTTGAAATTCGTCTTCCTCATATTATGAGGTGTAGCCGGATGTCAGTTCCATTCCGGTGCATTGTGGGGGCGTACAACCCCATATCAGGCATATGGCCTGGCTTCAATATGCACACTGCGCATGCTCCGGAGCTGGACTGTACAGCACATACATCCACACACTGTGCAGGACTGGAAATGACATCCAGCTGTGCATCATAATATGAGGAGTAGGCAGGAATTTCAAAATAGGGGACGCATAGGAGAAGGAATGATGACGCCTTGCAGGGCATGATAAGAGCAGCGAGAGGGGAGACCAACCATTTCAGCCTATGCCGTAGCCTGGAGCCCTCATTAACATAGGAAAATGGAAGTTAATAAATTGTTTTTCAAAAGCATTATAGTGCAGTTTTAGCTCAGATAGAGGTGGTTAGGGTTGTGCTGGCAAGGTGCAGCGACAGGTAGTGGTAGAATAGGGGGCTAAATTGAGCTGACAGGTTCTCTTCAATGATTTGGGGTTAAAATTTTGGTGGGACAAATGTAATTTTTTTACTCCAACAGCTCGAAGTTATAAAATTCTGTAAAGCACCTGTGAAATAAAGGTGCTCACCACAAAACTAGATAAATGTCACTCTAATAGTTTGGAGTGAAGTTGTATAGCCTCACTGACCTCTAAACCAGGTGTATCTAAGTGACTCTGCTGATGATTGGCACCAGAGTAGTTGTTGATAGTCACACTCCACCTAGAGGCTGAATAGCACACGGAGAGAAGGATGGGGTGGGAACCACAGGAAGGTGTCATGTTTGTCTCCCATCCCTTGGAGACTTGTGACAAGTTTAGGCCCAGAGTCTCTTTGGCTTGAGAGTCTCTGGATTAAATGTAGTTAATTTCTTTTGGCACACAAGGAGTTAATGTCAGTTCTGTTTAGCAAGCTCCTGTGATCTGTTCAGGTGTGACCACTCCCATCTCGAATTCCATTAATTGGAAGCTGTCCTGGTGGATAGGAGCCCTCAGTGAACTATTATACGGTATTTGGATTATACACCGGAGCTAGCGTATAAAGTTGAGTTGCTGCTTTGAGCCTTGGGTGACACCCTACTGGATAAATGTAATTGGTTTATAAGCAATCATTTTAGCGCTAACCTCTTGATTGTTGCTTAAAGCAAAGAATGCATGCAGAAATCTATGGTTGACCCTTCTTCGGGATGTTTAATAAAACACTTTACCATTTGAAAATTTCAACATATTTCATAATGCATAGTGATAATATTGCTATATACAAAAAATAAAATAATTAAAAATAATTAAAAAGTAGATTACAGTAGATTCAAATTCAGCTACTACTATACAAGTGGTGCTATTGTAGCTTTCCAAAAGTTCTTGAAAATATTTGTAAAGCAATTTTGTTGATTTTGGTCACAAAAAAAGGAGGTTTTATATTGGTGTCTTCTGATAATCAGAACATATGTATCATTGAGTGCCTCTTATAGTACTCTGTAGATCATGTACGGGTGTCTTCTTTAATACTCGTGTCTAGTAGTGTTGCTGGACTTGATTTTAGCTTCTTTTTTAGAATCACACAGATTTGGTGTCCAATCTATTCCTTAATCGGAGGTGGAGGTTTGTGGTGGATCCACAACAATAACAGGTACACGATATTTCTGAGTGGTTTGTCCTCCTATGAGATGGTCCTGACCTTTGGTAATGTCTTACCTTCTAGGAGTGGCGCCTAAGTTCTAATCTTCAGATTGGAGTAGTGTCTTCTACTCAGGGTGTGTCATCTTGGAATAGGTCCGGTACTAGGAGGCTAATTATAAGATTCTGACATAAGTCCCTTTTTAGCACTTCAACTAGGATTATATTTTATGGCCACTTTACACGCGGCAACAGGAAGATAGAAAACGGCAGGTGTCGGAGACAATTGTACCTTTTACCTTCAAAACACCTTGAAGTGGCTGTGTGTAATTCAGGTATCTGCAAGGTGTTTTGAAGGTAAAAGGTACAATTGTCTCCGACACCTGCCGTTTTCTATCTACCTGTTGCCGCGTGTAAAGTGGCCATTATTGGTAGCTAGATAGGATTTTACTCACTTGTTCAGATTGCTGCATTATTATTTGGGTTCAGGTATCCTGGTATCCCTGTGTTGATTGCTTTAAACCAGTGTGATTGTACTAGAACATATTAAATATATGACTGTGATCAGTTGTACCTTATGCAGTATACCTATCTTTTGACCAAGCCAATAAATGATTACCTCTGTTTTCTAAGCCTGTGGTTATGTGCTGTTATCAAGCTATCTTGTTCTTCTTTGTTACAGGATATTGCCAATTTGCTCTATAATCATTTTATATTATTTTACTTTTTGCATATAGCAATACGATCATTATGTATTATGAAATATGTTGAAATTTTGAAGTGGTAAAGTGTTTTAATAAACATCCCGAAGAAGGGTCAACCATAGATTTCTGCATACATTCCTTGCTTTAAGCCATAATCAAAGAGTTAGTGTTAAGCCCTCAGTGAACTGACTGGTGCTAAGCCATCTGCTGGCTAGGAGTTTGGCTGCAGCCGTGAAGTTGCTTTATCCTTTGGTGTATTCCCCTGTCAGTCTTTTCCATTCATGATGTATTAGTTCAGTGGTGGGACTAGTTCTCCTGCCAGCCAGCCCCCTAGTGAGGGATTAGAATAGGACCAGTGAGCAACTACGCATTCTGCTCGGTGACAGGGTGAAACAACCCGTATAGGGACATCAGGGAGATCAGGGTACATCTGCAGGTGAGTGCAGGAGGTGCCCCTTACCCAGTTCCCTACCAACAGGGCCCATTGTTGTTATTGTGTGCCCGGTGTTCCCTTGTGTTTTGTGTTGTGCGCTGGACAACCGTTGGTCTGTGAGCCACTGTCATGTTGTAATTTTCGGACACATGTTAGTCCGTGCGAGACAGAAGGGTAAACCCTGTAACTTACCCTGGGCTTCCTGATGTCCCTAGACGGGTTCTTTCACCTCTTGTTGGAATCACATGCCTATCCCTGTCTTACCCTAATCACAATTCTATTTAGTGAGCAGGGCAGGAGGAACACTAGTCTTGCTCTATGATAAAGACACAAAGGGAAAACAACAAACAAGGGAAAAAGAAACTGGTATCAATGTAACAGCGTGTCCCTTCTCCGCCTGTGCTCATGGTGTAACATCCTGTCCCTCCTTGACTGTGTTCAGGTACTGTTGTGGCCAAAAGAATTGACACCCCTGCAATTCTGTCAGATAATACTCAGTTTCTTCCTGAAAATGATTGCATTCACAAATTCTTTGGTATTATTATCTTCATTTAATTTGTCTTCAATGAAAAAACACAAAAGAGAATGACGCAAAAAGCAAAACATTGATCATTTCACACAAAACTCCAAAAATGGGCCAGACAAAAGTATTGGCACCCTCAGCCTAATACTTGGTTGCACAACCTTTAGACAAAATAACTGCCATCAACCGCTTCCGGTAACCATCAATGAGTTTCTTACAATGCTCTGCTGGAATTTTAGACCATTCTTCTTTGGCAAACTGCTCCAGGTCCCTGATATTTGAAGGGTGCCTTCTCCAAACTACCATTTTTAGATCTCTCCACAGGTGTTCTATGGGATTCAGGTCTGGACTCATTGCTGGCCACCTTAGAAGTCTCCAGTGCTTTCTCTCAAACCATTTTCTAGTGCTTTTTGAAGTGTGTTTTGGGTCATTGTCCTGCTGGAAGACCCATGACCTCAGAGGGAGACCCAGCTTTCTCACACTGGGCCCTACATTATGCTGCAAAATTTGTTGGTAGTCTTCAGACTTCATAATGCCATGCGCACGGTCAATCAGTCCAGTGCCAGAAGCAGCAAAGCAACCCCAAAACATCAGGGAACCTCCACCATGTTTGACTGTAGGGACCGTGTTCTTTTCTTTGAATGCCTCTTTTTTTCTCCTGTAAACTCTATGTTGATGCTTTTGCCCAAAAAGCTCTACTTTTGTCTCATCTGGCCAGAGAACATTCTTCCAAAACGCTGTAGACTTTCTCAGATACGTTTTGGCAAACTCCAGTCTAGCTTTTTTATGTCTCGGGGTAAGAAGTGGGGTCTTCCTGGGTATCGTACCATACAGTTCATTTTCATTTAGAAACGGACGGATAGTACGGGTTGACACTGTTGTACCCTCGGACTGCAGGGCAGCTTGAACTTGTTTGGATGTTAGTCGAGGTTCTTTATCCACCATGCGCACAATCTTGCGTTGAAATCTCTCATCAATTTTTCTTTTCCGTCCACATCTAGGGAGGTTAGCCACAGTGCCATGGGCTTTAAACTTCTTGATGACACTGCGCACGGTAGACACAGGAATATTCAGGTCTTTGGAGATGGACTTGTAGCCTTAAGATTGCTCATGCTTCCTCACAATTTGGTTTCTCAAGTCCTCAGACAGTTCTTTGGTTTTTTTCTTATCTCCATGCTCAATGTGGTACACACAAGGACACAGGACAGAGATTGAGTCAACTTTAATCCATGTCAACTGGCTGCAAGTGTGATTTAGTTATTGCCAACACCTGTTAGGTGCCCCAGGTAAGTTACAGGTGCTGTTAATTACACAAATTAGAGAAGCATCACATCATTTCTCTAACAGTGCCAATACTTTTGTCCACCCCCTTTTTTATGTTTGGTGTGGAATTATATCCAATTTGGCTTTAGGACAATTCTTTTTGTGTTTTTTCATTGAAGACAAATTAAATGAAGATAATAATACCAAAGAATTTGTGATTGCAATCATTTTCAGGAAGAAACAGAGTATTATCTGACAGAATTGCAGGGGTGTCAATACTTTTGGCCACAACTGTACTACTTCTAGTGGAGGTAAATACCCAAAAAAGAATGGGTGTGTGAGAGGAAACCAGCGACAGTGGAACAAGCGCCGCTCTAGCTGATGAGGTTCTCACCATCAAGCCTCAGTGGAAAAAACTACTAGTGAGTGAAACAAAAACTACCAGCTCCCCAACACCAGTGGTCCCTTGTCCTGCACCCTCCAATGTTCACCGTCCCGCTAGACTACCCACTCTTGGCGAACCCCATGTGAATGTGGCTCCTATTACTCCTACCTCATCTTTGGGAATCTGAAGTGGAGGAAAAATAATAGAATGCAGATGTTATGGATGTGGGCAGCTTGGTCAACTATAAGCCCACCGTCCAGGTGTTTGAAGGCAGAACAGCTACAGACCACCTTTGCCTGTCCATTATCTACAGACACCCTCAACAGCAGAAGAGCTGGATTCAGTCCCTGATGACTTGCCAACTGACTCTGATATATTAGTGTCCCTACCAGGAGTCTATGGGGTGCGAGTCCCAGCCACCTGTTTCTTCTGATCTTCAGCACAAACATCTGCAGGAGGTCATGCTGGATAGCCAAAAAGTTTTTGGCTTTCGTGACACTGGGGCTTTTCTCACCATAGCCGATCCCCGAGTAATTCAACCAGAAGCAATGCAAAAGGGACCAGGAATTGCCATTGAATTGGCTGGAGGTACTCAGAGATATATTCAAAGAGTGAGTGTGACCCTGGATTATAGCTTTGGGACAAAACAATGCATGGTTGGTGTGATGAGTGGCCTTCCTGCAGACATTCTTCTAGGAAACGATGTGGGGAATCTTCAATGCCACTTTGTCGGTGTGGTAACCTGAAGTCAAGCCTAGAGAGCAGCAGATGTGGACGTGTACAACCTGACAATGGAAATAAGGCCACCAGAACTGCTGTCACAGCCCGTGAGAGTCATTCTTCTTTTGGGATCATATGAATGTTACTTGAGATAAAGTTCAGTTTAGACAAAAGGCAGAGACTTACCCCACCCTAGCTAGTTTTAGAGCTCGGGCTGAACAAGGGCAGTTAGGGGAGAACAGGGAAAAAATGATCAGAGAAAATGGACTTCTATATCGGGTTACCAACGCTAACTTCCTACATATGCCCTGGATTTATAGCAAACAGCTGTTCCTCAGAAATACAGTTTCCCTATTACATCTTGCTCATGACATCCCTACTGCTGGCCATCATGGGAAAACCCGCAATGAGAAATAATTGACTCAAATTTTCTATTGGCCTGGGATTTCTCAAGCGGTGGCACAATTCTGTTGAACTTGCGAAATATGTCAGCGTAGGGGGGGCCAGGAGATCACCCAAAGGCACCCTTGCAACCACTCCCTATAATAGAAGAACCCTTTTAAAGAGTAGCTGTTGATATCATTGGACCTCTGGGTAAACCAAGTAAATCTGGAAAGCAGTACATTCTCATTGTTGTGGACTACGCCACCCGATATCCAGAAGCTGTGGCCTTGTCAAGTATTTCTGCAGACAAGGTGGCCAAGGCCCTGGTTACCATTTTCGCCAGAGTAGGATTCCCAAGTGAGATCCTGTCAGACCAAGGCTCCCAGTTCATGTCAGAACTGGTACAGTGTCTGTGGTGCACTTGTGGAGTACGAGCGATCCGAATGACACCTTATCATCCCCAAACAAATGGACTTTGTGAACGATTCAATGGCGCTCTGAAGAATATGCTGAGGGCCTTCACTGACAGGGATTCAGACTGGGCGAAGTACCTACCACATCTCCTGTTCGCCTATCGGGAAGTTCCCCAGGAGTCCACTGGATTTTCCCCCTTTGAACTACTCTATGGAAGAAAGGTCAGACGCCCCTAACCCTGCTAAAGGAATACTGGAAGGGGCAAGTTGAAGATACAGGAAACCCTGTTGGTCCATACATCCTAGAGCAGTGATGGCGAACCTTTCTGAGGCCGAGTGCCTAAACCGCAACCCAAAACGAAATTATTTATGGCGAAGTGCCAATACGGTAATGTAACCTAAATTACTGCAGCAGTGGTAATCACAAGCGCTGCACAGGGGGGAGAAGCCAGCAGATGCTAACTCTCTTCCCTGTGCAGGGCTTGTAGTCCTGAAACATTAATGATCAATTCAATTATTTTAACAATTAATTGATTTTAAACTTACCTTTGCAGTCTTCTCTTCTCTTCAGCAGTGGTCATCCAGCTCATGTGTACTGCTCATTGAAGCTGAGCCGCTGCCACAGCCCTTTCTAGAAACAGCAGGTGGATTGATCTGTATGGAAAAAATGCAGAATATTAGACAGATAGGAGATAGATTTTATCATGGAATGCAAGCAGATTTCATGCTGAAATCCTGGTCCCTTTCCTTGCAGTAATGTGCTCCATCCTGACCTTCTCCTTGTAGCTATGTGCTCCATCCTGACCCTCTCCTTGTAGCTATGTGCTCCATCCTGACCCTCTCCTTGTAGCTATGTGCTCCATCCTGACCCTCTCCTTGCAGTAATGTGCTCCATCCTGACCCTCTCCTTGCAGTAATGTGCTCCATCCTGACCCTCTCCTTGCAGTAATGTGCTCCATCCTGACCCTCTCCTTGCAGTAATGTGCTCCATCCTGACCCTCTCCTTGCAGTAATGTGCTCCATCCTGACCCTCTCCTTGCAGTAATGTGCTCCATCCTGACCCTCTCCTTGCAGTAATGTGCTCCATCCTGACCCTCTCCTTGCAGTAATGTGCTCCATCCCGACCCTCTCTTTGCAGTTATGTGCTCCATCATGATCTTCTCCTTGTAGCAATGTGCTCCATTCTGATCTTTTCCTAGCTATATGATCCATCCTGACCATCTCCATGCATTTATGGCCCCATCCTGACCCTCTCCTTGCAGTTGTGCTCCATCCTGACCCTCTCCTGGCAGTAATGTTCCTATCCTGACCCCTTCTTGTAGTAATGTCTTTATCCTTATCCCCTTGTAGTATGCCCCATCCTTGTCCCCTTCGGTAATGTCCCATCCTTGTCCCTTGTGGTAATGTCCCCATCCTGCCCCTATCATGTAGTAATGCCCCATCCTGCTGTAATGCCCTATCCTTGTCCCCTTGCAGCAATATGCCCCATCCTGCAGTAATATGCCACATTCTTGTCCCCTTGCAGTAATATGCCCCATCCTGCAGTAATGCCCTATCCTTCTCCCCTTGCAGTAATATGCCCCATCCGTGTCCCCTTGAAGTAATATGCCCCATCCTGCAGTGATGTGTTTCATCCTTGTCCACTTGCCATTAATATGCCCCATTCTTATTCCTTTGCAGTAATATGCCCCATCCAGCAGTAATGTGCCCCATCCTTGTCCCCATCACATAGTAATATGCCCCATCTTGCCCCCTGGTAGTATTGCCCTATCCTTGACCCCATTACATAGTAATCTGCCCCATCCTTGTCCCCATCACATATTAATATGCCCTATCCTTGCCCCCAATCACATAGTAATATGCCACATCCTGCCCACATCACATATAATATGCCCCATCAGCCCCATTACATAATAATATGCCCCATCAGCCCCATTACATAATAATATGCCCCATCAGCCCCATCATCATATATATGCCCCCATCAACATAATATGCCACAATCCTGCCCCCTGTTACTATTGCCCCATCCTGCCCCCAGCACAGAGTAATATGCCCCATCCTGCCCCACTTAGTAATGCCCATCCTGCCCCCAGCAGAGTAATATGCCCCATCCTGCCCCCTTAGTAATGCCCATCCTGCCCCCAGCAGAGTAAATACTGCCCCATCCTGCCCCCTTAGTAATACCCCATCCTGGCCCCACATAGTAATATGCTTCATCCTGCCCCTTAGTAATGCCCCATCCGGCCCCCTTAGTAATGCCCCATCCGGCCCCCTTAGTAATGCCCCATCCTGCTCCCTTAGTAATGCCCCCTGCCTGCCCCCTTAGTAATGCCCCATCCAGCCCCTTAGTAATGCCCCATCCTGCCCCCTTAGTAATGCCCCATCAGCCCCCTTAGTAATGCCCCATCAGCCCCCTTAATAATGCCCCATCAGTCCCCTTAGTAATGCCCCATCCTGCCCCCTTAGTAATGCCCCATCAGCCCCCTTAGTAATGCCCCATCAGCCCCCTTAGTAATGCCCCATCCTGCCCCCCTTAGTAATGCCCCATCCTGCCCCCTAGCAGTAATATGCCCCATCAGCCCCCTTAGTAATGCCCCATCAGCCCCCTTAGTAATGCCCCATCAGCCCCCTTAGTAATGCCCCATCAGCCCCCTTAGTAATGCCCATCAGCCCCCTTAGTAATTCCCCATCCTGCCCCCTTAGTAATGCCCCATCAGCCCCTTAGTAATGCCCCATCAGCCCCCTTAGTAATGCCCCATCAGCCCCCTTAGTAATGCCCCATCAGCCCCCTTAGTAATGCCCCATCCTGCCCCCTTAGTAATGCCCCATCAGCCCCCTTAGTAATGCCCCATCAGCCCCCTTAGTAATGCCCCATCAGACCCCTTAGTAATGCCCCATCCTGCCCCCTTAGTAATGCCCCATCAGCCCCCTTAGTAATGCCCCATCAGCCCCCTTAGTAATGCCCCATCAGCCCCCTTAGTAATGCCCCATCCTGCCCCCTTAGTAATGCCCCATCAGCCCCCTTAGTAATGCCCCATCAGCCCCTTAGTAATGCCCCATCAGCCCCCTTAGTAATGCCCCATCAGCTCCCTTAGTAATGCCCCATCAGCCCCTTAGTAATGCCCCATCAGCCCCTTAGTAATGCCCCATCAGCTCCCTTAGTAATGCCCCATCCTGCCCCTTAGTTATGCCCATCAGCCCCCTTAGTAATGCCCCATCAGCCCCTTAGTAATGCCCCATCAGCCCCCTTAGTGATGCCCCATCAGCCCCCTTAGTAATGCCCCATCAGCCCCCTTAGTAATGCTCCATCCTGCCCCCTTAATAATGCCCCATCAGCCCCCTTAGTAATGCCCCATCAGCCCTCTTAGTAATGCCCCATCAGACCCCTTAGTAATGCCCCATCAGCCCCCTTAGTAATGCCCCATCTGCCCCCTTAGTAATGCCCCATCAGCCCCCTTAGTAATGCCCCATCAGCCCCTTAGTAATGCCCCATAGCCCCCTTAGTAATGCCCCATCAGCCCCCTTAGTAATGCCCCATCAGCCCCTTAGTAATGCCCCATCAGCCCCCTTAGTAATGCCCCATCAGCCTCCTTAGTAATGCCCCATCAGCCCCTTAGTAATGCCCCATCAGCCCCCTTAGTAATGCCCCATCAGCCCCCTTAGTAATGCCCCATCAGACCCCTTAGTAATGCCCCATCCTGCCCCCTTAGTAATGCCCCATCAGCCCCCTTAGTAATGCCCCATCAGCCCCCTTAGTAATGCCCCATCAGCCCCCTTAGTAATGCTCCATCCTGCCCCCTTAGTAATGCCCCATCAGCCCCCTTAGTAATGCCCCATCAGCCCCCTTAGTAATGCCCCATCAGCCCCCTTAGTAATGCCCCATCCTGCCCCCTTAGTAATGCCCCATTAGCCCCCTAGTAATGCCCCATCAGCCCCCTTAGTAATGCCCCATCAGCCCCCTTAGTAATGCCCCTAAGCCCCCTTAGTAATGCCCCATCAGCCCCCTTAGTAATGCCCCATCAGCCCCTTAGTAATGCCCCATCAGCCCCCTTAGTAATGCCCCATCAGCCTCCTTAGTAATGCCCCATCAGCTCCCTTAGTAATGCCCCATCAGCCCCTTAGTAATGCCCCATCAGCCCCCTTAGTAATGCCCCATCAGACCCCTTAGTAATGCCCCATCCTGCCCCCTTAGTAATGCCCCATCAGCCCCCTTAGTAATGCCCCATCAGCCCCCTTAGTAATGCCCCATCAGCCCCCTTAGTAATGCTCCATCCAGCCCCTTAGTAATGCCCCATCAGCCCCCTTAGTAATGCCCCATCAGCCCCCTTAGTAATGCCCCATCAGCCCCCTTAGTAATGCCCCATGCCTGAATCGCCCCATTTAGTAATGCCCCATTAGCCCCCTAGTAATGCCCCATCAGCCCCTTAGTAATGCCCCATCAGCCCCCTTAGTAATGCCCCATCAGCCCCCTTAGTAATGCCCCATCCTGCCCCCTTAGTAATGCCCCATCTGCCCCCTTAGTAATGCCCCATCAGCCCCCTTAGTAATGCCCCATCAGCCCCCTTAGTAATGCCCCATCAGCTCCCTTAGTAATGCCCCATCAGCCCCCTTAGTAATGCCCCATCAACCCCCTTAGTAATGCCCCATCAGCTCCCTTAGTAATGCCCATCCTGCCCCCTTAGTAATGCCCCATCAGCCCCCTTAGTAATGCCCCATCAGCCCCCTTAGTAATGCCCCATCAGCCCCCTTAGTAATGCCCCATCAGACCCCTTAGTAATGCCCCATCCTGCCCCCTTAGTAATGCCCCATCAGCCCCCTTAGTAATGCCCCATCAGCCCCCTTAGTAATGCCCCATCAGCCCCCTTAGTAATGCTCCATCCTGCCCCCTTAGTAATGCCCCATCAGCCCCTTAGTAATGCCCCATCAGCCCCCTTAGTAATGCCCCATCCTGCCCCCTTAGTAATGCCCCATTAGCCCTCCTAGTAATGCCCCATCAGCCCCCTTAGTAATGCCCCATCAGCCCCTTAGTAATGCCCCATAAGCCCCCTTAGTAATGCCCCATCAGCCCCCTTAGTAATGCCCCATCAGCCCCTTAGTAATGCCCCATCAGCCCCCTTAGTAATGCCCCATCAGCCTCCTTAGTAATGCCCCATCAGCTCCCTTAGTAATGCCCCATCAGCCCCCTTAGTAATGCCCCATCAGCCCCTTAGTAATGCCCCATCAGCCCCCTTAGTAATGCCCCATCAGCCCCCTTAGTAATGCCCCATCCTGCCCCCTTAGTAATGCCCCATTAGCCCCCCTAGTAATGCCCCATCAGCCCCCTTAGTAATGCCCCATCAGCCCCCTTAGTAATGCCCCATCAGCCCCCTTAGTAATGCCCCATCCTGCCCCCTTAGTAATGCCCCATCTGCCCCCTTAGTAATGCCCCATCAGCCCCCTTAGTAATGCCCCATCAGCCCCCTTAGTAATGCCCCATCAGCTCCCTTAGTAATGCCCCATCAGCCCCCTTAGTAATGCCCCATCAACCCCCTTAGTAATGCCCCATCAGCTCCCTTAGTAATGCCCATCCTGCCCCCTTAGTAATGCCCCATCAGCCCCCTTAGTAATGCCCCATCAGCCCCCTTAGTAATGCCCCATCAGACCCCTTAGTAATGCCCCATCCTGCCCCCTTAGTAATGCCCCATCAGCCCCCTTAGTAATGCCCCATCAGCCCCCTTAGTAATGCCCCATCAGCCCCCTTAGTAATGCTCCATCTGCCCCCTTAGTAATGCCCCATCAGCCCCCTTAGTAATGCCCCATCAGCCCCCTTAGTAATGCCCCATCAGCCCCCTTAGTAATGCCCCATCCTGCCCCCTTAGTAATGCCCCATTAGCCCCCTAGTAATGCCCCATCAGCCCCCTTAGTAATGCCCCATCAGCCCCCTTAGTAATGCCCCATCAGCCCCCTTAGTAATGCCCCATCCTGCCCCCTTAGTAATGCCCCATCTGCCCCCTTAGTAATGCCCCATCAGCCCCCTTAGTAATGCCCCATCAGCCCCCTTAGTAATGCCCCATCAGCTCCCTTAGTAATGCCCCATCAGCCCCCTTAGTAATGCCCCATCAACCCCCTTAGTAATGCCCCATCAGCTCCCTTAGTAATGCCCATCCTGCCCCTTAGTAATGCCCCATCAGCCCCCTTAGTAATGC
Source organism: Allobates femoralis (assembly GCA_033576535.1). Lineage (NCBI taxonomy): Eukaryota > Metazoa > Chordata > Amphibia > Anura > Aromobatidae > Allobates > Allobates femoralis. Next base: position 500,597,431 of record JARQOC010000002.1, read on the forward strand.
CCCATCAGCCCCCTTAGTAATGCCCCATCAGCCCCCTTAGTAATGCCCCATCAGCCCCCTTAGTAATGCTCCATCCTGCTGTAAATAGGAAAAAAAAAAGTCATACTCCCCTTCCTGCTGCAGTTTCCTCTTCTGCTGTGTCTTCTCCTCCCGATCCGCGCTGAATGCGTTTACGTGACGCTGGGCGCGTCACATGACCGCTGTCACATGACACTGGCCGGGAGGGCGGGGCTAGGAAGAGTGTCAGAGAGAGGAGAAATGTCTCCTCTGCTCCGACACAGCTTTGATCTGCCGGCACCGCGGCGCGTGCCGGCAGATCAAAGTGGAAGTGTAGTGGCGAGGCCGCGTGCCAGGGGAAGCGGCTCTGCGTGCCACCCCTGGCACGCGTGCCATAGGTTCGCCATCACTGTCCTAGACCTTGGGGAAATCCTGGCTCAACTTACTACGGTAGTTTTGCCCAGGATCAGATGACTCAAACCAGACAGAAGACATGGTATGATCGCAAAGCACGCTATTGGGAGATTGCAGAAGGACAACAGGTCTTAATGATTATTTCCCATCGGCAAAATAAACTGCAGACAACATGGCATGGTCCCTTCCGGGTTCTCCGAAAACGTAATGACACCAATTACCTTCTTGCTCTTGATGATCAGGGTCTAAGACAAAAGACTGTCCATGTGAATATGATTAAGGAGTAGCAATACCAGATTCTACCAATGATAGCAAGCTGTTGGCTGGCTTCAGAAGACAGTCAGGAGGACGACGACTCACTACCTGATCTTGTGGAAGCAGCGAGAGCCCCATCCACTGTGGAACAGGTTCCTCTGAGAGATCACCTGGATTCCTTATAGGAAAACCAAATGCTGCGAGTGCTCCATCAGAGACAGGCTGCTTTCTCATCCCAACCTTGTCGAACCCCATCACCCAACATCATGTTGACACTCATGGCATCCGTCCCATACAACAGGCTCCTTACCGGATACCAGAATCAGTTAGAAACACCATGCAGCACGGACTTGAGGAGATGTTAAAGCTTGGTTTAATTCAGGCCTCCCATAGCCCTTGGGCCTCTCCTGTGGTGCTAGTACCCAAGAAAGATGGGAGTACTCGATTTTGTCTGGACTACAGACGACTAAATGACCATACCATCAATGATCCTTACTCAATGCCCCATATTGATGAACTTTTAGAACGGCTAGCTGAGGCCCGATATGTCACTACCTTGGATGTCAGTAAGGGCCCCTTTACACGCCAGCACTGAAAGGTAGCAACTGCCTGGCATTGGGGATATTTATGCCTGTTGCCATGAAATTGCTACGAAATGGCGGCGTGTAAATAGGGAAATGCCTTCTTGTGTCTCGCCAGGCGAGATTGCGGCGTGTGCCGGTACCATAAGAGATTATGCTTCAAGGAACCATTTAACAATGGGTTCATGTGAATATACTACTATGCATGTGTTTATACACACAACACACCTTGCATTAAAATGATGCCCCTCAGCTCCATGAACATAATCATACACCCTTAATGGTAACAATAGCACATATATGTTTTTTAAAAAAAATAAACCTTTAGGACCTGTGCCCTTGAACAGGATTAGCAGCATTCTAGCACTGCATATTTTCTGTTGCGCCCAAAATGCTGCATTGTACAGTGCCAGCGCAGTGGATGGATTAATGAATGCCGTTTCCACTGTGCTTCTATTTTACTCAGTGTAAACTGACATGTGGCAGTGGTGGCAGCTTCCTGAGCTGCAGCATGTCAATTTATGCTTGCAAAGAAGGTAGTGTTCTGAGCGGGAGCATACAGCAAGAAGATGCTGCACCAAGAACCCTAATCATGACACGGACGCTACGTTCTCCCACTCAGAGGACTAGCATCTCTGCAGAAATAGATTAACAGGCTGCAGCTCTGGAAACCACACCACAGGTCAGAATATGCTGCGTAATGAAGAATCACAGTGGAAACGGGATTAATTAATCCATCCACTGTGCTGCTACTGTACAATACAGCATTTTGGATATCCAAAACGCTACTAATCCTAATTGTGGGCATGAACCATTACGGCCTGAATCCACAATCAGTGTTAGCAGCGTTTTGGATGTAGCATATTTTTGCTACGTCCAAAACACTACGTAATTCATACTTAGGGGTCAGGGTTAGGATTAGGTTTTAAGGTCAGGGGTTATGATTAGGTGTTAGGGTCAGGGGATAGGATTAGGTGTTAGGGTCAGGGGTTAGGGTTAGTTAGGGTTCTGTGGTTAGGATTAGATGTTAGGGTCAGGGATTAGGGTCAGGGGATAGGATTAGGTGTTAGGGTCAGGGATTAGGGTCAGGGGATAGGATTAAGTGTTAGGGTCAGGGATTAGGGTCAAGGGTTAGGATTAGGTGTTAGAATCAGGGGTTAGGATTAGGGTCAGTGGTTAGGATTAGTTGTTAGGGTCAGTGGTTAGGATTACATTTTAGGGTCAGGGGTTAGGATTAGGTGTTAGGCTCAGGGGTAGGATTAGGTGTTAGGGTCATGGGTTAGGGTTAGGATTAGATGTTGGGGTCAGGGATTAGGGTTAGGATTATGTGTTGGAGTCAGGGATTAGGGTTAGGATTAGGTGTTAGGGTCAGTGATTAGGACTAGGGTCAATGGTTAGGATTAAATGTTAGAAACTACACCTGTTAACCGACTGTGGTCACTCACAACATAGAGAGAGGGCCCGATCATCTCACTGGCATCTGAGGTCTTGCTGTGTGTGACAGAAAATAGTCACTTCAGTGACTCCTCACAGCTGCATTACAAGGCGGGGACCAGGGTGATTAGACCGCTGTACATTGATTGGAGCAGGGGCAGCAGGTGTAACTTAACTTGCTCCTCTGCTCCAATCAAACTGCTTGTGTTGCCATGGCACCGGCAACAGGAGGAGGGCGGGACAGGCACTTTAGGGAGGGCGGGAAAAGCAACTCATAAGTAAGGAGGACGGGGCAGGAGGTAACTCAAGCGTGCGGACGGTGGGGGGGGCGGGACGGACACTTACAGGAGGGCGGGGGCACAGCAGGAGAGAATAGCATTAACCCTTTAATCGGCGGAGCCGCAGAGAGTCTCTCTGGCGCCCCCTTTGAAGCATGGCAGGCGGCGCCCTGTGCGGCCGCACGACTTGCACAGCGGTAAGGCCGGCCCTGATTGGCACTGTTAGAGAAATCATGTGATGCTTCTCTAATTTGTGTAATTAACAGCACCTGTAACTTACCTGTGGCACCTAACAGGTGTTGGCAATAACTAAATCACACTTGCAGCCAGTTGACATGGACTAAAGTTGACTCAACCTCTGTCCTGTGTCCTTGTGTGTACCACATTGAGCATGGAGATCCAATTTGGCTTTAGGACAATTATTTTTGTGTTTTTTCATTGAAGACAAATTAAATGAAGATAATAATACCAAAGAATTTGTGATTGCAATCATTTTCAGGAAGAAACTGAGTATTATCTCACAGAATTGCAGGGGTGTCAATACTTTTGGCCAACACTGTATTTTGATATCACTGTAATCCTACTGATGAGGAGAATCATATTGCAAGGTTATTTTTACCACAAAATGTAAACTGTAAAAACAATTCTAAAATAAATCATGTCAGAATTTAGTTTTTTTGCTATAATTTTTCCCCATTTGGGATTTTTTTTTACCATGATTTACAGCACACTATGTACTAAAATGAATGGTATCGTTCAAATGTGCATCTCGGTTTGTAAAAAAACACATGTCCTCATAGTTATGGCTTTGTGAAGAAAGGGGTGAAAAAAGAAAATGCAGAAAAGAACATTGGCCACATCACGAAGGGGTTAAGTGAAGAAAAAGAAGCAATTTTTGAGGCATTTTTGCTTTACAAAATGATCCAAATATATATATATATGTTGAATTAATAAGAAACCACACAAATACGCCCCTCCAAGATGTGTTTTTTTCTTGCAATGTGGTTTTTGGGTATAAGATACCGTATTCAGCCACAAAAATCTGTATCAAAAGTTGTGTGAACATATTCTATGGTTATGTACACGATTGTTCCATTATCAACCATAATGCAACACATGTCTCTTAATACATATTAAATGGAAACTAATGAGCCAAAGCAAAAGGCAAAAAGCCAACTATGTACAAGTTCAGATTTATCCGGATTTTTTTTATTGAATGTTTGCTCCCAGCATTATGTCGTAACAACAATCATTTGTGTGCCAATCCAGTAAAGTATGTGCACAGTTACCATATTTTAAGCATTTCTACAGCACTTAAAGGAAATCTGTTTTTGCGACCTAATCTAAGAACATAATAATGTAGGGAAAGAGATGCTGATTCCAGACATGATGTATCACTCAGTTTACTGGGTGCAGCAGTTGTGATAGAAGAGTTTTTAGATGTAGCAGAGCTCAGAAAGCTAACCCTTAAAGAGGACCTGTCACTCCCCTGGTGCTTTCCAAAGTGAAAGCACCCCTGAATGCAGCATGAATGCTGCATTCAGGGAAGGGGTCCCCCATGTCTCTAGCCCCCCTATAAGTTGTACAAAAAAACTTTAGAAAGTGTACAGTTAACGAGTTCAGAAGGACTTACTCAGTAATGAGTCCTCGCTGCTCCTTCGTGTCCTCCCTGCCTCCAGCCCTCTCTGTGCCACCTTTAGCTCCCTTAGTGCCACCTCCTTTATGTGTCTCTCCTCCTCGGCCACTCAATGCGCCTCTACATCTGAAGTGACGCAGGCGCAGAGTGAGCAATGGGTGGGAGCAGGCCCCGGCAGCTGAAACGCCTCTTGACGGTGACGTCAGTGCCAAAGCATGCCCTGCTGTACATACATAAACTGGAGCAAGGCGGGCCCTATAGGGCCTGATGGAGCCTGATGGCAGCTATCTGCCATCCGGTTTCCATCTGTCCGGGAAGATCCGGGTGTATTCGGATTTTTCTCCCAGACACAAAAATTCTGCTTGCAGTATCTTTATGTCCGGGGTGAAAAATCAGCCCAAATTGGATCCTCCCGGATCCGGGGCAATCCGGCGCTCCCTGACATGGGAGTCTATGGCGCCGGATTGCCCCGATCCAGGAGGATCCGGGAATCGGCTGCTGAAGTTCAGCGTGAGCTATGCTGAACTTCAGCACCAGGGAGCTGTCCACTGTGAAGTGGTTCAGCATTATCTTGCAGGGGATAGCTGTGCTCTGCATATTTGCCCTCCGGTACTGTTTGCAAATCGGGTCGCCCTGGACAGCCCCGGACGTGATGCTGCTGTGATGTGAAAGCAGCCTAAGTCCCTCCGGACTCGTTAACTGTACATTTTCTAATGTGTTTTGTACAACCTAAAAGGGGGCTAGAGTCATGGGGGACCCCTTCCTTGAATACAGCAGACACACTGCATTCAGGGGTGCTTTCCCTTTGGAAAGCACCAGGGGGGTGACAGGTCCTCTTTAACACACCACTAAAGATCCCCCGTCATACTAAGCGAGATCGCTGCTAAGTCACAAGTTTGGTGATGCATCAGCGACCTCGCCAGCGATCTTGCTATGTTTGACACTTAGCAGCGACCAGGCCTCTGATGTGAGATCGCTGGTCGTGTCAGAGTCGCCTGGACCATTTTTTGATTGTCGGGCTCCCGCTGGGCAGCATGCATCGGTGTGTTTTACAGGGACAACGATCAACGACTTCAATACTACAGGTCTGAGAAACAAGGTCCCAACGATCTCCGTATCATTCTGGATCATTGCTGCATCGCTGGTGAGATCTGACTGCTTGACATCTCACCTGCAATCCCGACAGCGACGCACCAGCTATCACGGCAGGTTGGATCGCTGTCGGGATCGCTGGTGCGTCGCCAAGTGTGACGTGATGGTACCCTTATTAGCAGCTTTCTGTGTACACTGTATGTTGACGGTAAACTGCTAATCAGTGCTGGTGGAGTGGGTGGACCAGACAGCTAGTCTGGTAGTGATAATCTCCTGTTGATAAAACACACTTTGTTTCGAAACAGCAGCATACAGTGTGACACATTGTGCAAATCTGTGTACTATTGACATTTGTGTGCATCGTGACTGAAAATGCTGTCTAATATAAAAGAATACAAATGTTATAGATTCCAATCTCTTACCATACCACACAAAATTTTACAATAATGTAAATTTGTCCACCAATCAAATTCAGAAATAAATTAAAGATTATTAACACCTTAGTGACGGCCCACTGTATATATACGTTGTCAAAACAGGGTCCTTATTCTGTTAGGATGTGAAAATAAGTCACAACAGAATAAGCCCTGGTTTGATACCCCTGGAGCTTAAATCTCCGGGGTTTCAGCTACCGGGGGTAGCTGAGACCCTAGAGATTAGGAATCGGCTGATGTTTTACCAGCACCAGTAATGTGATGACCGGTAAGCACCGTTTACCGATCATCACATTACACAAAGTGAAAGTGCCGGTAAAAATGCTTTCACTTTGATCCGACATGAAAACACATGTCAGATCAAAGTGAAAGTATTAACCCCCTAGCCAACCAAGACCCCCAGTGCTGGGGATCACCCCCCTCCCGGGGATCACCCTCCCACCCCCATTCCTCCCCCAGAACACCTAAAAATGGCGGCGGCTGGCGGTAAAACCCGCCACCTCCGCTGCATCTCTATGCGATCTGACAGGTCAGATTGCATAGAGATGCCACCATTCCTGGGGATCCCCTCAGTGGCCCCCCACGGTCATTCAACCCCCCCCCCCCATTCCCCTGTATTCTATCCCGCACCCCCCCTCCTCCCGCTCCCCTGCTCCTGGTGCCTCCCCGTGCCACTGTTCCTCAGCCCTCTGGCCATCAGACCCAGACCCCCTCATCCCCATCCCCATCACCCCCTGGGCATCCCCAGCTACCCTAGCCCCCCCCCCCCGGGCTGCTCCGCTTCGCTCCCCCCAACCCCCCTTCCCTACTCTCATACTCACCCATCCTGCAGCGTCGCCGGCCATCTTCTCTCTGACTCTGCCTGGTGCCATTGCTCTGCGTGCGCCGGGACAGAGTCAGAGTTAACCCCTGAATGACCGCAAAGGGGTGATCTGCAGTTTACCCCCTGTGTGGTCACAAGGGGTTAACTGCAGAACACCATCCCTGTGAGGTCACAAGGTGTTACCTAATCTGCAGTTAACCCCTTGTGACCACACAGGGATGATGATCTGCAGTTAGCCACAAAGGTTTAACTGCAGAACATCATCCCTGTGAGGTCACAAGGGGTTACCTAATCTGCAGTTAACCCCTTGTGACCACACAGGGATGATGATCTGCAGTTAGCCACAAAGGGTTAACTGCAGAACATCATCCCTGTGAGGTCACAAGGGGTTACCTAATCTGAAGTTAACCCCTTGTGACCACACAGGGATGATGATCTGCAGTTAGCCACAAAGGGTTAACTGCAGAGCATCATCCCTGTGTGGTCACAAGGGGTTACCTGATCTGCACTTAACCCCTTGTGACCTCACAGGGATGATGTTCTGCAGTTAACCCTTTGTGGCTAACTGCAGATCATCATCCCTGTGTGGTCACAAGGGGTTAACTGCAGATTAGGTAATCCCTTGTGACCTCACATGGATGATGTTTCTGCAGTTAACCCTTTGTGGTTAACTGCAAATCATCATCCCTGTGTGGTCACAAGGGGTTACCTGATCTGCCGTTAACCCCTTGTGACCACACAGGGATGATGATCTGCAGTTAACCCCTTGTGGTTAACTGCAGATCATCATCCCTGTGTGGTCACAAGGGGTTACCTGATCTGCAGTTAACCTCTTTGTGACCACACAGGGGGTTAACTTCAGATCATCATCTGAATGAGAATCGTCGCGGGACCTCCCCACTGGACTACGTCGGACGTCACAGTAATAAAGATGAGGTCTAAATATGTGTTTGTGTTTTTTTTTTCCAATAAAAATATTTTTCTCTGTGTTGTGTCTTCTTTACAATTTACTAGAGATTCCTAATGGTCCGGTCTAATATTGGCCAGACGTTATGAATCTCGGGCTTAGTGCCAGCTGCCAAAAAGCTGGCATTAACCCCTTATTACCCAGTCTGCCACCGCTACACGGCAGCTGGAAGAGCTGGATACAGCACCAGAAAATGGCGCTTCTATGAATGCGCCATTTTCTGGGGCAGCTGCGGGCTGCAATTCACAGCGGGGGGGGGCCCAGAAAGCTTGGGCCTCCCTACACTGAGGATTCCAGCCCCCAGCTGCCTAGTTGCACCTGACGGCCCAAAAATGTGGCGATGCCCACGCCATTTTTTTTTAAAATTATTTCAGGAAATAATTTTAAAAAAAATAGGGCTTCCCTATATTTTTGGTTTCCAAACAGGTAAAACTAGGCAGAAGGGGTTGGTGGCAGCCCGTAGCTGCCTGCTGTACCTGGCTGGACCAAAAATATGGCGAAGCCCCACATCGTTTTTTTTGTTTAAATTTAATAAAGAAATACTAAAAAAAAAAAAATCAGGAGAGGAGATGACCAGGGCACGGTGTCTCCGTATCTTGTGCACATGCTCTAAAAGTGAGTAATTGTGTGAAAAAAAGAAAATGTTCAGTATGACATTATCAAATTTTGTGAAGTAGCTGTAGGTTTCAATGCTCACTATACCCCTAGATATAATCCTTGAGGCATCTAGTGTTCAAAATGGGGTCACTTGTGCGGGAGTTCCAATGTTTAGGCACACAGGGACTCCCCATATGCGACATGGTGTCCGCTAACTATTGGAGCTAATTTTCCATTCAAATTGTTAGCGGACACGCCGCATATGGAGAGCCCCTTTGTGCCTAAACATTGGAGCTCCCCCACAAGTGACCCCATTTTGGAAACTAGACCCTCCAAGGAACATATCTAGATGCATAGTGAGCACTTTGAACCCTCTGGTGCTTTACAAATTGATCCGTAAAAATGAAAAAGTACTTTTTTTTCACAAAAAATGTTCTTTTGTCCTCAATTTTTTCATTTTCACATGAGCAACAGGATAAAATGCATCCTAAAATTTGTTGGGCAATTTCTCCTGAGTACACCGATACCTCATATGCAGTCATAAACCACTGTTTGGGCGCACGGCAGGGCTCGAAAGGGAAGGAGTGCCATTTGACTTTTTGAATGGTAAATTAGCTCCAAAAGTCAAATTGCGCTCCCTCCCTTCTGAGCCCTGCCGTGCGCCCAAACAGTGGTTTATGACCACATATGAGGTATTGGTGTACTCAGGAGAAATTGCCCAACAAATTTTAGGATGCATTTTATCCTGTTGCCCATGTGAAAATGAAAAAATTTAGGCTAAAAGATCATTTTTGTTGGAAAAATTAAAATTACCATTTTTTGTTTCCACTTTGCTTTAGTTGGTGTGAAGCACCTGAAGGGTTAATAATCTTCTTGAATGTAGTTTTGAGTAGCTTTAGGGGTGCAGTTTTTTGGAATGGTGTCACTTTTGGGTGTTTTCTGTCATGTACACCCCTCAAAGGGACTTCAAATGTGATGTGGTCACTAAAAAAATGGTTTTGTAAATTTTGCTGGAAAAATGAAAAATTGCTGATGTACTTTGACCCTTATAACTTCCTAACAATTTTTTTTTTTTCCAAAATTTTGCTGATGTGAAGTAGACATGTGGGAAATGTTATTTATTAACTATTTTGTGTCACATATCTCTCTGGTTTAGCAGAATAAAAATTAAAAATTAGAAAATTGCGAAATTTTCACAATTTTTGCCAATTTTTTTATATTTTCACAAATAAACGCAAAAATTATCGACCTAAATCTAGCACTAACATGAAGCCCAATATGTCACGAAAAAACAATCTCAGACTCGCTAGGATCCGTTGGAGCGTTCCAGAGTTATAACCTCATAAAGGGACACTGGTCAGAATTACAAAAAACGGTCTGGTCATTAAGGTGGAAATTGGCTCCATCACTAAGGGGTTAAAGTATTTATCAATATCACATAAGTTAAAGTTAAAATTCCAAGATTTCTTGTTTTTCTTTATCTTTCCAAATATAGCCAGCGTAATTACACAGTAACAACCTCACACAAATCTCTCCTTGTGTTGGAGTCATGTTAACTGAACTCGATACAATAAGGCACTGTTTGACCTTGTAATAAACACACTGTTTAATGCAGTGCAAAAATCACTGACTAATCGTTCCATTCAGTCACTCAGTTCTCTGTAACAAATTGACATTTATCCTAAAAGTACATATGCTGAAAATAGAATTACTAAGTTCAAAATAAGTCAAAGAGAGGGCAGCTTACATGATACCGTTAGAGAGTAAAGCTCCCGTCACACACAATGACGCAACAGCGATCCCGTCAGCGATAACGGTCCTGTAGGGATTGTTGGTGCATCGTTACCTGGTCGCTGGGAAGCTGTCAAACAGCCAGATCTTCTCAGCGACCAGGGAGCCACCTCCACATCGCTGGAAGCAGGAGGACACTGGTAACTATGATAAACAGCGGGTATCTAGGCAGCGCACGCTGTCTAGATACCCGGTGTTTATCATAGTTACCAGCGTCCTCCCTGCTTAGCGCAGCGTCTTCCCTGCTTAGCGCTGGTAACCATCATAAACACCAGATACCCGGTGTTTACCATGGTTACCAGCCTGTGAGGTTGCTGATCGTTGGTCTCTCGCTGTCACACGCAGCGATGCGTGCTCACCAGCGGGAGTGCAACGACCAAAAATGACCCAGAGCACTTTGTAAAGATCAGCGATCTCACAGCAGGGGCCTGATCGCTGCTAAGTGTCACACTTAGCGGGATCGTTAGCAAGATCGCTGTTACATCACAAAACCTGTGACGTTACAACGATCTGGCTAATGACCTCGTTATGTGTGATGGTGGCTTAAGGATCCGTTTACACGGACTGACCTGGGGCACAAAACAACCGCCTACCCGTAACCTATACCACTGCTGGAAGACATATACCTAGATGGGGGACATATTTACCATAAAGGGGTTAAGGATAGGGACATATTTACCAGTATGGGGTGCATATTTACCATGAAGGGGCTCAGGATGGAGACATATTTACCAGCAAGGGGGACATATAAACCTGGATGGGGACATATTTACCAGGAAGAGATCCAGGATGGCGGACATTAGTACAGGATGGGGGATATTACTGCATAATGAAGGGGAGATGGGTCAATAGTTATTAACTTAAGGTTCCGTCACATGCCGCCATATGGCTTCCATATGGCTGGCGATTTGACGTGAGCACGCAAGTTTCGGGCACTTTTTTGTCATCGCTGTGGAGCTGTCACACATAGCGATCTCGCGTGCAATCTCTGGCGATCCTGCGTTCCTGAAATCACCTGCAGAAGACCTGAAGCGATCTTACCATCACACATCGCCAAGTCAGACGCCCCAACCACATCAGTGATGTGGGCGTAGAGTTTGACCACGGCGAGGAGACAGGTGTGCCAGAGTGGGTTACACAGCGCCCCTACCACTCCGATTGGCCTACACAACTGCGTTACCATTGGTCAGCCTTGTCTGGAAGTCTGCCCACTACATGACACATTTGCTCTTTCTACTATCTCACTACTCCACGCTCGTGCCATGTGTTGCGGCTTCTGCAACACACTTTGGCTTTGCGAAAGTGCCACACAGGACGGCTCTTCTGTTGCTCTGTGGATTACACTATGAATGGCTATGTGTGCGTCTGTTGTTGACATCGGTAAGCAACAAACAACACTCTGGACATATGTGCATGGATTGTGTCAGGCCATGGCTGAACTATGTGTGTGCAGACATATTTGTGTGCGGATACTGATGTCTACCTCCATCCTCCACAAACACAATACAATTGTCCATGTGTGTGGACACATACCCATGTGTAATGCCATTTAATATGGACAGGGAGACACAGTCACAACATACAGTGTGGGCCAAAGGCCTGGACCTGTGTACAGGACATTTGCAGACAATACTGCAGGGACCCATAAAAGACCATTGTGGTCTCACATACCTCTCTGCACAGCATAATGCTATGTGCAACTGCCCTGTTGTTAAAAGTGAACCCAGACACAGGTAGTTCTGATCTGTTGTTTTTTTTTTTTATTTTGTGCACACAAAAAAATAAAAAAAAATACATACACATCAAAAACACCAGTGTTTACATCACACAAATAATAAAAATATGAGCTCAAACAATGGCCATAAGAAAAATAATAAAGGGAAATAAACCAAAACAATTACTTTTAAAGTCTAAACAAAACCCCAAAAAAGGAAAATATTTTAACAAAAAAAAAAAAACCTACACTGGTGACTACACCCTCCTCCTGGTGGTGGTGCCTGACAACCCCAGCCACCCTACACCTGTTGTTACTGCCAGGCCACTGCGCAGGGCCATTAAAGTAGGAACAGTAGTTGTCCCTGCTGCTCCTGGCATCCTGCGGACTCAGACCCTGGCTCACCGGCTGGAGTGGCGACAGAGCTGGGTCGAATGCACACCACGCCCCGGGACTGACTTCCCCTGTTGTTTGTGGAGTCCACTGAATCCACATAACTTGACGGTGTGTATGATGCAGTATCCCTACGACGCAGGAGGTTATGCAGCGCATAGCATGCCAGCACTACTATATCTATAGATTCCAGTTTCATATTCAAAGGCGTATGAAACAAGTAGAATCTATTGGCCATGATCCCGAACGCATTTTCAACTACACGGCGAGCCTGGGATAGCCGGAAATTCAAAATGCATTGCTCAGAAGTAACAGTCCTCTGGGGATATGGCTGAAGTAGGCGAGCATGAAGTGGAAATGCTTCATCCCCCACAAACGCGAAGTTGAGATGACCGGTCGTGATATCATTTGAGGGCAAGTTGAGAGCATCTCTCCTCAGGTCTTGCCCAAGGAGCTGTGTCCAAACACACTCCCATCTTGGACATGGCCGTTCATGCCAACATCCACGTAGAGGAACTCATAGTGAGCATTGGCGAGGGCCAAGAGGACCACGCTAAAATACCCTTTATAGTTGTAATAAAAGGACCCGGTGTTGGGGGGTTGCGTGATCCTTATGTGCTTAACATCCAATACCCCACCGCAGTTTGGAAATTGCCAGCGATCAGTAAAACCACTGGCAACGTGCATCCATTCTGCGGGGGTTGTTGGGAAACGCATGTAGGATGGCAGCAGGGAAATCCAGATGGCCTCACACATCTCGGGTATGAGGAGGCTCAGCAGTGGCCGCGAGACTGCTGCAGAGTATTGCAGGTCCGTCATTGAACAACCTGTTGCCAGGAACCTCAGAGTAACAGCCAACCGATCCTCAGGTGGCACAGCTCGATGCATCACAGTGTTCTGACGGGCTATCCATGGCTGAACGTGTTCCAATAGGAACTTGAAGGAGTCCTCGGACATACGGAGATAGTTCCTGAAGTCATGCGGATTCCTGTCCTCCAGCTGACGGACCAGGTGCATGTGGCTCAGGTTGTCTCTTTACAGAAGCCACTCCCGAGACCAGACACGCCGTGGTCCACGAGCCCGCAATCTCTCAGCTCTCTCCTCCAGCCACAAGTCCTCCTCCAACAAGGCAAGAGCCACGAGAAGACTCTGCTCAGTGTCCATGATACACTCACCAACCAACCCCTGGAAAAATTAAAAAAAAATTGTATGAGCCATCAAACATGTGAACACTCACCAAAAAGCAAGACGAACTACTTCCCTACACACCTGCGATGCATAAATGCAGCTAAAACATGGCTCCCGTGCTGTGCCCATCCCCCTGTTAAATTAACGCCATTATGACTTTATTCTAGAAGCTCGTTTTTCCTACATACATACACAAATAGTATATTTACACCCATCACATTCCTCATTAACTACATGGACATCCCCATCATACATTTTTGCTAAGAACCAACCCATATCTTAGTGTCGAGCCCCAGGCCCTGGGGTACTCGGGTATCAAATTCGGAGGGGTTTTCACGGGGATGTCACGGATGGCAGCGCCTGAGCCTGTGGCCTGGGTGACACTTTAATAAGGGGTTATGTACAGGGGATAAGAGTTATTGTCACATGACGCCACCTGTAGTACCTGGTGAGGGATCACCAGCGCCGCCACAGTCCTCCGGAGGGCGATGGTATCGCGGCAAGGATGGCAAAGCTCCCTACAGGTGGAGGTGGTCCTCCAGGGCAGCATTCCTGTAAGCAAACAGGTTAAATTCTGCAGCACACAGACACGGAGGCAAAGTCACTCTTTCGAGTACTTTTACTGCAACAGTTCAGGGAAAAAGCACAGTTCACAGTACAACACAGTCTGCAAGCATAGGCAGCTGGCCTAGGTAGTGGCAAGTGAACGGGGTATTTCCACGTGACTTTATTAGATGTCCCTCCTTTACTGGTCTTCCAGGTTGGTGTGAAGCCTGGCTGATCTGAAATCCAGCCTGGCCTCCTGTGCTCTCTCACCTTTGCTGTCGTCAGGTAACCCTCTAATGGCTTGCCGCTATCTCTCGTCTTGCGGTGCCTGTCTCTCTTAATGTTGACTGCGCTGGTATCTGGGAGACTTGAAGACTCCACGGTAATCCAGATTCTGCTTTGCTTGTAGCTCTCCAGCAGTCTGCGGGCTCAGGTTCTCCCAGACGGCTTACCAGGCACTGATCACCGGCTCCTCTGTTCCCAAAACTGCTGCTCTCCTGGAAAGCTCCTTTCCTGTCTGTCCCTCAGACGATCTCTGTCTTTAACTTCCTCCTGTCCTCACACTGCTTGCCCTGCACTCCTCCCACTGGAGCTGGGTCTCCTAGTAAAGGATTTAACCCTGTAGTCCCCTGAGCTAAGGGTGTGTGTGGATGCGAGGATTAAGCCACATATTAACCTCCCCATTCACTTACCACAGGGATACCACACACGCTGGTCTGGATGCAGTACCCCTTAGTGGTGCTCCGACCAGTGGGGCGCCACATTTCCCCTTGGTAAAACATACTCGTCCGCAAGTACTCTGCCTGGTACACCTGGAGAGTAAAATTTTCTTTTTCATAAACAATAACAGGTAACATATTTACAATTCACGCATTCTTCTTCTTCCCTTTATGGGAGGCATGGTTTCTTTCAACGTTACTAACAAACACAAAAGTTAGCTATTATCATAGACCTCGTGGTCCTCGGGTCACCTGTTGGCCAAGATATTACTCTCCGGTTCAAAGCACTTTTCTTTACTATACACACAATTTACTTTAACTTTGGAGTCCACCTCGGCCCAACAGGGACCTGTACTAACTGTGCGGGTCCGGCGGTAACATATTGTCCAGTACAGTCCAGTGTGAGTTATCACCGCCGGACCGCTATACATCATCACAACAACACACAAAATTTCTCATAAAAGTCTGAGTCCACAGGAAATGAGATATAGAAATTGGTTGAGCCACGCTGCTTTATATTTTTATATCCACCCTCTGTTAAGTCACCGTTACACTCACCTTTTCCTGTTGTGCTGTCCGCACAACAGGGGGCTCACGTAGTGAGTGCACGGGGTCTCTCTCTGGACAGTGTGGATTTCTTTCCCTTTTTCCTCGGTGTCCACCTGTGTAATTGCACGTGATCCGTCACGTGTTTTCCTCTCCTCTGTTAGACTTGTCTTCTCCTCCGGAGCTGCTCCACCGCTCTCCCCATAGGGAGATGGATATGCAGGCAATGGAATAAAGTGATGTTTGGGTGAGCGCTGGGATATGAAGACAGCTACACTTCAACAAGTATTTTACCTGTAAGTTTATTGTTCAAATCACACTAGGTCCTCTCCCACAACATGTTTCGACGCTCACGGCGTCTTCCTAAAGTGGATATCAGACCTTACATTTGGTATCCTTATAAATCCTCCATTAACCAATCCCTTGCTTTTAAGTTGAAAATAGACTTTTTTATTTTTTTATATTTTTTTATTTTTTTGAGTCCACAGGAAAAGCAGTCTTTTCATAACTATTCATGAACAGGTTTTAATAGTGTCTCTACTGCTTAGATACATGCAGGGCATACCATCCGAGTGGCCCAGCATGTCGCTCGCAACTGACCTGGTCACCCTGGTATAAGTCCTGGTCCGGGTGGCCTTTCCGGTCATCCTCCTCCTCGGAGCTTGGCTGGCTGGATGGCTCCTCAGCTTCTTCGGACCCCGCTCCGGTCTTGCTGACGCTGTCATCAGGTAGGGCCTCAGAGTCATCTCGCTCTGCCCCGACTTCTGCAATAGTGATGATGGGCTGCATCTCGGCTGGTGGGTCCTCACTGGTTACCAGGTGCTCAACCGTGGACCGGTCTCTTGCTCCCGACTCCAGCTCCTGGTTGCTGGACCTCCATTGCTTTGCTCTGTCCCTGCCGACATTTTTAGTTCCTGGCAGGGGTCGTTTAGTCTTTGGCTCGCCCCCTTGGTTGATTGATGGCAATTGGGGCGGACAAACAATTTCGCTCCTCTGGTTAGGCCCTCCCATGACAAGGGGCTGTGGCACACCCCTGGGCCTGCACATTGTCCTTTTCACATGGCTACGTTGCCATCTTGGGATCCCCGGTAGAAATGGCGGGAACCCGCTTTCGACGCCATGTAATGGCGGGAAAAGTTATTTTCACGGTGTAACAGTTCAAAGTTCAAAGGCACACAGTACCCGGTAATACCGGGCATGAGATTCTGTTCGTGAGCGGTAGAAATATATGTCGAGCCCCAGGCCCTTGGGTACTTGGGTATCAGGCTCGGAGGGGTCTTCACAGGAATGTCATGGGTGGCAGCGCCTGAGCCCATGGCCTAGGTGACACTCCAATAAGGGGTTATGTACAGGGGATAAGAGTTATTGTCACGTGACCCCACCTGTAGTACCTGGTGAGGGATCACCAGCGCCACCACAGTCCTCCGGAGGGCGATAGTATCGCGGAAAGGATGGCAAAGCTCCCTACAGGTGGAGCTGGTCCTCCGGGGCAGCGTTCCTGTAAGCAAACAGGTTGAATTCTGCAGCACAAAGACACGGAGGCAAAGTCACTCTCTCGGGTACTTTTACTGGAACAGTTAAGGTAAAAAGCACAGTTCACAGTACAACACAGTCTGTAAGCATAGGCAGCTGGCCTAGGTAGTGGCAAGTGAACGGGGTGTTGCCACATGGCTTTGTTAGATGTCCCTCCTTTACTGGTCTTCCAAGTTGGTGTGAAGCCTGGCTGATCTGAAATCCAGCCTGGCCTCCTGTGCTCTCTCACCTGTGTTGTCGTCGGGTAACCCTCTAATGGCTTGCCGCTATCTCTTGTCCTGCGGTGCCTGGCTCCCTTAATGTTGACTGCGCTGGTGTCCGGGAGACTTGAAGACTCCACAGTAATCCGGATTCTCTGCTGTGCTTGTAGCTCTCCAACAGTCTGCGGGCTCCGGAGCCCGGTAAGCCGTCTGGGAGAACCTACCACCGGCTCCTCTGTTCCCAAAACTTCTGCTCTCCTGGAAAGCTGCTTTCCTGTCTGTCCCTCAGACGTTCTCTGTCTCTAACTTCTTCCCGTCCTCACACTGCTTGCCCTGCACTCCTCCCTCTGGGGCTGGGTCTCCTAGTAAAGGATTTAACTCTGAAGTCCCCTGAGCTAAGGGTATCTGTGGATGCGAGGATTAAGCCACAAATTAACCTCCACATTCACTTACCACAGGGATACCACACACAGCGGTCTGGGTGCAGTACCCCTTAGTGGCGCTCCGACCAGTGGGGTGCCACATTAGCCCATCATGTCTAAGTAGTCCAAGAAGGACTACAACAATCCAACCAAGATGGCCCTTTATTTTACATTCATAGGCTTCCCTGTCCAAAACCATACCGGCAACACGTAACAAATGCATGGGGTCGGAACTTAGCTATGCAGGATTCAGCATGACCACAATACATCTATGTGGTGTTGAAAAGGCAGGAATCTCTCCATCACACATTAACAAGCCTCCAGACACACTGAAGGTGTCAACATTAGCAGTATACATACATTTTGTGTGTGCAAGTCTGGATAAATTCACGATAACTGTATATCTTTGCCAAACTACAGCAATGAGGCAACTTGGATACACATTCCAGAATTGACACTAGAAAATGGAGGGACAATGATGAGGGTCCTCCATTGTGTAACCATGCATACACTTGGTCCAACACAGCACAACAATGTCACACATTCAGAGTATGTACTGCACACACATGGAGGTGCTGTTGTGGTGACTAAAACAGTAGAGTTGTCCAAAAAAACATTGTCTCAGCACAAACCACACTCAGCCATCGTAGAAGGGACGTCTGAACAGGAGTACTTACCCAATGACTCTGGGCAGCTAGCTTTACCTTGCCCTGGCGTTGCAGGTTTTTATATCATAACCAGCCAATCACAGCGCACTGGCGTCATCCAATACACGCACCCGCCTTGGCGTTGCCACGCCCGACTCCTGTGATTTGCTGACTCTGGTGCGTTATGATTGGTTAGCGGCCTTTTTAAAGATGGCCGAGTTCACTTGTGTTGCCACAACTCATATTCGACAGCGTCTCTTCAAGCACACTCTGCTGGTCAGATGGTAGGTATAGAGATGTGCATGCCTTGTTCATCTATACATTACTGATTGTTTCCTGGTACCCCTATCTACTGCCCTATATGTCATGTTTTATTGAACGCTGTTAGCGTTCCTAGCGTTCTAGGGATGGTGTTTGTGAGGTTTATGTAGCCAAGGTACGCCCCTCAATGTAATGTGTGACACATAATGTGGCCCTACATAGTACACCTGGGCAATGTATTTTGGGCCGCATTTCTGACTGTTGGAGGCAAACACCTACCCAACCTGTTATGTACTTATACACAAGAAAATAGTGTTTTACTACTCTTATGCTGTGCGTAGATAGTGGCCATGCTAATACATGTCTACCAACATAACCTTATCACGATTGCTCGATCTACCAGCCTTTCACATAACTACATCTGTATGTTGTCCTGTGCTGGGGTCAGCATATGTATACACATTAAATAATGTCAGGCTTCTGTGCACTCATGTGCCCAAATTATGCAATGCTCTTTACCTGTTGTCGTAATGTGCCCATTAGTATTGTTACATCATGACATCATACGTACATGTGTGTGCTTGTGACGTGGACTGTGGTTATGTAGCAGATGGGGGACAATCAGGAGTTTGTCCGGCCCTTTCTTGCTATGTACCAGGACCATGAATGCCTGTGGTGGGTGCATTCGCCGGATTACAAGAATAACCAGGTGAAGGATGTGGCCTATGGCCACTTTGTCTCCCTCTCCCAACAGCACCACCCTGGGGAGATGTGGGGCAAGAACAAGGTTAAAGCCAAAATCAAACACCTGCACACCGTGTTCAAAAAGGAGTAACAACCGGGTCCAGAGGTCTCGGCGGTCTGGAAAGTGAGGAGGTATATGTGCCACAACTGTGGTATTATGACCTCCTCACATTCACTCTGGACCAGGTTGTCCCTAGGAGGATGCGGGGCAACAGGGTGTTTTATGAGGCAATGACGGCCACATCCGAAGCCACGGCGCCGTCACAGGAGGTACGTCTACTGATTATTGTTGTGTCTGATTATCCCTTGGTGGTTGTACTCTTTTTGAAGCAGCTGCAGGCACAATCCTGTAGTTGTTTCCTACATAATCTGTGTGTTGTGGTGATAGCTCACACACTAGGCCCCTATGTTATTTTTTTGTTGGTTGTAGGGCCACATCACTTAGCATGTTGTACCATCAGGTGAGTTGAGTGCACACTTTTCACTGTTCAATAGTCTTGCTTTCATATGTGCAATGTTTGTGTTGACCTAGTACACTGGCTTGGTAATGCTGCAGCTGATTATCTGTAATTTGTAACATACACTTGGGGGTACATGAGAAGTGTTTTACCATTTTGTTTTGTTTCTTTACAGGAGCCTCCAGAGCTGCAGTCCAGCCAAGTGGGGTCACCCGTGGATGATCCTCCCCATCAACATCTGAGGGGGAGGTTGTGCTTGGTCCCAGTGCGGCAGTGCAGCACCCTGGGCTCACCTCAGTAATTAATTAATCGTTGACGCCCAACACCTCCGATGACTGAGCTGGGAACTTGGGCAAGGAGGTTCCTGCTTCACAAGGAAAATCAGCCAAACACTGGGATTGGGCATCTAGTTAATGAGGGTGGCCAAGCTAGACCCAGGGCAGCGGACACTAGCTGAGAGGCTCATCATTCGGGTCCTGGAAGCAGCTGAGGACAGGGCACGGACGGCACCAACCCATCTTGTCTTCCCCACTGGACAGTCGTCAGTGTCCCATGGTCCAAGGCCGCCTACATATGGGCCCAGACAGACTCCTGACTTGTCCAGGGGCAACATACACCCCCCCTCCTAGTTGGGCTTCTGGTAGGGGATATGGTGCCACAACCCACGTCTGACACAATAGAGGAATACCTACATGATGAGAAACGCTACCAATAACTCTCGCTTGAATTGGGGGCAAACCTTTTATTTGTTTTGTGAACACGGTATGTGTTTTTCTTGATATGTTTATGTCTTTAATAAATAATATTTGGATTAAAACTTGGTCTTGTTGTGTAACTGTCATGTATGTGTATGTATGTACTGTGATGTTATATTACAGGGCAAGGATGTGTCACTTGTATAGGTCACATAACTACTATCACATGGTAAGGTACAGATTTTGACATATGCTACATTCCTTTGGCCCCTAGGTGTGAGAATGGCTTGGTAAAATCTTTATATGCACTACATGGGTCTACAAGTGTGTACCCGGCCCTTAACACATGTTTATTTGGCTTGCCATACAATGAAGGGAAGTAGTGTTTTTCTCATTGGATGTGTGATATTGTCAGGGTTACATTGGGTCAGTAATGTTGTATTGTGTTAGATACATTGTTGGGGTGCCCCCTGCAGCCCTTCCGTTATTTTTAAGTAATGTTCGCACATTCAATGCCAATGTGAGCCCTCACACATTTGATTGTGGCTGACAGATGCAGTATGAGCAAGGATGTGTACACTACAAAGTCCTGCACCTCTGTGTGTATAGGAAAGACGCAAAATACTGTAGTGGGATTTGCACAATAATTTTATTGGCTATATCCAATTTAGTTTTGTTTTATTTTGAGGCCCCTTTTTTTTTTAAATGGGCCAAGTACAAACCCTTTTTTTTTTTTTTTGTAACTATTGTGGCTTGGTGGGATTTTCAAACCCCCTTTTTTTTAACAAAATAAAACAACTACACACACAACAAAAAAACAAAAAGACATATCATGGCAACATGCCACACACTCAACACACAAGGGGGCGGGAAAAACAACACAAAAAAAAATCATAATTGCTGTTGCAAAACAGCAGGGTAAGCCCCAGGCTGCCCACCAGTGAGACGCTGGATGATGGCCCACATTCTGTCCAAATTGTCCTGCGCCTCACGGTGGACATCAACCAAATCCTGTATGGTTTGGTGTCCTGTATGGGAAACAAAACAACATCAGGAACATGTTTTTTGGAGTTTTACAATGTTCTGTACATGTGTAACCATACTTACGATTTAGCACATGACTATCACCCTGTGGGGACCATTCCCCGACAGGGCTGCCAAATGGGCTGGCTACGTCAGGTGGAGGGGTGGCAGGAAGTGACAGCGTTTGTTGCCGGTGGTGTGTGGCTCCTTAGTCCATGGGTGGGGCTCTTGGCACCCTTCCAGGTGGGGTGGAGGGTGGCCTTGGCGGGGCAGAGGCTGGGCTGCCAGGTGCAGAGGGGGGGCTGTGAGCTGCTCCTGAGGCGGGACTCCCAGCAGCTGATGAGGGTGCCCTTCCAGAAGTAGGTGGCGGTGGGCTGGCAGGTGGTGTTACTGCTGGGGGAGTACGTCTGGTGGCTGGTGGGTTGCCGCTGGTGATGGGCGGTTTCGTGGGGTTTCCACCTCCCCTATTAGGTTGAACATATTTTTTTTAAATCAATTTGCACCATCACCAAAATATATAACATCACCAGTGTCATTTGCATGAGTGTGAGGAATGACTTAAGTCAACATGTACAAGTGATGTGATGTCAGCTAACTGTGCACATCTGTACATGGTCGTGGCCAAACAGACAGTTTTGTGCCAATGCAGTGCACACACGCATATAGTGGTGGCCATGACAGTGGCTGTGACACACACAATTGGGACATTAATTTTGTGTGTGCAGACCTATGGTGTGGATCCAGGGAAGTCATTATGGCATATTGGGTAACAAACCACAATATTAAGTTAGAAACAAACAATACAATACTGACCAATCCATATACATCAAGGCTAATGTACAGATGCACATGGCCACACAGGGAACAGGTGGTGGACTGGTCATGTGCCAGTATACATTTATGTTATGTGTAATGGATATTTTGGCATTCCCACCACCATTGTGTGGCAGGCTATATGTCACACAGCACACAGATATTGCCTGTATGTGTAATGGTGGCCATTACATGACTTACAAGATGTAGATGTTGACTTCAGCCTTATTACACAGCAATGTGTTGATCTACTGTTAACACAGCAATGTTGACGTCAACAATGCCAACACATAGTAGTGTACTCTGTGTGCAGCCGCTCACAGTTCCCACTGCTGATAGGTGAGGACCGCGGGCGCCGCAGCTGCACACAGGATCGGAGGGCATAACAGCCCCCCAGTCCTGTGTGCTGATCCAGTCCGCTGCTGTCTGCCTCAAGCGGACAGGCACGGATCGGATCACACACGCAGTGTGAAGCCGGCCTAAGACTAAACACATCTTGTTGTTAAACTCTTTTAGCCCCTTCACCCACATGTGATTTTCCGTTTTCTTTCAATTTACCTCCCCTCCTTCCAACAGCCATAACTTTTATATTCTTCAGTTGGTATAGACATATGAGGGCTTGTTTTTTGCATGGCAAGTTGTACTTTTGAATTTAATCATTTAATTTACCATATAGTGTACAGGAAAATGGGGAAAAAATTTCAAATGTAGTGAAATTGCAAAAAAAAAAGTGCAATTATATGTTTGATTTTTGTTTTTTTTATTCATCATTTTCACTATATGGTAAAACTAATGTATCCATATGATGCCTCAGGTCAGTACGATGTCATAGCTATCAAACATGTATACTTTTACTGTTATCTAACTGGTTAAAAAAAATTTCAGAATTTTTTTAACAAAAAGAATTGCACTTTTGCACCATTTTCTGAGACCTGTACCATTCTCATTTTTTGTGTCTTGAGTTGATGTTTCTAATGATACCATTTCTGGTTAGATGTGCTGGTTTCATCACCTGTTATTACATTTTCATTTTATTGTGATGTGATGGCGACCAAAAAAAATGTTATTTTGGCGTTTGGACTTTTTTTTCGTTAGGCGGTTTAAGTTTACAGATTTGAATAATTGATTTTAGATTTTGATACATTAGGCATTTCTAAACATAGCAATACCAAATGTGTATATCCTTTTAATAGTTGTATCTTCAATGGGGCAAAAGGAGGGCGATTTGAAATTTTAGTTTTGTTTTTTTTTTATATTTTTTCAAACTTTTTTTTTATTTTTCCTTATTTTACTTGGCCCACTAGAGGGCCTCAGCACTCCACTGTTTGGTCGCTTTCCCTGTGTTCAGATGGGCTACAGAAAATGATCACTCCCTGCCGGTGATGTCACTGGGTCATCACCGGCACAAAACGATTCAGGACAGCTTCCGGGCTCATCAGATGATCCTGGCCTGTCCAGGTAACAGTGGAGGTCCCATAATCGCTTCATGGGACCTTTGATCATGGCGGGAAGCTGCGCAATCCCCACCGCAGAGCTATGGATCGCGCTGTTAGTCACTGACAGCGCAATCCAAAGGGTTAACGCTACCATTGGGATCATTGATCTGATCGGTGGTGTTAGCTACACATCTCAGCTGACGAGATCAGCTGAGATGTGTGTCCGAGGATGCAAGCTCATTGAGTGAGCTTGCATCCAGGGGCAGGACAAGGCCAAGGACATATATATGTCTTTGGTTGTGAAGGGGTTAAATTACTTTTTGGTTTTGTTGTTTGCTTTCACTACAGGTTCATGTGTTGGACCCTGGAAACACTGCCATTTATTTAGTGACTATTTATGTTTCTACAAAGGTGTTTGAGGCATCATTAAGAGTGCAGTATTTACAGTGGTGTTTGAAAGATTGCGAACCTTTAAAGGGAACCAACCACCCCCAATGACCCCCCCGGACTATTAATATGGCTCCCTACTCCCAGGAGAGAGGAGAATGAGTGGCAGCTGCAACCCGGCTTTAGCCACATGTAAGTAACGCCCAACCGTCCCTTCGTTTGAAACTTTATAAAGCATTATCTTTACTTTTAAAAACCAGTTTTTTTAGCAAAAAACATTGCAGCACATGTATGTGCTGGGAGTAGGGAGCCATATTAATAGTCCGGGGGGGTCATTGGGGGTGGTTGGTTCCCTTTAAACAACATAAGATTTTCAAACAAGTCCTAAATATTGATAAGGATAACCGAATAAAGGAAATTGATAAGAGAGTTAGACTTTGTCATTTTTTATTGAGGAAAATTACTAAAAATCACATGCATGGGAGTAGCAAAAGTATGTGAACCTTTAGGATTATCAGATAATTTGAAAGTGAAATTTGTATCAAGTGTTTTCAGTAAAAGAGGTGACAATCTGTTGTGATTTGCTTTCTTTAACCCCTTCCCGACCCTTGACATAATGGAACGTCATGGGTCTGGAGCTCGCCTTTGATGTGAGCTCCTGCGCGGAGCTCATATTATTCGCCCGACATCTCAGCTGATCTAATTAGCTGAGATGTCGGGCTTCCAGCACCGATCGAATCCGGGATCCGTTCGGTGTTGTTGACCCCTTGGATTGGTGTAATTCACTGACAGCGGGATCCAAAACCGCCGTGTCGGGGATTGTGCCGTTCCCCGCCTGTATCGGAGATCCCATGATAAGATTGCGGGATCTCCGGTGCTCACATGATAACCCTGGGTCCTGGTGTGAACCTGGAAGCTATCACGGTTCACTTCCTCTAAGTGGGTGGCAAGCTCCGTCAACCACTCACAATACGCAATTGTGACAGGTCCTGATGTGCTGCAGCTCAACGAAACATGGCAGAAGCAATCGGATGCTGCAGCACTGTGGCGCCCTAAGGGACTGTGTAAAATCAAGAATTAATTAAAAAATAAAGTTTTAAAGTATATGAAAAAGCACAAAAGTTCAAATCATCCCCTTTTTCTCCCATCTGATATATAAAAGCCGAAGGCTCACTTCCATCACTTTGGCCAGGACTTCCGTCACTTTGTCATGGCCAAAATGACGTCACCAGAGCGCTACACCTGTCCAGGGTGGACCAACATGGCGGCCGTAAGTGGAGCGGGACTCAGCCAGCCCCGCCATGCTTACGGCCGCCCCTACACTGCCCAAAAAAACACACATCAGAGGCGGGAGACGACCTCGCGCTCACTCCGGCTGCTTTCACAGGTGCAGGCTCCTCCCCCTCACTTCCGGCGCCCGGGGCTGTTGACGGCTCTCAGCGGAATGGCGGCCGCACGGACCGGCCTCTGCTCCTGGACTGGCCCGAGCCTCCGGGGGTCAGCCCTGTGCCGGACGCCGAGCAGGAGGCCAAGTGGCCCGGGGATACGGAGCCAGCTGGTGTGCAGCCTGGAGGAGGAGAGGGCTGCCGAGCGGTGATGTGACCTCTCCTCACCCCTCCAGCCCCACCTCTCCTCACCCCTCCAGCCGGACCCTCTCCTCACCCCTCCAGCGCCACCTCTCCTCACCCCTCCAGCCGGACTTCTCCTCACCCCTCCAGTGCCACCTCTCCTCACCCCTCCAGCGCCACCTCTCCTCACCCCTCCAGCCCCACCTCTCCTCACCCCTCCAGCCGGACCTCTCCTCACCCCTCCAGCACCACCTCTCCTCACCCCTCCAGCCCCACCTCTCCTCACCCCTCCAGCGCCACCTCTCCTCACCCCTCCAGCAGGACCTCTCCTCACCTCTCCAGCCGGACCTCTCCTCACCCCTCCAGCCGGACCTCTCTTCAACCCTCCAGCGCCACCTCTCCTCACCCCTCCAGCGCCACCTCTCCTCACCCCTCCAGCCGGACCTCTCCTCACCGCTCCAGCGCACCTCTCCTCACCCCTCCAGCCGGACCTCTCCTCATCCCTCCAGCGCCACCTCTCCTCACCCCTATAGCGCCACCTCTCCTCACCCCTCCAGCACCACCTCTCTACCCTACCGACCCTCTCATGCCACCTCTCCTCACCCCTCCAGGACTTCACCTCCGTACCTTAAGCCCTCCAGCGCCACCTCTCCTCACCTCTCCAGCGCCACCTCTCCCTAACCCCTCCAGCAGGACCTCTCCTCACCCCTCCAACGCCACCTTTCCTCACCCCTCCAGCGTCACCTCTTCTCACCCCTCCTGGCCACCTCTCCTCACCCCTCCAGCAGGACCTCTCATCACCCCTCCGGCGCCACCTCTACTCAGCCCTCCAGCGCCACCTCTCCTCACGCCTCCAGCGCCACCTCTCCTCACCCCTCCAGCAGGACCTCTCCTCACCCCTCCAGCGCCACCTCTCCTCACCCCTCCAGCAGGACCTCTCCTCACCCCTCCAGCGCCACCTTCCTCACCCCTCCATCCGGACCTCTCCTCAACACTCCAGCGCCACCTCTCCTCACCCCTCCATCCCCACCTCTCCTCACCCCTCCAGCCCCACCTATCCTCACCCCTCGAGCCGGACCTCTCCTCACCCCTCCAGTGCCACCTCTCCTCACCCCTCCAGCGCCACCTCTCCTCACCCCTCCA
Organism: Allobates femoralis; assembly: GCA_033576535.1. Classification (NCBI taxonomy): domain Eukaryota; kingdom Metazoa; phylum Chordata; class Amphibia; order Anura; family Aromobatidae; genus Allobates; species Allobates femoralis. Next base: position 500,624,166 of record JARQOC010000002.1, read on the forward strand.
GCCGGACCTCTCCTCACCCCTCCAGCCCCACCTCTCCTCACCCCCCAGTGTCACCTCTCCTCACCCCTCCAGCTGGACCTCTCCTAACCCCTCCATCCGGACCGCTCCTCAACCCTCCAGCGCCACCTCTCCTCACCCTCCATCCCCACCTCTCCTCACCCCTCCAGCCCCACCTCTCCTCACCCCTCGAGCCGGACCTCTCCTCACCCCTTCTCTTGCCACCTCTCCTTACCCCTCCAGCAGGACCTCTCCTCACCCCTCCAGTGCCACCTCTCCTCACCCCTCCAGTGCCATCTCTCCTCACCCTTCCAGCAGGACTTCCCTCACCCCTCCAACCGGACTTATCCTCACCCCTCCAGCCGGACCTCTCCTCACCCCTCCAGCGCCACCTCTCCTTACCCCTCCAGCCGGACCTCTCCTCACCCCTCCAGCGCCACCTCTCCTCACTCCTCCAGCCGGACCTCTCCTCACCTCTCCAGCTCCACCTCTCCTCACCCCTCCAGCCGGACCTCTCCTCACCTCTCCAGCTCCACCTCTCCTCACCCCTCCAGCCGGACCTCTCCTCACCCCTCCAGCGCCACCTCTCCTCACCCCTCCAGCTCCACCTCTCCTCACCCCTCCACCCGGACCTCTCCTCACCCCTCCAGCGCCACCTCTCCTCACCCCTCCAGCACCACCTCTCCCCACCCCTCCAGCAAGACCTCTCCTCACCCCTCCTCACCCCTCCAGCCCCACCTCTCCTCACCCATCCAGCCGAACCTCTCCTCACCCCTCCAGCGCCACCTTTCCTCACACCTCCAGCGTCACCTCTCCTCACCCCTCCAGCGCCACCTCTCCTCACACCCCACCAGCCGGACCACTCCTAACCCCTCCAGCGCCACCTCTCCTCACCCCTCCAGCGCCACCTCTCCTCACCCCTCCAGCGCCACCTCTTCTCACCCCTCTAGCGCTACCTCTCCTCACCCCTCCAGCCGGACCTCCCCTCACACCTCCAGCGCCACCTCTCCTCACCCCTCCAGCGCCACCTCTCCTCACCCCTCCAGCCGGACCTCTCCTCACCCCTCCAGCCCCACCTCTCCTCACCCCTCCAGCGCCATCTCTCCTCACCCCTCCAGCGCCACCTCTCCTCACCCCTCCAGCCGGACCTCTCCTCACCCCTCCAGCCGGACCTCTCCTCACCCCTCCAGCCGGACCTCTCTTCACCCCTCCAGCGCCACCTCTCCTCACCCCTCCAGCCGGACCTCTCTTCACCCCTCCAGCGCCACCTCTCCTCACCCCTTCAGCCCCACCTCTCCTCACCCCTCCAGCCGGACCTCTCCTCACCCCTTCTCTTGCCACCTCTCCTTACCCCTCCAGCAGGACCTCTCCTCACCCCTCCAGCTCCACCTCTCCTCACCCCTCCAGCGCCACCTCTCCTCTTCCCTCCAGCACCACCTCTCCTCACCCCTCCAGCCGGACCTCTCCTAAGCCCTCCAGCGCCACCTCTCCTAACCCCTCCAGCAGGTCCTCTCCTCATCCCTCCAACACCACCTCTCCTCACCCCTCCAGCGCCACCTCTCCTCACCCCTCCAGCAGGACCTCTCATCACCCCTCCAGCGCCACCTCTACTCACCCCTCCAGCGCCACCTCTCCTCACGCCTGCAGCGCCACCTCTCCTCACCCCTCCAGCAGGATCTCTCCTCACCCCTCCAGCGCCACCTCTCCTCACCCCTCCAGCCGGACCTCTCCTCACCCCTCCAGTGCCACCTCTCCTCACCCCTCCAGCGCCACCTATCCTCACCCCTCCAGTGCCACCTCTCCTCACCACTCCAGCCGGACCTCTCCTCACTCCTCCAGCGCCACCTCTCCTCACCCCTCCTGCCGGACCTCTCCTCACCCCTCCAACCGGACCTCTCCTCACCCCTTCAGCGCCACCTCTCCTCACCCCTCTAGCGCCACCTCTCCTCACCCCTCCAGCGCCACCTCTCCTCACCCCTCCAGCCGGACCTCTCCTCACCCCTCCAGCGTCACCTCTCCTCACTAGTGATGAGCGAGTACTAAAATGCTCGGGTGCTCGAAGCTCGGGCCGAGCATCCCGAGATACTCGTGTACTCGGCCCGAGTACCGAGCCCAATGTTATCCTATGGGAGACCCGAGTATTTTTATGAAATGACTGCCGGCAGCATGTAGAAACCCTAAAAATGTCACAAAAGTCTCAGAAGAGTGCTCAAATGACATGGCAACACCATGGGGAAGACCCCTGGAAGCATTTCTCACTCAAAAGTCACAGCTGTGAACAATCTTGTCCGAGTTTCACGCCAATTTTACGGAGTCACCAGAAAACCTTCCAAAATGACACCAAAATGAATATTTAGGGTGGAAATGTTAAGGGTACATACCCAATAGTGAGATACAGCTGGTGTATGTTACTTTTTGTGATTACATGAAAGATTTCACGTGAAAACTTTGTGCGGCACTCCGATGACCCTGAGAAGAGACGGACATGAAGCCCTGTCTTGACATAATGTGCCCATTTTGAGGAACTGGGTCTATTTTAGTATTTTCCTTTGCCAGGGCAGTCCAAAATTGAGAGTTTCACCAATGCCCCTGGATAGAGACGTGCAGGAGGGCCTGTAAACCTGAAGTGGGTGTATTGTAGTATAGCCCTTTGGCAGGGCAGCCAAAAATTGGGAGGCTCCACAATGACCCATGCATACAGACATGCATGAGGGCCTGTAAACCTCAATTGGGTGTATTGTAGTATAGCCCTTTGGCAGGGCAGCCAAAAATTGGGAAGCTCCACATTGTCCCAGGATAGAGACATGCAGGAGGGCCTGTAAACCTGAAGTGGGTGTATTGTACTATAGCCCTTTGGCAGGGCAGCCAAAAATTGGGAGGCTCCACAATGACCCATGCATACAGACATGCATGAGGGCCTGTAAACCTGAAGTGCCCATTGTAAGGAAGTGGGTGTATTGTAGAATAGCCCTTTGACAGGGCAGCCAAACATTGGGAGGCTCCACATTGTCCCTGGATAGAGACGTGCAGGAGGGCCTCAAAACATTTTTCCCATTGAAAAGGAGCGGGTATCTTGTCGTTGTAATGCCCATTCTAAAAGAATGATCGTAAAAATTTACCATTGGGGGTATACATGAAACAACAGCCTAACTATTGTAACGGTCATCATGGTGGCACATGAGGAGAAGGAGGAGCAGTCCAGCGATTAGCCAAGGAAGAGGAAGACGACGTGGTGGATGATCCAGTAGCTGACCCAACCTGGCAGGAGGATATGCAGAGCAAGGACAGCAGTGCACAGGGGGAGGGAGGCGTAGCTTCCCAACAGGCAGTACGAAGCAGGGTCGGGTCCGCAGGCAGAAGGCAGGCAACCGTTCCCCGGAACAACAACACGACACAAGGTGCCTGTGCAAATGTTAGGTCTTCCCGAGTCTGGCAGTTTTTTAAGTTGGCTCCAGATGACTCTAAAAAGGCCATTTGCAACACCTGCCATGCCAGCATCAGCAGAGGTATGAAAACTAGCAGCCTGACCACCACCAGCATGATCAGGCACATGTCAGCCAAGCACCCGACTTTGTGGGAAGTACAACAGAGTCGAGGAGCGGTGCTTGCTGATGTCACTGCTACGTCTTCGCGTGTTGTGTGTGCGAGCCAATCCCCTGTACATGCTGGCCGCGAACAAGCCTCCGGCCCTGCACCTGAAGTTGCCCACGCACAAATAACACCACCATCAAGCACGTCCTTGTCCCAGCGCAGCGTTCAATTATCCATTCAGCAAACCTTTGAACGTAGGTGCAAATACGCTGCCAACACCCCACATGCCACAGTCCTGAATTCTCACATTTCGCGACTCATGGCGCTAGAAATGTTGCCTTTCCGGCTGGTGGAGACGGAAGCATTCCGCGACCTGATGGCGGCTGCTGTCCCACGTTACTCGGTACCCAGCCGCCACTATTTCTCCAGATGTGCCGTCCCCGCATTGCATAACCACGTGTCCAACAGCATCACACGTGCCCTGAACAACGCTGTTTCAGCCAAAGTCCACCCAACCACAGACACGTGAACAAGTGCTTGTGGGCAAGGCCTCTACATCTCCTTGACAAAATACTGGGTTAATATTGTGGAGGCTGGGACCCAGTCTGAGCGAGGGACGAAACACGTCCTTCCCATACTAAGGATAGCAGGCCCTACCTCTGTCAGGGTTTCACCGACACTCTACAGCTCAGGAATGTCATGCTCTCCAGCCTCCTCCTCCTCCTGCGCATCCTCATCCACTGTACCCTCCACACCAGTCCCAAGCTGGAAGCACTGCAGCACTGCCTCTGTGAAGCGGCAACAGGCTGTGCTGAAGCTAGTCTGCATAGGTGACAAACCCCACAATGCAGAAGAGGTGTGGACAGCTCTGACACAGCAGGCAGATCACTGGCTCACACCTCTGAACCTAAAGCCAGGAAAGGTCGTGTGTGACAATGGCCGGAACCTGGTGGCAGCTTTGAGGCGAGGCCAGGTGACGCATGTTCCATGCGTGGGCCATGTGCTCAACCTGGTGGTTCAGAGGTTTCTAAAGTCATACCCAGAGCTGTCTGAACTGCTGGTAAAAGTTCGCCGTCTGTCTGCACATTTTCGCAAGTCACCTGCTGCTTCAGCCGGCCTTGCCGTCTTTCAGCGCCGTTTGCGTCTTCCGGCCCACAGACTGGTGTGTGATGTCCCCACGCGTTGGAATTCAACTCTGCACATGTTGGTCAGGATATGTGAGCAGAAGAGGGCAGTTGTTGAGTACCTGCATCACCTAAGCCGTCGGGAAATGGGTCAAACTCCACACATAACACCTGAGGAGTGGAGATGGATGTCCAACCTATGTACCGTCCTCCAAAACTTTGAGGACTCCACCAAGATGGTGAGCGGCGATGACGCCATTATTAGCGTCACCATACCACTACTCAGCCTTCTAAAACGGTCTCTGCTGAAAAACAAAGAGGATGCATTGCAGGCTGAGCGCGATGACTTGGAGCAAGAAACAGTAGTGGGTGTGGTTGAAAACACACAGCCCAGCCTCATCTCATCACAGCGTGCAGTGGAGGACTATGACGAGGAGGAGGAGGATGAAGACATGGAACAACTCTCTGGCCAAATTGAGGATATGACATGCACACCAGTCATACCCTCGATTCAGCGTGGCTGGCCAGAGGACAGGGGTGATGAGGAGGAGGAGGACAGCATGTTCAGTCATCGTGTTGGTCTGGATACTGAAGTGATGGCTGTTAAGAGTCTGGCGCACATGGCTGACTTTATGGTAAGCTGCCTGGCTCGTGACCCTCGCGTTCAGAACATCTTGGCCGACAATCAGTACTGGTTGGCAACACTGTTAGACCCACGCTACAAGGAGAACTTTATGTCTCTCATTCCTGAGGCTGAGAGGTCAGCCAAAATGCAGCAGTTCCAGAAGGCCATAGTCACAGAAGTAGGCAAATCATTCCCCTCACAAACCGCTAACGGCATAGGTCAGGAATCGGTGGACAACCAAGGCGTACGACCGAGAGGGGCACAAATCCAATCCGCCAGAGGTAGGGGAATAGTCTTTACGATGTGGGACAGTTTTCTCAGTCCCTCACGTACCACAACCCCTGAGGTGCGGAGTAGTGCTACAAGAAATGCTAAGTTTGGCCAGATGCTGAAGGAGTACCTTGCAGATCGAACAACTGTACTGCGAGATTCCTCTGTGCCTTACAATTATTGGGTCTCCAAGCTGGACACGTGGCATGAATTGGCTCTCTACGCCTTTGAAGTTCTGGCCTGCACTGCCGCTAGCGTTTTGTCAGAGCGTGTTTTCAGTGCCGCAGGTGGAATCATTACTGATAAACGCACCCGCCTGTCAACTGAAAATGCTGACAGGCTGACTCTGATCAAGATGAACAAGGGTTGGATTGGGCCAGACTTCACCACACCACCAACAAATGACAACTGAATTTAAATTTTGTTATGGGAATTTGCCATATACCTCCACTCACCCATGGGTACACACTTCTGGACTTCCGAGTGTCCAAGTGTGGGATCAGTAATGTCCGTGGACATGTACTCGGCCTGGTGGTAGGAAGGAGGATCAGGTTGGGAAATGTGCGGTGCAGTATCACGGCTATGACACTTGACCGTGTGGAAGATAGGGTGTTTGTGGAGGTGCCAATCTGACTTGAAGCATTATCCGCTATCCAAGTAACAACCTGTTGACACTGGTGTTGGTTCAAGAGCGGTGTACTGCAGCGGGCCCCAAGAATTTGGGACAGGACGTGTGAGCGAGTAGATGTGCCCCTTTGTTGTTGCGAAATTAGTGCTTGCACACGACCTCGGCCTCTGCCTGCACCACCATCACGTTCACTTCCTTGTTCCTTGCCAACGCCCTTGCGCATTTTGCTTGTATACAGCGACAACAGTCTGGTGACTGTAATGGTCACAGGAGAGTAGGATTTTAGTCCCTAACCTGTATCAAGGTAGTAAGTACAACAGTCTGGTGACTGTAATGGTCACAGGAGATTAGGATTTTAGTCCCTAACCTGTATCAAGGTAGTAAGTACAACAGTCTGGTGACTGTAATGGTCACAGGAGAGTAGGATTTTAGTCCCTAACCTGTATCAAGGTAGTAAGTACAACAGTCTTGTGACTGTAATGGTCACAGGAGATTAGGATTTTAGTCCCTAACCTGTATTAAGGTAGTAAGTACAACAGTCTGGTGACTGTAATGGTCACAGGAGAGTAGGATTTTAGTCCCTAACCTGTATCAAGGTAGTAAGTACAACAGTCTGGTGACTGTAATGGTCACAGGAGATTAGGATTTTAGTCCCTAACCTGTATCAAGGTAGTAAGTACAACAGTCTGGTGACTGTAATGGTCACAGGAGAGTAGGATTTTAGTCCCTAACCTGTATCAAGGTAGTAAGTACAACAGTCTGGTGACTGTAATGGTCACAGGAGATTAGGATTTTAGTCCCTAACCTGTAACAAGGTAGTAAGTACAACAGTCTGGTGACTGTAATGGTCACAGGAGAGTAGGATTTTAGTCCCTAACCTGTATCAAGGTAGTAAGTACAACAGTCTGGTGACTGTAATGGTCACAGGAGATTAGGATTTTAGTCCCTAACCTGTATTAAGGTAGTAAGTACAACAGTCTGGTGACTGTAATGGTCACAGGAGAGTAGGATTTTAGTCCCTAACCTGTATCAAGGTAGTAAGTACAACAGTCTGGTGACTGTAATGGTCACAGGAGATTAGGATTTTAGTCCCTAACCTGTATCAAGGTAGTAAGTACAACAGTCTGGTGACTGTTCAGATCACAGGAGATTAGGATTTTAGTCCCTAACCTGTATCAAGGTAGTAAGTACAACAGTCTGGTGACTGTAATGGTCACAGGAGAGTAGGATTTTAGTCCCTAACCTGTATCAAGGTAGTTAGTACAACAGTCTGGTGACTGTTCAGATCACAGGAGATTCTAATTTTAGTCCCTAACCTGTATCAAGGTAGTAAGTACAACAGTCTGGTGACTGTAATGGTCACAGGAGAGTAGAATTTTAGTCCCTAACCTGTATCAAGGTAGTAAGTACAACAGTCTGGTGACTGTAATGGTCACAGGAGATTAGGATTTTAGTCCCTAACCTGTATCAAGGTAGTAAGTACAACAGTCTGGTGACTGTTATGTACACAGAAAAGCTTGGATTCCGATCTGTATCACCCTGCCTATATCCTCCTAGATTAGTCCTGAGAAGGACTGTTGTGGTCAGCAGCAGTTTGCAGCCCTGCTCCGGATCTACCTATGAGGGCCGCAAATCTGTCCCTAAGCAGCAGCAGACACTCTCCCTACACTCACTGTCTGGATGGATGTGTGCAGAGCACAGCACGGCCGGGTCTTATAAAGGCACAGTCACGCTGTGCAGGCCGGCCAATCACTGCAATGCCACAACTAACAGGGCTGTGGCATTGCAGTGGTTTGCCAGCCAATCCCTGCATGTGGGCTGGCTCTCAAAAGAGCGCCAACATGCAGGGATGAGGACCACGAGCACAGCACGAGTATCACGAGATTACTCGGTGCTCGCCGAGTAGCCCGAGTACAGTGATACTCGTGCGAGTACCGAGCAGCGCAGAGCATACTCGCTCATCACTACTCCTCACCCCTCCAACACCACCTCTCCTTACTCCTCCAGCCGGACCTCTCCTCACCCCTCCATCAGGACCTATCCTCAACCCTCCAGCGCCACCTCTCCTCACCCCTCCAGCCCCACCTCTCCTCACCCCTCGAGCCGGACCTCTCCTCACCCCTTCTCTTGCCACCTCTCCTTACCCCTCCAGCAGGACCTCTCCTCACCCCTCCAGTGCCACCTCTCCTCACCCCTCCGGCCCACCTCTCCTCACCCCTCCAGCCGGACCTCTCCTCACCCCTCCAGCATCACATCTCCTCACCCCTCCAGCCCCACCTCTCCTCACCCCTCCAGCCCCACCTCTCCTCCACCCTCCAGCGCCACCTCTCCTCACCCCTCCAGCAGGACTTCCCTCACCCCTCCAGCCGGACCTCTCCTCACCCCTCCAGCGCCACCTCTCCTCACCCCTGCAGCCGGAACTTTCCTCACCCCTCCAGCGCCACCTCCCCTCACCCCTCTAGAGCCACCTCTCCTCACCCCTCCAGCACCACCTCTCCTCACCCCTGCAGCCGGACCTCTCCTCACCCCTCCAGCGCCACCTCCCCTCACCCCTCTAGCGTCACCTCTCCTCACCCCTCCAGCGCCACCTCTCCTCACCCCTCCAGCCGGACCTCTCCTCACCCCTCCATCCGGACCTCTCCTCACCCCTCCAGCGCAACTTCTTCTCACCCCTCCAGCCCCACCTCTCCTCACCCCTCCATCCGGACGTCTCCTCACCCCTCCAGCCCCACCTCTCCTCACCCCTCCAGCCCCACTTCTCCTCACCCCTCCAGCCCCACCTCTCCTCACCCCTCCAGCTCCATCTCTCCTCACCCCTCCAGCAGGACTTCCCTAACCCCTCCAGCCGGACCTATCCTCACCCCTCCAGCCGGACCTCTCCTCACCCGTCCAGCGCCACCTCTCCTCACCCCTCCAGCCGGACCTCTCCTGACCCCTCCAGCCGGACCTCTCTTCACCCCTCCAGCCAGACCTCTCCTCATCCCTCCAGGGCCACCTCTCCTCCCCCCTCCAGCCGGACCTCTCCTCACCCCTCCAGCGCCACCTCTCGTCACCCCTCCAGCCGGACCTCTCCTCACCCCTCCTCACCCCTCCAGCCCCACCTCTCCTCACACATCCAGCTGAACCTCTCTTCACCCCTCCAGCGCCACCTCTCCTCACCCCTCCAGCGCCACCTCTCCTCACCCCTCCAGCAGGACCTCCCCTCACTCCTCCAGCGCCACCTCTCCTCACCCCTCCAGCCGGACCTCTCCTCACCCCTCCAGCACCACCTTTCCTCACCCCTCCAGCCCCACCTCTCCTCACCCCTCCTGCAGGACCTCTCCTCACCCCTCCAGCGCCACCTCTCCTCACCCCTCCAGCCGGACCTCTCCTCACCCTTTCAGCCGCACGTCTCCTCACCCCTCCAGCCCCACCTCTGCTCACCCTCTCCAGCCGGACCTCTCCTCACCCCTCCAGCGCCACCACTCCTCCCCCCTCCAGCCGGACCTCTCCTCACCCCTCCAGCACCACCTCTCCTCACCCCTCCAGCCCCACCTCTCCTCACCCTCCATCTGCACCTCTCCCTCACCCCTCCAGCGCCACCTCTCCTCACCCCTCCAGCAGGACCTCTCCTCACCCCTCCAGCAGGACCTCTCCTCACCCCTCCAGCGCCACCTCTTTCACCCCTCCAGTCCACCTCTCCTCACCCCTGCAGCCGACCTCTCCTCACCCCATCCAGCCGGACCTCTCCTCACCCCTCCAGCCCACCTCTCCTCACCCCTCCAGCCGGACCTCTCCTCACCCCTCCAGCGCCACCTCTCCTCACCCCTCCAGCGCCACCTCCTCCTCACCCCTCCAGACCTCCCTCACCCACATCACACTCTGCTTCACAGACCCGCCTACTCTGCTACCCTCAGGCCACCTCTCTACCCTGCACCGACAGTCTCCTATACTCTGCTACCCATAGCCCCGTTCTCTGCTACCCAACCCAGCCGGAACTCTCCTCACCACTCAGCCGTATACCTCTCCTACCCCCCAGAGCCCCCTACCTATCACCTCTCCTACCCACAGCCGCCGTATACTCTGCTACCCAACAGAGCCGCCGTATACTCTGCTACCCACAGAGCCCGCCTCTATACTCTGCTACCCACAGAGCCGCCTCTATACTCTGCTACCCACAGAGCCGCCTGTATACTCTGCTACCCACAGACCCGCCTCTATACTCTGCTACCCCAGAGCCGCCTGTATACTCTGCTACCCACAGAGCCGCCTGTATACTCTGCTACCCACAGAGCCGCCTGTATACTCTGCTACCCACAGAGCCGCCTGTATACTCTGCTACCCACAGACCCGCCTGTATACTCTGCTACCCACAGACCCGCCTGTATACTCTGCTACCCACAGACCCGCCTGTATACTCTGCTACCCACAGACCGCCTCTATACTCTGCTACCCACAGAGCCGCCTGTATACTCTGCTACCCACAGACCCCTGTATACTCTGCTACCCACAGACCCGCCTTATACTGCTACCAGACGCCATCCTGCTACCCCAGCTACCGAGACCCGCCTGTATACCTGATCCTGACCCACAGAGCCCTGTATACTCTGCTACCCACAGACCGCCTACTTGTAAACCTGATCTACCCCACAGACCGCCTCTATACTCTTGCTACCCACAGACCCGCGCTATACTCTGCTTACCCCACAGAGCCGCTTATACTCTGCTACCAAAGCCCCTCTAACTCTCACCCACAGAGCAGCCTCTATACTCTGCTACCCAGAGACGCTTTATACTCTACTACCACAGAACCGCCTGTATATCTGCTACCACAGAACAGCCTTAGCCTGCTACCCACAGAGCCACCTGTATACTCTGCTATCCTCAGAGCCGCCTCTATACTCTGCTACCCACAGAGCCTCCTGTATACTCTGCTACCCACAGAGCCGCCTGTATACTCTGCTACCCACAGAGCCGCCTCTATACTCTGCTACCCACAGAGCCGCCTCTATACTTTGCTACCCACAGAGCCGCCTCTATACTCTGCTACCCACAGAGCCGCCTGTATAATCTGCTACCCACAGAGCCGCCTGTATACTCTGCTACCCACAGAGCCGCCTGTATACTTTGCTACTCACAGAGCCGCCTGTATAATCTGCTACCCTCAGAGCCGTCTGTATACTCTGCTACCCACAGACCCGCCTGTATGATCTGCTACCCACAGAGCTCCCGTATACTCTGCTACCCACTGACCCGCCTGTATATACACAATTTATTTCACCGCGCTCCCGATGCTATTGTATCGGGCCCCTGACCACTGCACTCTGCCCCTGACCAATACACTCTGCCCGACAACTGCACTCTGCCCCTGACCAATACACTCTGCCCGACCACTGCACTCTGCCACACCACTGTACTCTGCCCCTGACCACTGCACTCTGCCCTGAAGCAGACTACAAGCCACTGAGCCTCCGTATACTCTGCTAACCAATGAGCCGTTGTATAGTCTGCTGACCACTGAGCCCCCGTATACCCTGCTAACCATAGGCTAGAATACCCGATTCTTTAGAATCGGGCCGCCATCTAGTTCAAAATAAAAGTATTAAAAAAAATACACATATTTAATATTGATGCATACAAAAATGTCCAATCTATGAAGATATAAAATCAATTAATGAGAGCCATAAACTGTGTAACGGAAAAAAAGGTCCTAATGCCAAAATTACATTTTCTTGGTTGCTGCAACATTGCTATAAAATGCAATAACGGGTGATCAAAACAGCGCATCCACCCAATATTGGTATCATTAGAAACGTCAGCTCAAGAGGCAAAAAAAGCCATCACACAGCCCTAGATACCAAAAAATGAGAATGCTTTGGGGCGCAGAATTTTTTTTCACCACTTAGATACCAGTAAAAGTATACATGTTTGGCATCTACGAACTCATACTGACCGGAAACATCACACCATCATGTCAGTATTACCATATAGTGATCATGGCGAATATAAAACCCAAAAAACAAACGTGTAATTGCACTTTTTTTGCAATTTCACCGCACTGGGAATTTTTTTCCATTTTCCTGTACGTTATATGGTAAAATAAATGACCACATCTGAAAGTACAATTCGTCCCGCAAAAAACAAGCCCCCATATGTCTATATTGATGGACAAATAAAAAAGTTATGGCTCTTGGAAACAGGGGAGCAAGAAACGAAAACGAAAAATCGCCGGGTGGTGAAGGGGTTATGGAACAAAGGTGTATTAAAGTTTGGTCTGTTCTTCACAACACGAATGCATGAACAAAGGAGATTTCTGTAGAACTAAAAAAAAAAAAAAAAAGTTGTTCATAACGTTGGAAAAGATTACAAAACAATCTCTAAAGAGTTTGGAATCCACCAATCCACATTCACACAGATAGGGTACAAATAAATGTACCTCTTGTGATTTCCTGAAGAAGGGGCATATGGACCCTGAAATATATTTCTATATGCATTTCAGGGTCCATGTGCCCCTTCTTCAGGAAATCACAAGAGGTACATTTATTTATTTCCTGCGTTTTTACGTTTTTGCTGCGCCTTGGTTGTTGTGTTATTTCTTTGTTTTTGCCATTCCATTGACTGCAGCAAAAATGCAGGAAAGAATTGAGATGCTCATACTTTTCAAAACGTAGCAAAACCTGTACAGGTTTCAGTTTCTGCAAAGAAACTGAAACATTGTGTATGCACAGCTTTTCCCTAAAACACATAGGTATTGCTGGAAGGTAAAAACGCAGGTTTAGATTAGCATATATTAGCATAAAGCTATGGTAAAAACACAGCACAAAAATGCAGGAAAAGCGTAATGTGTGCACATAGCCTTACATTTATTTTTTACCTTGCATAGTTCCATCCTCTTATTTATAGCCATGCTTGGTATTTTGTCTCAATGACCGTATTTTTCGCTTTATAAGACGCACCTGATTATAAGACGCACCCCCAATTTGGTGAAGAAAAAGAGAAAAAAATATTTTTTAATGTTAAATGGGGTCCGTGTTATAATGCCAGTGTCCGTCTTACAAATCATATAGGACACATGTCCCTCATAGCACCCTCATCTTGGTACATTGTTCCTCATCCTGGGATATAACCCCCTTGTGCTGGCTCACGTCCCCCAGTGATGGCACACATCCCCTATTGATGGCACACCTCCCCCAGTGCTGGCACACTTTCCCAGTGCCTGCACTCACCCCCCTGTGCTGGCACACTTGCCCCAGTGCAGGCAGAATTGGGTCAGCCATCGGGAGTGCATAGTGATGACATCCGATCACATGATGCACTCTGGTCACATGACCCGATGCCGAGACCAAAGCAGGAAGTCACCGCTCAGCTGGCAGAAGGGAGCGCGATCGTCGGAAGGTGAAGTAATGATTTTTTATTTTTATTATGTGCACGCCAGCAGGGGAGCTTTAAACAGTGATGGGGGCAAGTTGTGCCTGCACTGGGAAGTGAGTGCAGGCACACCTGACATGCGCTGCACCCCTGTCCAGATCTTGGTGCTGGTTTCAGCACCAAGGTGATGGACAGTGGCAGTGCAGTGCATATTGGAGGAGGCTAATGAGCGGGAGCACGTGACCTCCCGCTGCCTCCTGAGGACCGCAGCCAGCCCGCCCCGGCTCCGGACACCACTGCAGAGCTGCACTCAGCCTCCCCAGCAGTAAAGGACCGTATATTCCCATTATAAGACGCACCCCCCACTTTCCCCCAAAATTTGGTGGAACAAAAGTGCGTCTTATAATGCGAAAATACGGTATATTCTGTGATCTACTCTTACCTATAATACCAGGCATTCATTTTGTAGGCCTGGGAAACCTCTTTAGCAGATTTGTGCCAGTTATGATAGAGCCACTGCATATTGAATCTTATTGGTCTCCTTTGCCGTAATCAAGCTTCCACTGAGTTGACAAAGTTTTACTGTCAAAGGGGTATTCCCATCTTAAATGGCATCTGTCACCATGGGCGAACCCACCAATGTTTGGGTTCAGCAAACTCGCTCAGACTTTTTTTAAATTTCTGGTTTGGGGTCGAAAGTGGCTCGAACTTGAGGCTGAACTCCGAACTCAAACTGAATAGTTATGGGATGGGGCTAGGAGGCTGTAACAGAAAGAAGTTAGTTATTGAACAGCATTATACTTTCCAGTGTCCACCCACTTGTACTTCTGTGGCCACTTACAAACTTCGTGGATATTCACCGCAGAGGGACCCAACAGCCAATCACAGATGCTGTCACAGAGAATTGGCACACCAAAACTATAATGCAGTGTTTGCCATGATTTCATGCTTTTTTGGAGCAGTTTTGGCACAAAACTGCATACATAGTGTTCAATGTGTTCATCTGCATCTCCTGGCCAAAAAGCACCAAAACCATGACACGGTCTTTGCTGCAGATTTCATGATTTTTTTGGAGCATTGTGTTCAATGTATTCATCTGAACCTCCTGGTCCAAAAAAGCACCAAAACCACTACACAGTTGAACCCTTTTCATAAAATTATTCTTTGAAATAATTTTTAAAAAATGACATGGGGCTTCGCCATATTTTTGCATGCCAGCAAGGTACAGCAGGCTGGTAACAGGCTGCCCCATATCCCCAGCTGCCTATTTTATTTGGCTGGAAACCAAAAATATAGGGGAGCCCTTAATTTTAATTATTTCATGAATTTCATGAAATAATTTTAAAAATTGTTTAAAAAATGACATGGGGCTCTGCCATATTTTTAGTTTCAAGACAGGTACAATTAGGCAGCTGGGGGCTTGAATCCTCAGAACAGGGTGGTGCAAGCTTTTAGGGACCCCCCCCCCCCTCCGCTGTGAATTGCATCCCACATCTGCCCCAAAAAATGGCACATTTGTTGAAGCGCCATTTTCTGGAGCTGTACTCTGACTTTTCCAGTGGCCCTGGTGGCACACTGGGTAATAAAAGGGTTAATGCCAGCCTTGTATTGGTAGCTGACACTAAGCCCGAAATTCATAGTGTCAGGCCAATATTAGACCCACCCCCTATGAATTTCTCGTAAGCAGTAAAAAAAATCACAATACTGAAAAAAAACATTTAGAAATAAAACACCAGACAACACTGTTTCCCATCTTTAATTAACGAAAAAAAAACCCTCCCTACAGCATAATCCACAGGGAACATCTTCAGCTCTGCTGCATATCTCTGTGAGCAGACACCCATTCTCTATGACACCATCTGTGATTGGCTGTTGGGCCCGTCTGCAGTGAATATCCAGGAGGTTAATGAGCAGCAGGGCAGTGGAATGTGGTAATTATAATGCTGTGTAATAAATATTTTCTTTATTTTTACCTCTCCCCTGAACCCAAACTCAAACTGTAACACGGACTTCCCAGGAAAGTCTGTGTTTGGGATCTGTGCCCGAACACTGGTGTTTGGTATGGATCCCGAACTTTACAGTTGGGGTTCACCCATCACTAGTCACCAGGTTTTTGCCACCCCATTTGAGAGCAGCATGAGTTAGAGACCGACCCTGATTCCAGAGATGTATCCCTTACTGAGCGGCCAAGTAGTCATCTAATGATAATTTCCAGCTGATTAACAGTGTTTTTATCAAAACTACACTGAGCATCCCAGTAAGGCTACATTCACACGTGGCGTATTTGGCGGCGTATTTGGCCACGTATTTGGCAGTGGAGCTTTTTTGTGCACGTTTACATATAAAAAAAGCGCGATTGCATGCCACGCCTGAGGCCATTTTAACATGTTGCTATGGGAAAAGCGCACCAAAAAAAGTGCAAAAAATTGGCATGTCAATTCTTTTTGTGCGCACACATTTGCAGTGACTGCACGCGCACAAAAATACGCGGCTAAACGTGGCATCTGCACGCCTTTCAGTAAAAGCCATAGCTTTTGCTGGAAGAAGTATCCAGCTTTCTTTTGCACTGCTTTTAAATGAGCACTCAAAAGTGCTGCGTAAAAGCAGGAATATGCTGCAATTACACCATGTGTGAACGTAGCCTTGATGACATAGCTGGAATCGGGATTTCTGGCCCAACATTATGCTGCTCTCAGATTTGGTACAAAAACCTGGAATCAGATTAAAAGATCCAAACCCACTATGTAGTAGGTGTAATAATAATCATATTAGCTAATCCCTCCAATTAGAAATGTAGAATAGTATATAATATTAGCTATGTCACTTACCTCTAAGTGACCAGGCTGACCCTGGAGGGGTGTAGATAAGAAACTACCTGGTTCTTCATTAGAGTCTTGAAGATGAGGATACAGGTAGCCACAAGGTATTACTCCAGGGGTACTTAAGGTATTGTAGCAGCGGACCGCCCATATACTACTACTTACTATCACTCACACAGTGACAGTTAGTTCCTAGTGATCGTGAACTTAGAACCCAAGCTCCTGTAATACCCTGCACATGAGGTAAGTGACATAGCTAGTCAGGAAAATTAAGCTACATTTCTAATAAGAGGTATTTGCTACTATTTTATTATTGCACCTACTACATATTGGAGTAGGATCTTGGAGATGGGAAAACCCTTTTAAAAGAAAAGAATGTCTGAAAATTCTATGATATTGTTTATCTAAAAGCATAGGAAACCTTAGAGCAGCTGTTCAAAAGAGTGAAAAAAACAAAATTTTTAAAAAAAAAGTCATTTGAATTACATTTACTCCACATCCATGGTTTTGATTAAGGGTACCGTCACTCTTGGCGACGCACCAGCGATCCCGACAACGATACGACCTGGTAGGGATCGCTGGTGCATCGCT